>JAUMHF010000025.1:14703211-14795220 GCA_032359275.1 Microctenopoma steveboyesi | reverse complement strand
CTAATGTTTATCAGTAAATTACAGAAAATAATTAACTTTATCACAATATGCTAATTTTTTGAGAAGGACCTGTATATGAAAAATAAGGAGTTTTGGAAATGGAAATAATCATCAATTTAAGCTCCGGGCCTTATTTTGTTTGTTATCTTGTTTTTATTGATTTGATTTGGGAGTAAATTGCCAAGTTATGCTGCCGTCGCTAACAACGATCCAAGCTTCTCCTTAGGTTCAAGATTGGGTCCCAGAGGAATGTAGCTGAGTTCTGTCCTTATTAGAAGAAACGGGGAGTGGGAGTGGGAAGGCAAGATGGATAGAGGGAGGCGAGAAAAGCCAGAGCCCCTGGATAGAGAGTTAACGGAAAAACATTAAGACAGAGAGGAAGATATTGGACTTATTAGAAAAGAGAGTGAATGGGAGACGAGAGTAAACACAGAGCGACAAAGATAGAGACAGAGAGAGAGAGGGATGATGCTATTTTGTCAGTGTTTCCCCGTGGGGGCTTGAGTGCTTGTTAAAAAGTCCTGACAGAGGAACCACAGCAATAACACACGCGCACACACACAAGCAGACACTGCGTTTGTGTGACAAACTTTAAATAGGTCTCTTCCTCCCTTCGTGTCTGTTATCTAAAATGGGCTGCATTCATGCCAAAATTGTTATTCTGCGACGCCAAATACAGCCTTGTTTAACAATCCGCGCGCGTGTGTGTGTGTGTATCCTTTAGTGCAGTTGAAGGCCACTGTTTCCTTATAATTATCCAACACAAACATACAACTATATCTGATCGCTGCTCCCGCCAACTAGCTTTTTAACACTCCTTCCCCACATCACATAAATGCGTTTAAAGAACATATTCACAGTTCCGCCACAAGATGGAACAATAAGATGCGCTTATTGTTTCAAAACACTAATCTGGGAAAGACTGAACACGCTTCCACAGTGGCATAGGATTCTGTCAGAGCCCTTTGCAGAAGAGTGCGGTAAACTCCCGTAATATGGTGTAAGTAAGAGTAACACTAATGTGTTTAGGGCACTTAGAATCTCTTCGGTTGTGATCAAAGGAAAAGGGAAACATAGGGAGGCGTGCTTTTGTTTACTACAAGTTTGAATAACTGCATGGAAATCTGTATGCGAGGCTTCAGATTGGGTTTGGTATATGCTTGCCTGTATCTAATAACTCGCCATGAAGTGCTCCACTATATCAGCCTCTACATTCTGCATTGGAATGAATGCTGCAGAGTTGCATTCAAGTGCAATTAGAAGTTTGAGAGACAAATTTCCTGCCCTCATTATCCTACTCTAGACCTTTCAGCACCACGGACAGAGACACATTGCTCCAGAGTAATAGTTGGACCAATTTGTCATTAATTTGAAGTCTTTCTTTAAATTTACTCTTCATAGATTATCTGCGATATTGGATTTGACAGAGGATATTAAAAAAGGATCACCACTTGTTTGAAATAATGTGCAGTTTTAGTGCCAACAGTGGGCCGTTTACACTCTTTTAATATAGGTGATAAAATCACTCAGTTTAATGATGTGTTGATTATTTGGCACACATGCAAAATATACGTAGGAAACCACTCGAATACGGCTTGTGTCTTTAATTATTCATTTAACTCATGAAGAAGCACTCACTTCAGCAAAGTTTTCACTCTTCTAATTGGCTCATTTTCCTTTGGGTGGCAGGCAGAAGCAGCTGTCAGCCCATCAGGTGGCACGTTTGGAACTTGTGTATACATTTTCTACATTCAGTGGTATTTAGAACATCTCTGTCTGACACTGAGTCAATGTTAATCCAGCTTTATAGTCACAGAGACACACACTGTAACCCTGTTTTTGCAATTAAAAACCACTACAGTGCATCCAGGCTACAAAAGAACTTTGCATTCTGGTGCCGGCAGATGGTGAGAAATTAGCTTTGTGAAATTTATATGGCATATTTTCCTAAAGCCAAAAAATATGCTATTATTACACATTATTATGGCTCGTATTGCATTCAATATTGACACAAAACTAGTCTGATTATAGCAGTGCATGTATGTATATGGACATTTTTTAGCTTTTTTGCTGTACTGATGATTTCTGTGTGGTTTATAAATTTTGTGCTTAGTCTTGTTTGCTTGGAATTTTAGTTTTCCTCCACAGACATTTTGAGTTCTCTTGTTTTGCTGCAGCTATTTTTGTGACTGTCTGTCTATATTTAGTTGCTGGTCACTGAGGAATTTTTGTCAGGTCAGTGTGTTTCTTCTCCACTGGATACTGCAAAGCTTTTAAACCCGGAAAATAACAGGGTATCTGTGGCAGCTAGAAATTATATATATGGATATCCATATATGACGAATCTATGCTGGTTTTTAATAAGAATGTGCACATGAATCTTGGTAAGAATGCAACTCATAACTCACTATAACTCACTATTCAACTGTCTGTGTGATTCTTTTTTTTTTTTTGTGCACACGTGTGTGTATCAGACTAGACAGAGCATGATGCTATCAGCAGCAGAGGATATGAAGACTACTATTTATAACTCCCCTCTATCTCAACTTAGACACACTGTCCTGGGGCAGGTGTGTGTGTGTGTGTGTGCGTGCGCGCGCGCTTGCCTCACTGTGATTGTGTGCATGCAGCAGAGTGGGAAATTTGAGAGCGGGAGACTGTGAATGTGTTAGACAGAGCAAGAAGGGAAGAGCTGTGAATGGTAGACGGTGTTTCCGTAGCTACGTGTTTGTGTGTGGACGCTGCTAGCTGGAGGTGCGAGCACAAAGCAGAGACAAGGGTGAAATGAGAAGATATGACTGAATGTATTCTGATGTCATGGATTGTGACCCATCCCCATTAGAAACACATTGCTTAGTCACTCCGTCGTTCTACCCATTCTCTTCTTTTCTCTCAGTTTCTCCTGTGAGAAAATCCTTTCCTTCTGAAATCTCTGAGTCTGTGGGAAAGTTTTCTTTTATACTTCCCTGTTCTTTTACAATGTATTCTGCTTTTTTTGGCATTTTAGAGTTTGCCTAGTTTTGTGAAATAAAACAAATGTCAAAGAGCTATAAGCAAAGAGCACACAGCCTTCTTTTCAGGCCGTTGCTGCCGGTGTGTTGACTTTTGCTGCAGTCAAGTGTTTAATTGTTGCTGTTGGTTTGTTTGAAATGCAGTTTGTCAGTTGTTCTATGATCAAATAGAAGGACTTAAATGCTTAAAATAAAACATTCATTCCATCATTCCCTACACAGTTCCACATCTTGGTGGCGTGTTTAACGTATACCTCTGTATATTGCTTCAACGCGTGGGAGCAGAGTGGAAGGTGCTGTGATGAGGACAGGAAGTGACACGTCTTATTAAATGAGGTCCCTCCTGACCCGCCGCGCTCCAGCACCGCTGCAGATCATCAGAACATACAGTGCTACACAGAGAGCCTCTGAAGAGCATTTGAGTATCAAGTGAACAAACCTCACAGATACAGATACCGATAAAGAGCACTCGAGAGTTTTCATAGCAGAGGGAAAATGATGAGGCCAGAGCATATGAAAGAGAATTCTGCATACGCGTAGTGGGAAAACCTGTGTTTCTTCAGTGTTCCTTTCTTTTCTTCATAATTAATATTTGCAAGACTACTGTGCTAAGAAACAACAAGCAAAGTACAATCTAAACTCTGATATTTTGTAATCTGCTTTAATCTGCACGTTGCGTGTCGATGTTTGCAACAAGTTTTTAGCCATCTTTCTGAATGTGTTTGGTGGAAGTGTGTGCGCCTTGAGTCTTTGGCTGACATTTCCACCGGTTCCTCAGTGAAGCAGACTCTGGTTCAATCAGCGAACACATGGCTGACTGTAATCAGAGCGGAGCACACGCTGGAGGCAGGGCTGGTTTAAATGCTAAGTGAGCAGTGGTGGTGATGAATAAAGTGATATTCGATTGGCTAAAAAGACTTTTGTATCCAATAATACAATATGACATTTTTGTTTTGTTTCATTGCCAAAAGTACTGTGTGTAATTATTTAGCCTCTTCAAGATTTTGGCCCTTAACCTTTGTGGCTAATGCTAGCTGGTATTGCACTACATAGTTTTCACTGCTGTTTCTTATACACATGTTTTTCTTTAGTTTCGTCACTATGTGGATGAGGTAGTGTGGATAAAATGTGTAAGTAGTGTGTCCATTTTTAGGGGAGGTGGGATCTTATAAGGTGATGGAGGAGCGAAACGTCTTTCTCCATTTTTTTTCATGTCTCTTTGTCCTCATGCTTTCTTTCTCTTCTCTAATCATGCAGTACACAGCCAAACAAAAGGTGTCAGTCTGCACATTCGTGGTGCTAGACACCGTTTCTCCCTCTCTCGTCTCATTTCACTTCATTCAGTAGTCAATGCCCTAATAAATCATCTAAAACTGAACCCTGGACATAAATGAAAAGAGCTGATTTGTTCACCTATAATAGTACTTGTCTGCTCCGTCCAAGTCCATGTCTCGGTTTGGCTGAATTAAGTGGCAAATGATTCTGAGTCATGTTTAATGGAGTGAATATGTGTGCCTCAGAGTGAATGTAACCCTCGTTCCTCCCAGAACCAAGCCCACAGAGTTCTGCAGCCTGCCTGTACTGCACCAATCCAATTTAGGCCTAATTGAATTGTACTGAGCCCCTCATCCATATATATCCTTCATGTGTGTGTGTGTGTGTATGTGTGTGTGTGTGTGTGTGTATTAGAAACAAAAGAAGAGAGAGTGTGTACTTGACAAATCTTAAATGCCCTGTTGATCTCAGATATTTCTGAGATGTAGTAAAGTCGCTGCACTAGACGAGTAAACCTGAAAGAAAATCAGCAGCTTGTTTAGTCTTCCCTTTCCTTCCATATTGTAAGATTCCTTCTCTTTTCTTACTCTCCCTGTTTCTCTGTCCTGTTCCCTTTAGGATGTGAAGTCAACGTTCTTCCAGTTCGGTGCCTCCATCCAACAGGAGGCCCTGCTGATGCTGAACATCATGGAGGAGTATGACTGGCACATCTTCTCCATCGTTACGTCTAAGTTCCCTGGCTACCAGGAGTTCATCAACATCCTAAAAACTACCGTGGACAACAGGTAGGATTCATTCTCGTCTACTGTTCTTATTCCGGGTCCGGACAGTGACCAACGGGATAACGCAGCTGCACACAGGCACTTATAAAGACATCACGCTGTTGCTGTACACGGATGTGTCTGCTGACAGCTGTGACGAAGAATGTGACTAACGTCACTCGTTATTTGGAGAAGCTCTGGATATGGAGCACAAACTGAGGGGGTTAAAGAAACTCAACATCCAGGAGGAGAGACTCCACGGTGATGCTGTGACATCAGCAGGTGTTATGCTCCTTTTTTGGGGGTTTATTTTGAACCTGTGAACAAGCAGGAACTTTTTAAATAAAACTCAGCTAAAGCTACATATGAACTTAGTCATACGGAAGAACACACATGACACTAATAATACTGTATCAAACAATAATAGAGTTACTACGATGCACGTGTTCCCTTTTCCGGGTCATCAACCAAAATCGCTCCCAGGGCCAAAACGTTACACTAACAAAAACTGCAGATTTCGAGCCCTGTAGGTACATTCCCAGAGGAGTCATTACTGTGGGCATTTCTCCAAGCCCATTTGTCCATGTTGTCTGTAATCTTCTCCATTATCACTGCAAATTTCCCCAGAGATTGAGCAAGTTTACTTTCTGGAAGAGTTACTTCACACAGTGTTTTTCCTCTCCACTCCGAAAACAGACTGGAGGGATTTCGTCATCATTCTTAAAATGAATGTTTCTGACAGGAAGTGTTACTACGCGTGCGGTTTCGCTGTTTACGCTGTAAGTACAGCTCTCACCAGAGAGAGAGAGAGAGAGAGAGCGAGAGAGAGAACCTACAGGAGAGAACAATATATCTGTCAAAATGTCAAATTAATGATAAATGTTGAGCGGCTCTGATGTGCTAGCCTTGGCTGATGTCTGCACCTCTGAAATACAGTATAGACGCTCATTAGCAGTTGGTATTAATATCAAACCCAACAGGGGAACAAAAACTCCCCGCCTGTGTGGCTTCTGTTTTCATTGATTCTCATTCTTTAATCTCCCCAACTACGTTTCACATGATTCCTCTTCGTCTCTCTGCCGCTCCCCTTAGGGGTCACCGCAGCAGATCGTCCATCTCACTGTTCTCCGCGTCTCCTTTTGTCACAACATCCAGAAAGCTGCCTCTGTTCTTCTTCTCCTCGCGTCCGGCTGCCCTTTCCCGTTCTTCTCCTGGTGTTCTCTGGATGTCTCTCCGGCACACACCCCGTCCATCAAAGTCTCACCTCTCTCGCTCTGTCTCCAAACTGTCCGAATGTCTCACACGCTGATGTGAGAGACATAGCGCTACATGTAGATGCTACAGGAATACACGAACAAGCATGGCTAGCTATTGTAACATCACATCAGCACTACTCTGTCAGAGCTGTAATAAAGAAATATTACTGTATCACACTAATGTCAATATTCACACTCTGCAGATGTGATGTTGAGCTCACTGTTGAAACAATAACCTGCCATTCACGACACAAGAAATAATAAGCCCAATTATCTGCAATTACGCGTTGTCGATTTCACACTTAGTCATGGGCAGACAGGTTTAATGCCACTGAACTTTCATCATTCACAACAGAAACGCGCAGCAGGCTCGGACGAATAATGAGGGAATACATCCTGTAGACGTTGACGATCTCTTTCCTTCTTTGAACATACAGCAGCAGTAATACACGCCATCATGCTCTGACCAGTGCTTTCTTTCTTTCTTTGCGTCTGTCTTTGTGAGTCTGTCCCCGTGTATCATCGTCTCTCTTTACTACTTTTGCCGTATGGGATTTGTAGACCATCATTACTTTGGACAGGGAGACGAGGAAAAGAACTCCCAAATCACTCTCATGTTCCGCAGTCTGTTGTTGGATTCTTACACCATGTTTAACTGCTTCCCTTCGTTCCCTGCTGAGTGTCACATGTTGTTAGTGCCTCCTGTCCGTGTGCGTGTGTTCACGTCATTCCTAGGCCAAGTCTGTCCAGGATCTATACCCCCGACACCTGTCAGAATGTGACATAAGACGTTCTTTAATTGGCGACATTTCCAGTGTTTCTACTGCTCTTTAGCTTTGTGTAATGAGATCTGCAGGATATTATCACTCTGGACTATCTATTTCACACTGGATGAAAAAGATACCCCCCAATCTTTTTAATGAGCATGTGTTGCTTTTCACTCTGGATTGAATGTTTCCCTTGGAACTTTATCATTATATGTTTTCCTCTACAACAGCATCGCAGACTCAACACTCGGGAGGCCAAAACTATCCTTATAAAACATTTCCATTCGGCTAAACGGTTCTGCAGGTGCAGTGCAATATTAATGAACCTACTTTTGTGCAAAAGGTCTAGGAGCTGGTTTGTTTCACAGTACTGCTTTCTAAAACCTGTTGAGACCAATCAGCAAACTAATCAAATCTTCCACAATAACAGGACAGTGTTTTGTCCTGGCTCTGTGTGGCCTCGAACGTACTGACGATCATTATACACGAGCAGCATTAGCATTTACATTCTATTTAGCCTTCCTCTTAACGCCTATCAGCATTTATGTAACACTACACAATGATATTATTTAGCATGGATCGCTCTAACTGCCATTGGCAGCACCTGAGCAAAGTTAATAGTCTGTTAACATTTCACTCCTGTCCTTGTTATTCCTCCTTTAGTTTTGTGGGCTGGGACCTGCAGAATATCATCACTCTAGATGCAGTAGAGGAAGACAGCCGGTCTCAGATCATGCTCAAGAAGGTCCAATCTCCAGTGGTTCTGCTCTACTGCTCCAAGGATGAGGCACTCTACATCCTGGAGGAGGCTCGATCTCTGGGTCTCACCGGGTTTGGATACATCTGGATTGTCCCGTCACTCACCACCGGTAACCCGGAAATAACACCTGATGAGTTTCCATCAGGGATGATTTCAGTGTCGTATGATGACTGGGACTACCCTTTGGAGGCAAGAGTCCGTGATGGCCTAGGGATCATAACGTCAGCCGCGGCAGCCATGTTGGAGGAATATGGTGACATCCCCGAAGCCAAAACCTCCTGTTACGGCCAGATGGAGAAGACGACCAAGTTGCCACCCAGTGCACTACACAAGTAAGCAAAGTGTTTGTTGACTCTAATGGTTAGTATCAGCACAGGAACATTTCAAATATTGTTTTATTGGTGTTGAGGATTTTTGTTTGCTGTAATAGTGTCTGTGTACATGTGTGTGTCTGCCAGAGTTGTTTTGTTTTCATCCCACTCTCCTACAAGTTTCCACCAAGTCTGGGTAAAGGATTAAGATTGAAGTAAGATGCAATTACCATTTAAAAAAAAACAAGGAATTGAGGGTTAGAGCTGAGAGAATAGAATGAGTGTAGGAGTCAGAGAGGGGAATGAATAAGCTGAATGAAAGTTAAGGAGGGCGCTTGTGATTTAGGTAGTAGGAAGACTGAAGGGAATAAATTGAGACTGGGGTAACAGCGGGAAGCCGCTACAAATGAGTGCTCTTCAAAACTGAAGAGCTCCTTGATGAGTCCTTCTGTTCGTCTTCTCATTTATTTGTCTATCTCTTATTCACTTGCTATCGCTCTCCTTCTCATCGTGCGCTCACTCCCCAGCAGCCAGTGGGAGATGTTGCAGGTCTTGCCAGCTCAGTCTAGCTTTCCATCTGGAAGTGATGGAAAGCGCACACAACCCGTGTGCACATCCCCACATCGTTATTTTATTTAACCTGGGGTTTAAATAACATTTAAAATTTATTTGCAAAAACATGTTGAAAATGTTATAAATGTTTGTCTCGAACGTGCTCCGCTTCACGATGAAGGTAACGAGGAAAAGACAAAACCGAGTTATAGACAAAACTGAAGCTTTCAGTAATTCCATAGTCCTGGAGTATTTTCGGCTCATAGAGCTAATGCATGAATCACGCAGTCTACTTTACTTCGGTATTGGTGATCAGTTTGGCCTGAAACACCTTGTGTTTTCTACCTAATTTCTGTAGAAACAAACCAGCACAATGTTCACTGTGGGTGGTTCAGAGAGCCTGGGAGATTAGAGCGTTCACTGAGAAACAAACCGTATGAACTCTCACATATAAATTATCATTATTATCAATTGCTGCACAGACAGTAAAGTACGACTGACGGCATTTTTAACAAGCTCAGTGGGGGATTCAAATACCAGTTCTACTCTAATATAACAACTGTTTTGTCAGACACACACACACTCTCCAAGAGATTTACCTGAGCCAGCTGACTGCATTCCCAGCATGCTCTGCTGCTTCAGATTGTTACCCAGGTGATGAGTAGCCACAGATGGCTCCGTTGTGGGTGAGAGAGTTCAGCCAATAGGGTTTCCAGGCCAGGACATGAGAAACATGATTGGTCAGGACTAGGCCATGGCAATGGGCCAGTGTGCGCTGTTATGCCATCAATGGCTATCAAGGGAGATAAGAGGACGTGGTGAGCGAAGACCCAGACAGAGGCGGGCAGATGGTCCTGTGCACCAGTTTGACATATTTGGGTATTTACTACAGCTTCTTTGTTGTAGGTAGGATTTCGGTATCAGCCTCATCTTATAAGTACCATTGAATTTAAAAATTGTTTTATTTTGAAAGGCTTTCAGAGTCAATAGCAGCAGATGCTGCTTTTATTCTTAAGTGAGCTGAAAATATGTCACAATAGAGCATAATATTGGTCTGTGATTATACCACTGTGCAGTCTGGGCTTTCAGTGAAGTTTTACCTCACTCACTTCAAAACTGTTAGAGCCGTGATATAAATCCACTGTGACACATCCAAGATGAATATGTTTTGCACAGTAATAGAAAAATAAAATTAAATAAAAACAGGTGACAAATGACCAACGACGAGCGCCGGCCAGTTCAGCAATCAGACAAAGTGACAACTTGTGTTCCACATAAAATATGGCGTGTGTACGCGTAATGGTTTTTGTGCTCGCTCGTGCGCGTGCATGTTGGACACAAGAGAAATATCCAGCCCTGAAGAGAGTGTTCTGTCGTGACAGATTTACAGTACGCTGCTCACCTCACTGTGGTGAACAATGCGCCTTAAAAGACTTTAGCACTTATTTATCAGCGTGCGCGCGCGTCTGTGTACGCACATGTGAGTGTTGTGTGGGAAAGGCGTGGTGGCAGTAGTTTGTCCTGACAGGTAATTTCAGTCTCTAGCTCTGATATATCAGGGTCAGAACTCAGGAAACACACACGTAGGCACATACACATCCTGGGGCGCTTGTCACGCGAGCTGTGTGAAGACGTATTGTATTTACAGACAATGCAATAGAAGTGAGAATTGAACAGATGCATGTCCCACAGTACGATGGATTAATATCATATTGCTCATTTAATATTACATACTATGTGCTCATAACATGTATATTTCATCTTACAAGTAGGCTACTTAAATTTTAATGCTCAAGCTGTGTTTACATATTGTTCAAAGCTGCTTACATGTAGTGTTTTTGATATTCATGTCATTGGGTTAGTGATGCCCCTTACATATTACCCCATCACATGCTACCTACAGCTTTGTGTCTGCACTTTCACGCTTTAAAGGCACTTGTCTTCCTCTGGAGATAGAGTTGTTCCAAACTGAGGCTTAGAGACAGCCACACTTGCTAATAGAAGTCACATGCTATCTGTACTTGTTGATCGGTTGAAGCCTCGTTATATTGCCTCTAGTAGATTTTGAGTGAAGCTCACACGTCAGAGTTTTGGTTCTGCTTGGTTGGTACATTTTATTCAATATTAATTAATAATTACAGAAAAAATGTGGCTTTGATTTTCTTTATGTGACTGTTACTTAGCCAATAATATTGACTTTCGCATTCCCCCTTCCTCGTTGGCCATGAGTAGTGGAGCGGTCGAGGCGAAGGGAGAAGAGAGCTTCCTTTGATAACACACAAATCACCTCGTGGGTGTTCAATGGTTAGAACGGCTCTTTAAGTTTTCAGGTACAGGATGATTGCATCCACAACCCGGTGGCAGTTGGGAAAACATAACTAATGCTAATCCCATCAGGACCTAACTTCCTTTATTTTTTATCAGAGGACGTGATATCTAAGAAGAGTGCCTCAGTGATGTGAAGGGATTCTTGTCCTAAAAAGTGATTTGCATACTGGAGGAAAAAAAAAAGCTTTGATATCCCAGCTGAGCTGGTGTGTAAAGCCAATACACACATAAATCCTATTTTGTGCAACAAAAGAAATCCTGCTGAAGTAGCTGTGTGGGCATGTGTTGCATTCTGTTGTGCAACTGTAAGCTTGGAAAATACAAATGTTATTGTTAGCATTAATCTTGTGCTCAGGAAAATGTGTGCACATGCTCGTACACACCAGGGACAACAGGAGGGGCAGAGGCACCACTAAGCAAGCATCTCCTTCACCTTGTGCAGTCATCATTCATGCCACACTTAACACACGCAACCTGAGGCTGAGTATGCATTTTCAAGTGACTACCCGCCCTTGGGTTCTCTTAAAAGATCTAAATCAGCATTGATATTACATCCCATCTTCTCTCCAGGCTTCTTCGCCATACCTTTGGACTCAAGCACCGTGTGTGTGTGTGTTCCCGTGGATTTATTTATTTACACCCTCAGTGCTGTGACATCATACATCATTGCTTTGTCTGGTCCTTGTCTTGACAAAAGATAAATGTCTCAATCCCTAAAACTCACTCGGCATCTTCGTTGAGACCCCTTTTACCTGCAGTCAAACCTCTTCAGGTAAATAGCGTAGTCCTTCACACAATAAGACCTCTATAAACATTCACAGATCCAAAGGATAGCAGAGCCCTTCATGATGTTCCTTCTGTGTCAAGAGCACTTTTAACGGCCAGAGCTGCTAGACGGCGTGCAAAAAAGTAAAAAAGACTCCAATATCTTTGTCTTAACATCCTATTGAGGGTCAAATATTGCTCACTGCGTGGAGGATTAATAAAAAAAGCACTTGTGTGTGTGCTGCAGTTACCGTGCCGGTTAAAATCTGGTGCAGTGCCCACCCATCGCAAACCCCCTTTGCTCCAAAATACTGTAAAGGAGGAAAAAAAAAACTCCAAAGATATTTTTATCCTTACTCTGTCGAGGCTTAGTCCTCTGCCTCTCACGCCGCCGCTACCCATCTCTCTCACTCAATCTCTGTTATCTTTATACGCTCTCTCTCTCGCCCTTTTTTGGCTGCCCCTTCTCGGCTGTCTCCCCACCTCAGCTCCCTTTCCTTCGTCCCCACTAATGAATAGAGAGATTACTGATATAATGGAGGTTGGAAAGTGAGAGAAATTGGATCGCTTTAGTGGGATTCTCAGTGGTACAGGGGAGAGGAAACATTACGTGGAGAATTGTTGAGGTGGGCAAAGTAATTGTCTGTGTTTGGGAAAGGATATTCATTCAGGGTTGTTTAGGGTCATCTTCCAGTGAATTCACTCCAGTCGCCGTCCGTGTCCTAGCAACGGCATATTAGGCCCACCTGTTCGATGGGCGTCGGCCCAAACATGCTCGCAGACACACACACACACACACACACACACACACGTGCATCCTGTTCTTAGTTACAAACACAAATGTGTGCACTGTTGTTCTATTCATAGTTGCTCATTTAAACCAGTAAGTCCTGCTGGAAACACTTTTTTGCTGATTTGTGCTACAAAGACAACAGGCAAGAGAATAAACCAAAGGAGTTCAAATTGTGCAGTAAAAAGATAGGAAAAAGTACTGTATGCGTGTGCGTGTGTGTCTGTCCGAGAGGCGTGTGAGCGTGCCTGCCTCACTGCATCGTGCAGAATGGGCTGTTGTCTAAAAGAGCAGCCCAGGCGCTGGTATCGATTCCAGCACCTCTTTCTGAGCCGTAGTCGCACATAATTGGGTTCAGCGCTGCATCCCATGTCCAATCAAATGGCTTTATTACACTCACCTGGTTGCTCCCAGGCCAATCAGATTATTTTAATCACGAAACCCGCTCAATCCCCTTATCTCAGGGCTGATTTCATCTGGGTATTGAGTGATTGTGGGTGTGTAGCAGCAATTTAAGGGACATTTTTGTGTGTGAAATGCCAGCGCGCACACACAAACACACACAGAGCCGTTTTGTCTTCATGTTTTATACACAGCCGTATAATTGATCTGGACGGATGACGTGTCTTAACGTGTGAGCTTGTGTATAACGTCTCACATAATAAAGTATGAACGTAATTAACCTGCCGTACTGTACGTTTACAGTCACAATTACATTTGGCAAATCATCTTCATTAAAGCTACAATATACAACTTCAGCTAGTGCTAGCACGAGACGTGAGATCAATACTCTCTGCTCCACCCACGCTCCCGTCTCCCGGTCTGCTACACTCTGACGCAGCCCTGGTAGCGCTTCAGATGGTATTTGCTATGAAATGTCATTAAACTGAAAAATATAAACCGAGTAATGAAGAAAAAAGGACGAGTCGTTAGAAAGGGCTTGAAACTTTTTGGGAGGAATGACTCGCGGTGCGGTTGAATGAGCCCGTGTCACTGAGGGCTTCGGCATCACCTCACAGCAGAGGCGCGTTCAGGAGCACATTGCGTAATATACATCACAGCAGTGTAAACAGAACAGGAGGCCTCACCTGCAGAGCTCTCTGACAGTGGAGGTTAGGCGGTCCACGCAGGGATCTGCCCCGTCATCACGCAGTCTCAGAATGGAGCGGAAAGAGGAGAAAGGACAAGTTGTTTCTCCTGTGTGGTACACGATCGCCGACAGAAGGAGAGAGCGAGACGGAGCAGAGAGGGACGGCCGTGATTAATGCGGAGGCTGTGTGGACCCAAGAATATCTTCCCATTGCCCTCCATCTTAGCTAATGTGGCCTGCCACACGGGTCACGTATTACATTGTGTGTGTAAATGTGACCTACTCTGTTATTCAGAATGATGTTTACATTGTCACAGGTATTCTGGCTTCTTATTTTTTGTAGTTTATGAATTGTTTTCTCCTCTGTATCTTTTTTTTTACTTTATCTCCTTATTTCTGCAACATAATCAATTCAATCCATGTGCATCAAATATTACTTCACATCAGGTTTTTGTGTGAATATTTCAGGTTAGTAATTCCAGTAGACGTCAAATGACTTTCTCTCATGCTAATATAATTTAATATCCCCCCTCCCGTGTTTCGCTTCACCTACTTTAATTTCTTTCGCTATCTCATTCTGTAATTCTTTTCCCACCTTCCCACTATTTTACTCCTTTGCTCTCTCTCTCTTACTTTGTATCTCCCTCTGTCCCACTGCTCTTCATCCCACCCCCTCTTCCTCTCACTTTTAGGTACATGATGAATGTGACGTGGGATGGCAGAGACTTGTCTTTCACTGAAGACGGCTACCAGGAAAACCCAAAGCTGGTGGTCATTGTTCTCAACAAGGAAAGAGAATGGGAAAAGGTAGTCACGTGTGCGTGTGTGTGTGTGTGTGTGTGTGTGTGTGTGTGTGTGTGTGTTTTAACTAGTTTATTCTAATACAACAGTCATGTAATACACTCTGCTTTCTTGACGGTGATGACTTTGTTCAAACTGTTTTGCGGGTGTGTTCACTGAACTGTATGGTCTTTGCACTCGCTGCTGCTGGTGTGGATTCTGATAGCAACTCAAACCCCAGTTAATCAAAACCAGAGACCCCTGTTATTGGTGTGGCAGCAGGTCAGTGCGTGTGTGTGCGTGTGTGTGTGTGTGTGTGTGTGTGTTTACCCCTCCACACCTTATTGACAGACAATATTTGAGACCCATCTGGTTGTTATTCAGGTCACATCTTCGTCGTGTTACAGTATTTGTTTTAGTTTGCCGCAATCCACACACTCTCCACTCAATCTCCAAGACCGAGCTTTTTCACATTACACACTGACGCACACCCACACCGCAGTTGCACAAAAGAGTCTTTATTGGTATGCTGAGGCGAGGTAGAGTTTGTTGTTGGAATGTGTGTAAACAGGGAGCCCATGGAATTGATCAGGACCACTTCACTGTGGTGCAGAGAAAAGAGGAGAGAGAGAGAGAGAGAGAGACACAGAGACCCAAAGTGGAAACATAATTGGGAGCTCTCCCTCGTATCCTTCCTCTCTCTCAGTCTGGTGCAGCCGTCCCACCCATGCGCCACAAGCTTCACACACACAGAGAGAGAGAGAGAGAGAGAGAGAGAGAGACTTCCACGATGATCAAGACCTAAAAATCCAACGTGAATATGCCCACAACGTATAAAATGTGTCCATGGCATATAGGAAAGAGACAAATGAGAGCAAAATGCAGTGAAACCAGGATCCACAACTGATAGGGACAGATAGGCGTAGACAGTGAGAGCTGTTTTCTTGTCCCCTACAGGTGTTTAGCGCTCAGGTTTTCTAAGCATCCACACCTGCTGTTCCGTGCAGCACACATGCAGGTGGCATATTTTAAACATTTTGTGAGGAGCCAGAGCTGTTTGGCTGGATGTTACAGGTGTATGTGTGAAGATTATGTCGTTACAGCTGAATTACTGACAAAAGAAGCACAGACTGTACCAGGGCACCTGTACTGTGTCGGGCTGGTTCAGGAAGCTGGGTCCAGGTTTATGCAAAATTAGAGAAACTCTCCCAATATATCATTGCATCTTAGGAGGCGGTGACCTTGCCAGTAGTGGTAAACACACACATACATTAATCTTGTGCCTCCTTAACGATATAATCAATCTATTTAGTCTAGAATCAAACATTTATAAAATGAGCATAAATGCTACTCACACAAACAGGCGCACGTGACCATGTGCGTTTGGTTTAACTTTGGGAGAGACATGTCTCTGTCTCTGATAGATCATATGTCGACCCTGTCTCGTGCGACGCACAGCTTTGACTCCAGAGTGCTGTGTGGTGAGGTCCAGGCAAACAAAAAGCACTTTAGAGAAGGATCATAAACTGTTCTTTAAATAGTAATAAACAACTTGTTTGTACAGTTACTGTTGAATTTACTTTTCTTTATAACTTCCTATCACAGCTTAAGACCAAGTCTCTTTTAGTCTGTTACAATTTCTTTCATTAATATAAGTTGAAAAACGGTGTGTAGCATTCATTAATTGCTGATGTTGAAAGTAACACAGCATGTTATTTAACTTCAGTCTAATCTAAACTAATCCAAGGATTAATTTAGGATTAAACTAAAGCTAACTGCAGCAGAGGTTTGGTTGAAAGGCAGTGACTTGTAGATGTGTCGCGTCTCTTATTCTACTGAAAATAGCCGGTGTGTCTATAATCAGCGACATTTTAATAAATAAAGGCGATTTCACTGTTAAACTATCGCTTTACGAACTGAATGAGAACAGTGTATTTACCGATCAGAACCAGGATGTTATGTTTTATTCCTGCTGGGTAGATAGAGTGTGTAAATTGCTTCAGGAACTGCTGCAGTGTTAGCAGCCAGTTCACAAAATAATTATTACAGACAGCATGGGATTTGTGCTTGGAGAGTCACAATATGGAGAACAGATACACACAAAAGCACCAAATGCGTTCCCACACACACACACACACACACACACACACTTCAAAACTGACACAGAAACTCAGGCATCGCTACTTCCTCAATCTTAATAAGAGTGCTTCACTTTAAGCAAACATCTGAGATGCACTTTTATCGTGCTCTTCCACTCCGTCATCATCTTTCTCCCCGTCCTTGTTTTCTCACACACAGACACACACACACACTTTCACTACACCAACAGAGCTAACGTAGGAGAGGGAGAGCGGAATTCATTTTCCCGACATAATTTTGTCTGACAGTAGTGACAGATACTGTTTTATGACTGAATGGGTTTCTCCACGCCATTAGGAACTCATTCTCCCATAATGCAACTTGCCACAGCGATAACTCTCCATGTGAGAGTGACACAGAGAAGGTGCTCAGGGTAGGTGCCCTGACCCATGTTTTTCTTTATTTTTTTATCATCCTGTCTCACTTGTTCAGCCACGTTCTGGCTGATTGTAGCCCTCGAGTGCATCTGATTGTGTGTCTGTGTGTGTGCATGCAGGGTGGGGGTCAAGCACAGTGTGAAATGAAAAGAGAGAGCAAGGCCTTGCAAAATGAAGATAATGAAAAGAGTAAAAAAACAGCAAGATAAAGCAGGAGAGGGTGCTTTGAGGTGGCAAAAGAACAAATATTTTTCAGCAAAAAGGCTGCAGAGAAACTCTTCTGGGGCAGAATGCCATCTCATCACCAAATGGTTTGTTATAAATCCCATGGGCCTCTCATCCTTACCTCCTACTGGACATGCTGTCACATTAAACACACACACACACACACACACACTCTCAGTCATCTTCCTATACATCGTGAGTATAATATGTGTTATTTCATGCGGGGACATTCAGCAGTCTGCTGTCTGGCTGGGCAATAAAGAGAACCCTCACTTCTCTCTGGGCATTAATTTATAACCCTTTTTTCTTTAATTAGTGAGGAGAGATGAAGAGGAAGAGAGAAGAGGAGAGCAGGAGGACAGTAAAGAAATCAGCTGAGCTGCTGATGTCAGCTTGTTCTACCTCCCCGCCTCTTTTTCCCCCTTTTTTTTTACACAATTTTCTGAGTAGAACATTTATCTCTCCTCAGTCTATCGACTCATCTAAATCAAGGCTGCTCTTCAAAAGCTTTTATTAATGATTGAATGTGTCAAGCAGATCTGAGTTGTGTGTTTACAGGTTTCTTCTTCCTCTCCTCCACCAACTAATCTACATGACATGTACCCTGCCACCACCCCCCCACCCCTAACACACACACCTTCTCTTTTACATAAATCCTTACCCAACTTTACTTCCCCATCCCTTTAACAGGCGCACGGACAGGTGTGTGTGCAGACACGCTCGCCACACTCACTTGCAGTGAGTGACGCGACACAGACGGACAAACGAGGCCACCCCCAGGAGTGCGAAAGTGACACCACATACCACGCACATCTCACCACGGCGTACCGTCTCTCTGCCCCAAAGCGAAATGCCTACGCGCAAACTTGAGCGATGTAGCTGACAGCAAGCGAACAGAAGGCTGTCAGCAGAAAAAAAAGCACTCAGAGCAAAACAATTAAAATGCAAATTTCCCTTCATCCGTTCTGCACGCCTGATAATGACTTTTCCAGGTATTCGGTGTAAGCTACGCGTGCGGGGGTATATGCAGTGTCTGTCTGTGGCTGAAAACCACGGTAAAAGGGGTTAGCATGGTTAAATTATACTGTATGTGCATTTCTTTTTTTATTAATGGTTTAGAAATCCACATTCAAGAGCATTTGCGCCTTGAATGTGTGCTGCCGGGCATTTGTTTATATGTGCAGCACATGACTGCAAAGTCAGCCAATCCGCTCTACACAACAGCTGTAGAAGAGAGTGGCAGGAGAGAAAAGAGAGCAACTTCTGAAATGGGGGTAAAGAGTGAGTGAGTCTTTGCCATTTTCTGTCTCCTGTAACATTAATAATTTAGATTTGAGCGAAGCCTTGTTGCCTGCTGCCGTCTGTCTCTTTCTGTCTGCCTCCAGTCTCCACCAACATACGCAGAAACTATACTTACGCATGCGTTTAGACAGGTGTGGGTGGCTTAAAAAAAATCTATAGGGGACACGTTTGTTGGACTATGCAGACACCGCCTCCCCTCACTTCCTGTTTGCGTTCTTTTGCACATATGTTCCTCTGGGTGAGTTATTTTTCTCATTCAAACAACAAATATTGTGTACTTACAGTAAAGCAGCAGTTAAAGTAACAAAATATAAATAAAAGCATTTGCAGACAGCTCAATTTATGGTCTTATTAAGCAACAGCTGATAAAATGTCTTGTGCAGATGCTGAGTCCCAACCTACCTACTAGATGAATAAAAAAGGATGAGATCCACAGCCTATAGAAAATGCCTAAAATGTAAATGGTGTATTCGTGCATTCGTCTCCTCATTGTTCTCCTCTGCTCCCACCTTTCAGATGGGGAAACTGGACAATGGCAGCCTGACACTGAAGTACCCAGTGTGGCCGCGCTTTAACTCCTTTGGTGACGCGGAGCTTGATGACAACCACCTGTCCATCGTCACTCTGGAGGAGAAACCTTTTGTTATAGTGGAGGACGTAGAGAGACTCACTGGTACCTGCATGAGGAACTCTGTGCCCTGCAGGAAGCATATCAAAGAGTAAGTTGTCTGTCTGTCATTAGCCTATTAGCTTGCTGTCTAACTACTAGTTAGCTTGATAATGATCAAATTCGTTATACAGCTACGAGCTAGTTAGATCATTGGATCATTAGCTAGTTATCTAGCTAAAAGCTACGCTAACAGGCAAAGCAGCTTACATATTGTCAATCTTTACCCATTTACATTGCTAAACTATATACACTGCAGTATGCTGGTATAACCCAAATAAATATTGCAGCAGTACCTAGAGTGCTATTAGGAAGTTGGCTACTGACACTGACTGACTCGAGTTTGTGCTGCGCTAATTAACTGAGTGACAGGTAATTCCGTGAATGAAATGTGGTATAAGCGTTGCGAAAAATTAAGTTCCATTTCTTCTGAGCGTATTTGACAATCAGAAGATGATGGAAATTAGATAATGAATTTTCCGCTCTCCACCCTGGGTGTGTTCTTATTCTCTCTCTCGTCTCACGAGCGTGGCGACATGTGCAGTGTGAAATCTATGCAGCAACTTCTTTCCTAACCCTGAAAATGGAAGTTACTGCTATGCTCAGCAATTTCTTTGCTTTCTTACCGTTTTTATTTCTAATGCACCATTTCTGCTAGTATTTCATTAAGCTGTTTTCCTGAAGTCCTGCTAAATGACACCATGTAATTGGTTAGCAGATCATTTTATATTATTTTTATTTACTGGACTTTCTTAACACACTTACAGTTCACAGTAGAACTGGAATGTACACGCTACACACATGCATGTATACAAAGTCGGTGTCTATATACAACACGTACACTCATGGGCACACATGCACAAGCAAACAAAGTTGATTTAGCAGTAATGGGGTTCCAGAGAGCAGAGATTTTCATCCAGAAGGACTGTGAAGTAGGGCGGAGGATAAAGCATCTCCAAGGAGGTGCTCACACACACACACACAAACACATATACACGCTCTGTTGCCACATGTCCACTCACTCACAGGCCAGTTAATTTGGGTGTGTTCCTCCCTCCCGCAGTACAATTCCCACTCAAGCATCCGTAGTGTCCATTTGGAGAAAGAGGGATAGATGGAGGGAAGGAAAGAGGCAGAAGGAAGGGAGTGGTGGATGGGTTGAATTAGGGGGTTAGAGGACTATCCATGCATGCAGAACTCCAAATTCACTCACCCAGGCTGGGCCTAAAAACTAGCCATGCTCACACTAACGCACACAGGCACACATATACCCGCACTGCCCTCTCTGGAGACCCATCAGCCCCTGTAGCGTTTCTATATCAAGTTGGCCTGGCAACTTCACGAACAGCCCCATAACATCACATGCTCTCATTGCGTGGAGTGCACTACTGTATGGCCTGCCTAAATGGGCACACTGTGTTCATGAATGCAGCTACTATACGCATGCTCTGTCACTACCCCCACCAGCTGAACCTGCCAGAAAGTTGACTTAGTTGTCCTTGTTTCTATTATTATTATCACAGATCTCATTCCCAGCACGATTCCTCCTCCCTCCCATCACGTAGTTACTCTACAGCGACATGGCTGAGTAAGAATTTCAACATCATAGCGAATGAATGCAGTTTATTATGGTCAAAGCTGCTTGTTTCTGTTAGAAAGTGACATAAAAAATCACTCAAATAAAGATAGGACACTAATAAAGACCTCAGTAAATAGGAACCCTAATCACTTTCGGTTGAACATGAAGAAGCAATAAATTCCAGTTCAAGTCACAAATGACAACAGCAGCTTCATTATTTGTTGTAACGTTGTCCTTTGGCCCACTTAAAAATGCTGCGCTAGAAGATCTTCACGAATACATATTGCATTACACACAGGGTGTGAGTTGTTAAGAAACTTTATTATTTTAGATTGATGAGGAAACAACACTCACACTGCTTCTCTGGTAATAAATGTGACTGATTTTATTGGCATATGCAAGGATTGTTGGAGCATTTAGATGCAAATGAGTGTATTTATTTGATTTTAAATTAGCTCTAACAGCTGCTATAGATAATTTCTGGTTACATGGGTAGAAAATCACCCTGGGTTAATGTGCAACATTTCACAAAAAAAGCAAATGAACTCTTTCTGTCCCTGTGCGATAATTATTAGACCATAAAAAGGAAATACCTTCTCAGTTTGAAGTCAACTTGGGGTGACATTCACCTGACAGGTCGATGCCGTGTGAGGGTAATAGAGGAGTTTGCACTTCAGACAAAGCAGCACAAAAAGAAAGAGTCCCCAGGTCAGATGTGTAGGGGATCTTTCCCCTCACTTTCCACTTTGTCCAGGTTGTTGTAAACTAAGGGATGAGGTTATATTCACCTAATTAGCACATATCTAAAAGTTAAATGAAAGCCCCAGGTGGCAGAAAGTTGATGTTCCCTGTTATGTGTGCGTGAACAGTGTTTGAACTCTCCTGCTCTTAAATTCAAACACGCAGATGGTACAAGGCTTGCAGATGCAGTGCCGTCATGAACCCCCTTCTCTCGAGAGACGGAGAGGTAGAAGGAGAGATAGGGGCCTATTTTCCAAGTCTTCTCATGTCATTCCTAAATAGAACATCCTGAACCTGAAGGTGAAAAAGTCTCTGGGTGATATTTGTTCATATAAATTTAACATGTAGGGTGGAAAGAGAAACAACCGTCTTTTTTTCTGTTTGATTGTTGACATTAACTCAGTTCATTGCCATGTCTGCTTCCTGCTCTGAATGGGGTTCTGCTCACAGGCCTAATAGTGTTTGTTTCTTTGTGTTTCTGCAGCAACACAACAGAGGCTGGTGGGACATACATCAAGAAGTGCTGCAAAGGCTTCTGCATTGATATTTTGAAAAAGATTGCCAAGTATGTCAAGTTCACTTATGACCTGTACCTGGTGACCAATGGCAAGCATGGCAAGAAGATCAACAATGTCTGGAATGGGATGGTGGGAGAGGTACGTGGAGCACGCTGGGGAAGTGTTCAATGGACGTACTACACAATGTTTTCTGCTCCTCGTGTTCCAAACTGAGCTTTAAGTGTTGATTTAACGTTTAGCAGATTTAAAAAGGATATTCAGCTGTGAGGCTTTGGCACCAACTCAATGTGCTCAGAAAGTAAACAAATCTTAGCGACTCCTGCAGAAAACTCTTTTGCATATCTTTAATTACCAAAGTCCCAGAGTCGACTGTGAGCCGCTAAACTTTAAAGAACTCTATAACTATTTTTTATGGCCCACTTTATTCACTGAGCTGGTTTTCATCTGGCGTCCGTCTTACTTAGCAGTGAATTCTGCCTTTACATTAATATTGTTTAAGGTTTTGCCTGATGCAGGTGACTTTATTGACGTGCAGGTATTTGTGTAGTTTGGGCTTCAGTTAGATATTAATGAAGTATTATGTTCATTTGCAGGAGCTAGTAGTAGTAACTCTCCTGTACAGGTGAGAGAAAGGAAATTACTAGGTAGGGCCACAACTAACAATAAGCATAGTGTAGCTTGCTGCTGCTTGTTGCTTGAACTCACTCACCCCCCCCTTTAACCTTGCATTCCTCTCTCTACTCTGCTTCATAAAGGTGGTCTATAAGAAAGCCGTCATGGCCGTCGGATCTCTGACGATCAATGAGGAGCGTTCTGAGGTCATCGATTTCTCCGTCCCGTTCGTGGAAACCGGGATCAGCGTTATGGTCTCCCGGAGCAACGGAACCGTCTCCCCATCAGCCTTCCTCGGTAACTATCACTGGCTGACTGTTCCTTTGTTGTTGGAAAAAACAGGGAAGATCTGTGCTGTTTGCTTTTCCTGATTGTGTGAGTGCAAAACATTTTGTTCGGGGTGTGTGTGCGTGCGTGTGTGCGTGTGTGTGTGTTCCCTGATGCAGAGATGACAACGGAATTCAGTTCTGTTACGGAGCTGTCAATACTTGCTCTTTCATCAGAGGGATTTAGCTCAACAGCTGCTTCCTTCTTCAATGACTCACTTATCTGAGAGGGATATAACCACGGGATTTTAACCTGAGTGACCATGGATATCCCTCTCACGGCTGCTCAGTCGTGCTCATTTAATGCGTGGCACTTCACCATCAGCATTTAAGCTACTGAAAACCTGCATACAAGCACAAACAGTCAGCAACAACGCATAAAAGCGCTGAAAGCAACACGTGCACACGCCCGAATATACAGGTACAATGACATGTATGCAGTACACGGTCACTGCTGCGAAAGTGGCAATTATAAGGAGGAAAACCCATAATGGCTGCCTGCCAGTGTGCAAGCACGCACACCCGCACACACACGCGACTCTGTGCCAGCAGTGCTCTCCCATACATTAGTGCAGCATTTAATCTCTGCAGTAGTGCTGTGAGCTCAGAGGGAGGACAGGAGTGCTGACACTAGGGCTTCCTATACTGTACGCCTCCTCACCCTGTCAAATAGGAGGTGTACCTATGTATGAACAACTTTATCGGTGTTTGTGTGTGGGGGGGGGGGGGGTGAGCATGCAGGAGTCAGCTTATGCCTGCAGTTCTTTCCTCAACGTGTGTTTCCATGTGTGTATGTACACCGTTGATGTGTTCACAGGGACGCTCAGTGATCATGATCATGTAAAACTGCAAGATAACACATGTTATCACTTAATCTGTGTCTTCTTCTTTCTTTCGTCAGAGCCATTCAGTGCATCAGTGTGGGTGATGATGTTTGTGATGCTCCTACTGGTGACTGCAATGGCTGTCTTTATGTTTGAGTACATCAGTCCTCTTGGCTTCAACAGAAACCTTGCACAAGGAAAAGGTGAGCATGGACATTACCACAAAAAAAGGGCCGCGTTCAGGACGTTGTTGTTCAGCAGGATTCTAAAGTTTCTTTAAACCGTCATTCTCTCCCCTGTTTTTTCTGTCAGATCCCCATGGCCCTTCCTTTACCATGGGTAAGGCTGTGTGGCTGCTGTGGGGTCTGGTCTTTAACAACTCTGTGCCAGTGCAAAACCCCAAAGGAACCACCAGTAAGTTCATTGTGTCTGTGTGGGCCTTCTTCGCTGTCATCTTCCTGGCCTCCTACACTGCCAACCTGGCCGCCTTCATGATCCAGGAAGAGTTTGTTGACCAAGTCACCGGGCTGTCTGACAACAAGGTAATGGAGAATAAATAAGAGTAAGTGGGTTGTTACTTGTTGAGATGTATAAAAATAGGTTCTAAGCTCCACCCATCTATTGTCTGATCCACTTAATCTCTTAAGGACTGCAGGGGTTCTGCAAAGATAAGCACATGACTGCAGATGTATGAAAGGTGATCATGTAGAGAGAGGAAGACAGACTGAAAGATTAAGTTTTTGGTCAAATGCAAAAAAAATGTAACGTAAAAAGATTAAAGAGAAGGTTAAAAAGACTTAAAATGGATGGAGAAAGGAAAGCTTTCCTGAAGAGAGGCTGTGATGTTCCAGGGAGAAAGTATTTGAGAATGATGTAGAGGGTTCTGACAAGATACAGAAGGAGAGAGGGAGGGAAGGGAGAAGGGGTACAGCAACTGGCAGGAGGGTGACAGAGAAATAGCGAGAGACAAAGACACAGAAGATGGTACAAGACAACAGGCAGACAGATATGGGCCAGGCTGACGGCTGAGGTAGGGAGAAAGGAATGGCACGAGGACAGAAAACCTAAGAGAGATATGGAAAGACAGAGAGGGTCAGGGAAGAAAGGAACCAGACAAAAAGGGTAAACGGCCATTCAGACAGATGTGCTGAGCTGATTAGGAAAATTTCCCACGAATACCCATGTGTAGGACTTCTTCCTCTAAACTCTGTGGTTCTGAGTGGTTCTGGACCGTTAGTGTGGCTGAGACTCGTACTACAGACCAACATGCGAGTAGACTTGCAGCAGCACGCCAGTCGCACTGAGGCGATTCTTTTACACAAATAGAAAATAAATATTTAATAATATTTAGCCCTGGGTAAATCACACAAATCACACAAAATATTTCTGTGACTTAAACATTGTCTGTTTACAAAACCTGGATTGGACATATCTTTATCTGGGAAAACATTACATTCAGCAAACGCCTTTGTCTGAAGCAACTTATTGTGGGAGGGGGCATCTGTTAAGAAAAAACAAAACACTGATATATGTATGTATGTATGTATGTATGTATGTATGCTAAATGCCAGGACGATCCCAGAGGAGTCTTAATAAGGCAGGCAAGAAAAGGGCCAAACTTCATCTGGCACCTGGATGATGAACTTAGGCCATGCAGTATAAGTATTTATGGAATAATTTATCTGACTCTGGGAAATTACAGAGGAAATGAGGCACAAAAAGGGGAGGATTACAGTTAGGTATGTATGCATTTAAAATACATCCATCCATAACCTCGGAGCGGCCAAGAGTACGTCTACTCATGACGCCGTTCCTTGTCCGATGAGAGTAGCCCTTCGTGCTGGTGTTCTCTTTAAGTGTCTCTCACTTAAATGTAAACCGTGTTTACTGCTAAGCAACTATTCAATTTCTTTATATTTCTGCACAATACAGGAATACAATACAAGACGTGTAATGTTGGTGGTGGTTTCGGGGAGGTAAAACGATTAATATAATAGCCATGCATTTGAGAGGAACCACCTTTTTATTGGCTGTGGTTTAGCCCTCTATCTACAGTGCAGTTTGATCTTTGGAGAAACTTTAAAGCTCTTACATTTAATTTTAAACTCATAAACCCCCCTTGCAAAGGAGACTGCTGCAAAGTTTGGTGGAGATACAAAGAATCTTACTGAAAAAGTCTGCGAGTCATCAGACATGTCAGCGCGTTGAAATGATATGGCTTAGAAGCAAGATAAAGATAAACAAGTCCTGCTTTGAGAAAGATACAGGAGATGGATAGGAGAACAGGTAGGGAAGAGCCCACGTCTACAGACAACCACAAAACACATAAAGAAACTGTTACACGTACAGACAAGGGGTTATATAACAGCAGACACTGCATAATAAGAAAAGAGAAAAGAGGGGGACAGAATGAAGAGGAAGAGTAGCAACATAAGAGACATGGAACAGAACAGGAGCAAAGAAAACACAGGATGATGATCTTACAGGGACAGCGCTTAAACCCACAGGGAGCTGTTGTGGTACCACAGCGACTCATTTTTTACATGACATTATTACACTTTGTTATGTGTCTACAGTGTGTATATGTTTGGATGACTTGGAACTGTTTACATCATGCTGCAGTTGTAATGTGTACCTTACTGTCTACGCTCTTATTTCTACCTGTCTGGAGCAGAGCCTCTCCTGCCCGTTTCATTTCCTCATCATCCCTGCATCAAGCTTTTATTAGCTCATTGGCAGCAGCGGTACAGTTCTCAAAAGCCCTTCACTTTTAATTTACACTTGACTGGCTGCTGCCTGCGACGCTGACACACACATTGTGTGCCGTCATCACTATCACATGCATGTGGGCAGTTGAGTTCGACTTATCAACGCGCTCTCGCCCTGATCTGATTACGCAACACAGATGCACGTGTGCACGTACTATTGTGTTTGTGATCCAGTGGCGGATCTAGGAGGCCGTCAAGTATTTGTCCAATAACATAGAAACAGCTTACACGATAAAATCTCCTCACCAATTTAACATGCATGTTAACTGTACGTAGACAACATACACACACACAGCATGTGAAAAAATCCAGCTTTGAATTATTTCCTAAAACCTTTTTTACTTTTAATCTTCTTCTTCTTTAAGATTTACTGAAGCTTGACATTCCTATTTGCCCCATTAGCACCACTAGTGTTTGGACCTAGAATTGCATCCATCTAATCGCTCTCGGACAAAAGGACTGGTGAATGGGGGCCAATCAGATTTCAGCTGGAGCCTATGCCCCTGTGGCCCCGCCCCTAGAACCGCCACCTTTGTGATCTACATAGTTTACTGTACATTCTGCTGCCTGCAGGTGTATGATTTGTCACTATTCCAGAGTTTATGCAGGTTTCAACAAAATGTACAGCTTTCTTTCTTTTTAAGCAACATTGAATGCAGTTTAATATCTATTTTCCATCCGCACAGGAAATAAAAGCAGAACTAAAGATATGATAAACATTTGTTTTAAAATGAGATTATTTTTACTTTTATTTGTAGCTTTGTATTAGATTTCACTATTATGGACTTACCTTATTACAGTCAAATCATTTGGCATAATATATAACTGTGTACATAAAAGCTGTTGAACAAGTCATGAGGTGAGTTTTGCTTGTTCATTGATGTTTTAACACGGACGCTGTCACAGACACAAGAACATTAATAACCACCTTTATGCCTTTATGTTAAAGTGGTGCTACTTCCTAATGAATGCAGCACTTCAAATAATCAACTTCAATATGTTCCATAGGTTTCTATAGACCTAAATAAAATTATATTTAAGACTGTTCAGATATTTAAGACCTAAAATTCAGATGTATTGATTTTTCTGGTGACCAAAGAAAACCCTGCATCCGAGGCAAACACATACTCGCACACTATGTGGTCAAAGTGGAGCTCGTAGTTGCTCACTAACTGATAGTTTGTCTGTGTCTGAGGGCAGATTTTCACCTCCCTGTGCATGAGGATAGGTTGTTATCTCAGTAACAAGTGTGCTACAAAACCCTTGACCTGCGCACTGGGTAGATTATACCAGAGAGAAACGGATGAGATGAGAGGGTCTGTTACAGGGAGGGAGAAAAGTGAGAGAAACGGGATGAAACAAATACAGTGAAGCTGATAAATTAAATAAATACAAGTTTAAAAAAGAAGAAATATTTTAAAAAGGGCCAGTGGAGAGAGCAGACTAATACATATACTGTAAATGATTACTCAGATCCAAAGATCGTTCATATTAAGAAAACACATCAGAGAGAGAGAGAGAGAGAGTGGAATGGTTTAAAGCAAAGGGAGGCAGTTAGTTTGCAGTAAACACTGTTTGAAAAAGGCCACATGGAAATACTTTTCCACTCTGTTTTAGTTGCTGCATATTACAGTGCATTTAACTGAATGTTAATGAGTATTTAATTATATATGCAATATACTACATACTGCATTTTATTCGGCATAATTTCTTTTTATCAAAATAAAAATACAGTAAACCAACAATATTCTCATTTGAAGAATTATTTCTGTCATATTTTATTTCTAATGCTCATTCTTTCTCCTGATCCTCTCTCTGTTGATCTTTCCTACCCCACAGTTTCAAAACCCATATGCATACTCGCCACCTTTTCGCTTCGGGACGGTTCCTAACGGGTCTACTGAGAGAAACATCAGGAAGAACTACCCCGCCATGCACCAGTACATGGTAAAATACCATCAAACGGGAGTCCAGGATGCACTTGTGAGCCTCAAAACTGGGTAAGAAAACTTAGTATATAACAATGTAATACCAAAGATAAATATTCACTTGTCAACATTAAAAAACTCTACAGTGTGTGTCCATACATAAATGTGGGTATGTTAGTATGTGAGTATTTGTCATGACTTGTAACCATATGTGTCTAACTGAGCTCCTCTGAGACTGGGAATGAATGGGCTCCCTCACTGGGAACAGCTATTTTTACTGCTGGTCTGTGGATAGTGACAGAAGGGTCGGGGTTAGTACAATGCTCACCAAGGACAAGTCTCAACGAGGAAATGGTTGCATGCACAGAGAAACAGGAAGAGACGGTGAAAAGGTTAGGCAGAGGGATAACTCTCATTACACGACATAGGGAGAGAGGCAAGGGGTGGATTAGGAGAGCGAGTGCAAAATGTCAGATTAGACTAAATGAAGGAAGGTAAAAGGACAGGAGAAAAATGACAAGACACTAGAGAAGAAGAGAATGGCAATGGAAGGGAGGGCAGTGGACAACGAAAGAGTGAGACATAAAGGTGAGAGATACAAATACGACGATATCTTTTATTTTATGCAGTTATGTATTCAAGCTCATTCTCCCTCATCCGCCATACGTTTCTGGAGAGAAACACATAAAGAAGGTTTAAACCACACCAGCAGCTATAACACTGTAACGCTCAGGTCTGTGCTGGTGCATTAACATACAGTACGTATGTGTAAACACAGTCATACTAACATCACAGCAATCTAATACTACAACAACGGAAAACGCGTGTATCTCTGCACACAAAGCTAGCTGCAGGTATGATCAGTCAATAATACCCTCATTGATAATTCTGTTGTGTGGTATTAGCAGATGAGCCGTTTGAGGCTCAATAGCAAGATTAACTGTGATCGTACATAATGCTGACAGGCTTTATGTGTAAAATCTGTTACTGCCACAAAGGCTAAAACTGTGCACCGGGGAGTACTATAGCATTCACTTGACTACATCAGTGGTGAAGTTTACATTTTCTTTAAGGATGACGTTATACTGTTGCAAAAACATGCACAGTGCTGCAGAGCCAAAACGTACGCGGCACTCTGAGACCACTGGGTCGGCATGAATACCTAAGCAAAGGGCTCTGGCAAAAGCAGCTGGCTTTACAGTTTTCCAGCAGCACATTAAATATATGCAAAAGCAGAACAACACCTTGTACTACATACTGAATGTGTGTGTGGCACTCTACACTTATTGCTGTTTTGGTATTTTTCCAAATATCCTCCCTCAGTCCAAAGATTCTATCATCTTTTTACCTTCTCTCCAGCAGCCAAATGCAGTCCCTTAACTTTTTAGGACACAGCAGCACTGTTTGACAGCCATACACATTTTAACTTGACCTAATTAACGATATAACAGTCCGCAATGCACTGTTTGAAAGTCGGACATTGTGGCAAACAATTTCACACATATACAACCCCAAAATTTCTATGTGAGCACCACGAGACTTTTTCATAAGCACATGATATTTGTGGTATATATTTATGCACTGAAGAGTTGCCCTGTAGTGGTGTAAAATGTGATCCAGAGTCACACTAAACGGCCCCATTGCTAAGTTAAAGATATCATTAAAAGGAATATGTGGATTGTGGTGAGGAAACCTGCGCCGCTACATTTTATTCACCCAAATAAAGGCGTGACGGATCAGTGATGGCTGAATCCTTTTCCAAACCATTAGATCTACAATGTGTCTGGCTACCATCTACAAATATGCATGTACAAATCCATGCTCACAGACACGCACCAGTGGACGGTCACATCTTCACAATGACACGCAAACTGCAGTATACGCACACGCGGTTCCCCATGTTTGGACACATACCCCGCATGTGGATGGAGCCAGCGCTGGGTTAAGCTAATTACATAGCTAAACTATCGGCTGTGAGCCTCCGTTAGAGGGCTGGATCTGACATTCAGTAAATGCCATCCAGTCACTGCACTATTAGCAGCGCTGTGTGTATTTTTTAGGTTTGTCTGTCTGTGTGTGAGCGCGCGTGTGTGTGTGTGTGAGAGAGCAGAAGCTAGTGACGGCATCAATTACACTGAAAATGTCAGTCTGAGTCTGCGATCTTCTGCTTTCCACTTTGCAACCTGCTTATGTGTGAGTGTGTGTGTGTGTGTGTGTGTGTACATGTGAGAGAGTTTGAGGCAGAGAGAGAGACAGCGTAAATGTTTGTCTATCTAAAAGTCGTCTGTGGCCCTCCAAGGTCCTATCATCAGTGAAGCGTGCTGTATTGAACCGCAGCCACTCCCCGCTGTGTCCCCTGTGTGTCGGGCCACGCTTGGATTGTTGCTCTATTGTAGATGATTTAACACTTTACAGCCGATCCACAAACAACACATTTGGAAAAATAAGCTCCTCTTCTGCTCTCTGTCACCATCTGCGCAGGTCTAACTCACTGAAATCTCTTCTGCTCTCTCTCCTTCCCTCTGTCCTGTCTCTGTTTCTGGTTTTTCTCCTCGTGTGCAGTAAACTGGATGCCTTCATCTACGATGCCGCAGTGTTGAACTACATGGCCGGCAGAGATGAGGGATGTAAGCTGGTCACCATTGGCAGCGGGTAACTACAGTCTCATGCAAATAAAATCAAATCAAATGACCTCAGGAGTTTTCATGTAGATTTTATCCTGCATTTATTATTGTAAATTCATTTTTACAGCTTGTTTAATAGGTGTGGATCTGACACCGGGTCATTTTTGTGAATACAGCCTTTCTTGCTGTGAGTTCATTGACAGTTTTGCTCTTATTTCCGTGAACTCAATGTCACAGACAACCAGATTTTTTAATCAACATGAAACTATGTTGACGATGAATGTAGTTTCGTTTCAAAGAAACATTTTTGCCTAACTTTACTTTGCAGAAGCTTTTGTACAAAGTGACATTAAGAACACACAAGCAATTACCATTCAGGTTCTGTAAATATAGGGTTTTATCAGCAGTTTGACCAACTTCGCTTGGGACAGAGATGGGAAACAAGCAGCCGTTTCTCTATGTAGCCAGCCGTTGGACAGTTATCCGTTACTTATGGAACCTTACATGTTTATTCCCTTCTATTACTATTACTAAACTTCCATAACCGTATCCTCTGTGTGGAATAGGTGGTTAGGTTTCTGGAAAGATTGTTGTCACTTGAACCACCTGAAGCCATTTTCATCATCAGAGTGAATGAAGTTAATTATTTTCAGATGTAGAATATACTGGACTAGCTGTAGGTTGGATAAAACTGACTCTACTGATTCTGTACCAGTAGCTTAACATCTAACCTAAGACCTGTTGTTTTGGTTCAGTTTTAGTGGAGAATGAGGTCACACAAAGTGTTAATGACTGCACTTTAGAGGTGCTCGTATGGATTTTGTTATCTCTTGAAAGAACCAGACAAGATGTTTACACCCATTTCCAGTCCTTATGCTAACACTAAGCTTACTGGCTGTATTGATCTTTTTACCTAATTCTCAACAAGAAAGCATAGAACTGTGATTCCCAAAATGTTAAATTACTCCTTGGGGTACTACAAGCAATGTGACAATGTGATCAGTGCGTGCTGTTTCATTTTCAACAAAGACTAGCTCATTATGAAATGCCATTGTTTCCCTTGCATTTACAACATACGTTATCTGGTGCTGCCACATGTAGCTGTACTGTATTAATTAACTACTGTATATAAGGGATTGGTTTGCATCCAGCTCCCTCCCTAGTGTTGGTCCCAACTCTGCTGTGGCGACCTGGAAAGGGAGCAGCGACTTAGTAGTTAGTCACATGTGTTATCCTGAAAGTTACAACTAACAGTAATTAGATAACATACATGGATATCAAAGGTAAAAGAACATATGCCCCAAAAACTATTTGTCTTACGCAATAATGAATGTTAACTCTTCTAGTGACGTGACCTGCATCCACAGGTCATCACATTCATGTTCCATCATTACGCATGCAGCGTCTCCTTAAAGATGTTTTTAATCCCAGCGTCACCATCTGAAGAAATAAAGGCTCAAATGTTTCTTTAAAGGTTATAATAAGCCTTTTCCGTGCCTGTGTGTCTGTCCGTGTGTGTGTGTGTGTGTGTGTGTGTCCTTACGTACAGATACATCTTTGCTACGACTGGTTACGGCATTGCTCTCCAGAAGGGTTCCTACTGGAAACGACAGGTGGATTTGGCTATCCTCGCTATTATCGGAGATGGTGAGAAACACACTCGCGCATTCTTCTCATATACAAAATTCAAAGTGCATGACACTATCTGCAAAGGCAAAAGGTTGCACTGTAATGTGTGTGCGCACACACGCGCACACTCTCACACACATGCACACCCCTGCTGTCTTGTCTGCTGACAGCACAAAGGGAAAGCAGTGAAGTATAAATAGTCCTTTGATGTTATTCTGGACACAAAAGGCTGCTCTAAACACAGGGCACAGTGTGTAAGTTATTCTAATATATTCTTCTCTGCAACACCAGATCTGCGTGTGCGTGCCTGCGTGCGTTACTCTGAATCACCACATTCCTTTATTAAAGTAGCCTCAGAAGTTCTTACATAAACAATTTTCCTACTGCAAAACAGAGAGTGAGACAGCCAGAGCTTTTAGTGACAGATTCATTTACATTTTACATCGAAAGCATTTTGCTGATGCAAGTGTTCACAGCCACTCACATTAAGTGCACTGAAGTTGATTAAACGAGCATTGGTGTCACAATAATCTTAGCAGGGCTGCATGCAGGCCACATTCAGTCATATTTAATGCCTGGGTTGTTTTTTTTTTACAAAAACATGTGCTTTTGTTTCTTCATCAATTATAGATTATTTAATACAAATACACTAAGGATATGTAAAATCAGCATTATCTTTGCACCACGACTCAAGAGTTGTGCTATTTTGTAAAAAAAAATAGTGTGACGCAAAGGGAAACGGAGATACGAAGATCGCTTGTGACAAAGGTAGAGAAAGCGGAAACAGACTGAGGCAGAGATAGAAAAACATAGAGACGGCGTGCGTGCATGTGAAAGCCAGAGAGAGGTGAAGGGGGAGCGCAGGATGAGAGGAAGACAATGAAAGACTATCAGGTACAGAGAGATGGGGAGTGAGAGGAGTGCAGTTCCTTGATAGATGACAGTGACTCGGTGTCTTGGCAGATGCCGCTTGATCGGATAGACATAATGCGGGTGGGGAGCATATGGCTTTTCACGCACAGAAAGGAGACGAAGAGAAGATCTCTCGGAGGAAGGTTAAGGACAAACAGACACAGAGAGACAGAACAGGCTGTCTGGAAACACGTGGGCTGGTGCAGACGTGGCCGAGCCACCTGCAGGTCACATTTTTTCGTGAGGGCTAAAGAAATCTCACATATAATGAGAATACTTTGCTGTAATGTCCTGCTGACATCTCATTTGGCAATGAGTGCCAAATTTCTGTTTTTAAAATGTATTATTTCGAGCAGCCCTAAACCTAATTTATCATCCAATCAGGAACATATTATATTATTTATATTATGGAGCAATTATGAAGTGCAGATCAATTTTCTGTAAATAACTACACCAACGTACATTTTAGTTTGGTTTATTGGTTTCGTTTCTGTAAACTACAGCACTTTCAAAAGTTCTGAAAGTGTGGATGAAACTTGTAAAGACTAAAGTGTTCCAGCTGAACGGCTACCAGACTATTGTTTGAATTGCCTGACTGTTGAAGAGAGAACATTAGAATCTCAGCAATACTTCCCTCTGGAGTCGGAGCAGCAGTGCATGCCGTAGTACATTGCATCCAATTTCAAGCAAGTCATAATAAAAGATAAAGCATGATGTAAAAAAGAGGTACAGTGCGACCGTCTATTAGCATATTTGCAAATCTCACAAGACGAAATTTCCTTAAAGGGTTTAGTGATTCTGCAGCCCCGAGACATCTAGATGAACACCACCATGATATTAGTCTTTCCCCACTAGCAGCCTCGGTTATCTAACCCTGAATGACACAGATTGGATTAGCCACACGCCAAATGTCACAGAGGAAGCCAGAGAGGGGTGAAAACAGAGAGAGGGATGAGAAAAGATAAGGTCTCTGTTGCTTTCCACCGCTCCTTCATTAGACCTTAAGAAACGATCAGGCACTGTAAGCTGTTGACCGATGACCAAAAAAACTCACTTTACAAACAGCATTACCTGCAAAACCAATTAAACAAATGTAGAAACCTTTATTTCATAGGGTGACACATTAACTCTAACTACAGGGATGATGTATCTTTTAAGCTCTCATTACATCTGCTTTTAAAGTAAAAGTAGGCACATACACCTGTACGTTTCTCTCTCTCTATTTTGTGTATAATTGCTCTGCTCTGTTCTTCAAACCCTAAAGCTCCATTCGGTAAATGATTTTTCTTTCTTTGTGTTGTCTTTCAGGTGAAATGGAGGAATTAGAGGCACAGTGGCTGACAGGAATTTGCCACAATGAGAAGAATGAGGTGATGTCCAGCCAGCTGGATGTGGACAACATGGCCGGGGTCTTCTACATGCTGGCCACAGCAATGGGACTCTCCCTCATCACCTTTGTCTCTGAGCATCTCTTCTATTGGAGGCTTAGATACTGTTTCACAGGGGTCTGCTCTGGCAGGCCAGGTCTCCTTTTCTCCATCAGTCGGGTAAGGACTTGTTGTTTATTTTTAATTGTCTACTACAGGTTTACACAGAATTACATATTTAATTAGAACCCACTGGAAGAACAGACTTGAATTTGGCCCAGTAGAGCGTCTGCGTATGTAGCAGTGGTAACATCTAGTCTTGAGGTGGCCTGACTGGATTAACAGTGAGTGGTTGGGTTCAGGGCTATAAAGTACAGTAGTAAAAAGCACTGCCATTATTAGGTGGACTAATGCCATTTTATTGGGGTTAGGAACTCGTGTCAGGTTTTCTATTAGTAGGATAAGGGAGCAGAGCGAGCACACATGCATTGACAGAGAGCTTTCGCAAAAGTAAGAAACTGAGTCAAACAAGGGAGAAGGAGGGAGGGCTGCTAAAAGCAGGATGAGAGGAAGGGACGGGGGAGGAGACAGGAGGGGGGATCACGAGGCAGCCCTGAATAGGAACAAAAATACATCCTAATTGCAGCATGTTTTTGGGTGAAATCGTGGCAACCCACGTTAAATCAATCTATTCTTTCTCAGTCTGTTAAAAGGTCACCAATCCTCCCCATTATGTGTGAGAGCAGGAGACATGGACGTGAATCCCTAAAACCACTGCAGTGTCTCTGCACTACTTCTGAGGCTGAGCGTGTCTCCTCTTGCAAAGTGAACTGAGGGGCTAGGGAGGAGAGAACTTCTTCAAGAAGTTAGTGAGGTTCCAGGGAAAGAAATGCAGAGTTATTTGGGGTGAAAGTCATCGTTCCTGGGCCATCAAGTTGATAAGATCCGTGTGATGAATCCTTTTGGGGTTTAATTGTCATGTGGGAAATGCCACAGATTCTGGTGTTGTCGGTGTGAGTGTGTTAATTTATCCTCTCAAATAACTCATAGAGTATTAACAAAATAAATGAAACAGATTGTTGTATTTACGGAGGGGCACACATTGTCTTTATATGCAGCCTGATTCACTTCTCCTCCAAGGTTGAAATGATGATGATGAAATACTGAGTTGCTCTCTTATTTTCGGAGTCACTGCAAATTTGATAGATTTCAGTCGAACGTACAGAATACAAATATGTTTTGACCACGGTAGATTAGCAGTCATCTATTTTCGTGTCAATCCCTCAGTGTTCAATTCTCCCTTGCTCGTTTTATTTTACTCTTACGCTTTCCTTACTCTAATTTCCATGGTATGCTTTCTCTCCTCCATTCCTTTTTGTTCCCCCACGTTTCGTCATACAGGGAATCTGGAGTTGCATCCATGGAGTCCACATTGATATGAAGAAAAAGACAGATCTGGACTTCAGCCCACAGGACAAAATGCTTAAGCTCATTAAGTCAGCCAAACAGATGACCAACATGTCTAACCTGGGTGGCTCCCGCATGAACTCACCCAAACGTGAATTCATGCACTCAGCCGGCCCCATGATCATGGACATGATGGCAGAGAAGGGCAACTTTATTTATGCTGACAACCGAAGCTATGCTCCCAAAGACATGATATACGGGGACACCGGTGACTTGCAGGCTTATCTTGCTAACCGCCACAAAGACCACCTCAACAATTACATCTTTCAGGGAGGCCAACATCCTCTGACTCTGAATGACGCCAATCCCAACACGGTGGAGGTGGCAGTGAGTGCTGACGCAGTCCAGACCAACGCCAAGCCACCCCGGACCCTGTGGAAGAAGTCAGTGGACACGCTCCGCTCGGTGCCACCTGGACCCCCTCCGATGCCTGACATGCTGATGCCAGACCCGCGAATGTCGATGAAGACACAGCGTTACCTCCCTGAGGACACGGCCCACTCTGACATCTCCGACTGTTCCAGCAGGGCTGCCTCCTACAAGGACCCAGAAAACAACAAGCACCTGAAGCCCAAGGACAACTTAAAAAAAAGATCGGTGACGTCAAAATACCCAAGGGACTGCAGTGAGGTGGAGCTGTCCTACTTAAAGACTAAACAGGTCAGCGGCGGAACCAACCAAACCGGGAGAGGAGGAGGTGAGAAAATCTACACTATCGACTCAGACCGAGAACTGAGTCTGCACTCAGACCCCGTCCACTACCGCGAGAGCCGCGGCCTCGCTGCCGACGATTTGGATTACCCCGAGATCTATTCCGACCACAGTGACAACTATAGGAAGTGTGAGCAGCCCATCATCCATCTGAACTCCTCTCCTTTACATCACACTGACTCCGATCTCCTACCAGACCCAACCTACTCTAAACATTATAGCCTGAAAGAGAAAAACCTCACTCTTTCCCCACACGAAACTATTGACCGCTATAAACAGACACACTGCCGTTCCTGCTTGTCCAAAGTGACCGCTAGCTACCCACCGGCAGGGCCGTACACACCTGCTGGCCCTGCCGTAGCTTCTGCCACGCGCTCACCTTACAATCGGTGTGAAGCATGCCTGCACACAGCCAACCTGTATGACATTAGTGAGGACCAGCTCCTCGCAGACACCTTGGTCAGTCCCACCATGCACCAGCAGCAGCAGCAGCAGCCAGACGAAATGTTTGGTCTTTATTGGCCACAGACGGACGGCCCACATGTTCAAAAGAGAAATCGCTTGAGGCTGAGTCGACAGCACTCCTTTGATAACATCATGCTAGAAAAGCCCAAGGATGTAGACCTGGGGCGACCAGCACGCAGCGTCAGCCTAAAGGAGAAGGATCGCTTCCTGGACTCCACATCTGACTCGCACTATGCGAACCTCTTCGGCATGCGTCCCTACTCCGGCAGACTATTTGGGACTGGATCCAAGTCAATGCTGTTTAACCACAACCTGGAGGAAAGCAAGAGGAGCAAGTCCCTGTACCCAACCCATGGCTCGGATAACCCTTTCCTCAGCCACTCGCTGAGGGATGACACCAGCAGCAGACTGGTACATGGGCGTAGCTCCTCTGATATTTACAAACAGCTGGCGGTGGCCTCGCCTGCAGCTGTCCTTGGAGCGCCCCCCGTCAAAACGCGCAATGATGCGAACAATCTCCGCTCCTCAGTTAAATCCACCACTTCATACTGCTCACGGGACGGGCGAATAGTTAATGACATGTACAATAAAGAGCATGTGATGCCTTACTCAGCCAATAAGACTAGTGCATACCCAGCCCCACGTGGCGTCCTAAACTCAGCCCAGTTTAGCAATAGACGGGTTTATAAAAAGATCCCCAGTTTGGAGTCTGATGTTTAGTTGCTAGAAGAAATAATGTGTTTTCTCCTCCTTACTCCTCTCTGGGTTTGTATTATAATTTATCAACTATGTTATCCACTAAGGGATGCCATAGACACAGTACATTTTTCTTCTTCTCTTCAAAATTGTAATCCAAAAGAACTTGGTATGATAGTACTATTAGTACTCTCTTTGCAGATGATATCACCATTGCTGTCCATTTCCTGCCATCTGAGCTGGCGCCATGGCGGGTACTTTGCTATGAGGTATCCAGATGTAAAGGTTAGGGGAATCATTAACCCTCTGCGTTCTGAAAAAGGGGTAGAAAATAGCATAGTCCCATTAGTGGGATGAGGAAGGCCTGAGGTACAGTAATGGAGGACTCCTTTGAGGTTTGAAGGGAAAAAGTGTCAGTTGATTTGTGTTTGGAATGTGTATCGATGTAGCGAGGAGGATTGGGATCAATTATATGAGAGGGGGATTATAAAGGGAGGGGCAGGGGGGGGTGACCTCTCTTTCAACCCTACTCTCTACTTCCCTTTTTCCTCTCCACCTCCACTGTCAAGCTTAAGGTTTAGTAGTTGAAGAGAAAAGGCTTGACAGGGAGGCCAGATGGGCAAGTTTGATGTCACAGCCAGACACGGAGGTGTCCCAGGAGGGTACGGGCGTCACAGCGAGCCAGTCCGGCGGTCTGCTGCTCGTTACTCTGACAAATATGGCCACGGAAACACCTGGCAGTGCGAAAGGAGACAGAGAAAGGAAGGCGATGACTGGGTTAAGGGCACAGCTCCGATGTAGTTGTTTTTGGCAGTTAGGTAAGTTTGGTCAGAATTTGGTTTAATTTCTTAAACCAACGCCGAGAGACGCAGTAGTCAGGAGAAGTTGAAAATAATGTAGGTGCTAACAATGAATAATGTTTACAGACTGACAAAATGACTGATAGGGGAGAAGCAGGGCAACCCAAGGCAATCGATGGGCATTTCATTTGTGGCACTGCACATATAAAAGTATTTGCGAAATATTGCTTTTTTTATTCTATGAAACTATAAGATTTATTAGGGATTCTGGCATCTGGATCCCTCTATGTAGGATTTTAGTGTTTGCTTATTTGGTAGCACAATAGCCATTAGTTTAAAAAACTTTCTCTCACATTTGCTTTTGAAATATGCATACCTTTCTGAAAAAAAAACACCAAGAGTAGTATATTATTTTGCATGTCTTGATTTTTCTTTCCGTGTCCGAGAGAAGAAAATACACTCAGACACGTACTTTACAGTTTGTGAAAAGGGGCCGTCTCTCTAGATTTGGTGGATGGATACTTGTATAATCAAAAACCTTGATCCTTGACCTTTGTGCTTAGTAAATTAGTGTGGCTCCTGCTGCAAAAGACAGGGGAAATGTGGAAGGGAAGAGAGCAAAGAGGAGAAAAAATGGGGGGAAGGATGTAACGGCAAATGTGTTATTCACCACCTTCTCTGAACTGGGAAGGGGGTGCACGCCTATGTGCTTTTGTCTTTTGATCTGCCACTGAGAAACAGGGTATTTACTATGAAACCACTGACGATTCCTTCCCTCTCCCCGTCCTTGATCAACATGACACATCTCAGAGTGTTATCTTAGATTCTTTTGTAATCATGAAACTTCTTTTTAGCTTTGGTAGCGTTTTACATCAGCCAATACAGTCTAAACGGGGTTTTTGTTAGGAATTATCGATAATCGATTACTGGTGATCCACAATTAACTAGGGCTCTTAAGAATATGAGGACATCTTCAGATTCATGGGGGATTTTGGGTGGAGATACGGATTGGGGCGGGAGCTGGGACCAAGAGGGCTCCACTGCAATGTGCTCATCAATCAAGAATCCATCTTAGTGTGAAGCAAATCATGTGTGCGCATGGCTAAACTTAACAAGAACATTGGGTTGTTTATGGTTTCATTTATTTTTTGATAACATTTATGGAAACACAATTGCACATGCTTCCTTGTACACGCGTGACCTTTTTTTGTAGCATTATACTGTCAAAGTGTACAGTTCAGAGAACAGTATGTAACCGTTTTAGCTGATTTGCTTGTTAGATTGGATTCACAAAGCCAAATTGAATGAAATAAAATACCTCAGGATGATTCTGTGCGTTTTGGGGGAGCTTCAACCGTAGCAACCGAACATGATGTGGCGCAGAGTTTTTTTGTAGAAAAATACTAAGACTAAGGATAAAAAAGGAAAAAAAAGAAACAAAACGCAATTTCTAGAGGCCGTGAAGCGGAATCTTCTCTCTTTTTCATGTTTACCAGTCCAAGGTCTTCCAGTTTTTTTGGGTTGCCTTCCCGAGCTCAGGCAACCCAAGAGAGAAGAGGAAGAGAAGGAGGGAAAGGAGGGATGGCAGTAGGGTGCTCAGTGAGGGGTGTGCTGCACGCAGCTCCACCTCTTGTCAAACTGAGCCACCTTCACAGAACGGAGGATGTTCAATAAGCATCCAGAGTCTACGCCTACGTGGAATATTGAGATGGGGATCTCTCTGTTTTCTCTCAGTGGGTTTTAAAAGCAGTGAAATGCGTATGTTTCAATTGAAGCTCCATCTTTAACAGTCATATCGCCCTTTTGTACTCTTGGAATACTGCAGTGAACACCCCCCCCCCCCTCGCTCCGCAGTCGCCGCACCCGATGCCGACTGACGAGCAACATTTGTCCTTTTTTTGCATCTTATCTGCATATTTATTATTATCATATTTATCTCCACATGCTGCTTGCGTGAGCTGACGAATGAAGAATATGCACATGTAAAAGTATCAAACAGCACCCCGGCGTTTTACGAACTCATGACACTTTGTTCTCTTTGTTCTCCTTTTACAGAACTGTCATGTAAACTATTGCTATTTTATGTTCGAACACACACATGCACACAGACACACACCCTTGTGATGACAACCCTGCTCTTTTTAATAAGAAAAATGTATTTTAATTACATTTAATGATAAATAATGAGGTGATGGCATGCAACCCCAGATATAACAATTTAAATGTTTTCTGTTGTTTCTTTTGTTTTCTGTTGGTTTTCTTCGGTTATGATGTTATGATCACTAATGCTTTGTAACCAGGTGTGAGTATATACATATTTGAGAGATAAAAAAAAGTTTAACTTGATGAAGATGCTGCTGTTTTGGGGGAGAAGGCGAGAACCTGACCCTTAGTGTACCTTCCTCATTGGTTGACGGGTCATTATCAGACCGTGTTTTTCCCAGTGGGGTCGCAGGTCAGGACTTGGCTGGGTGTGGCAGGACATCCTTGCTCTTCCTCCAATGGCAGGTGAGAATAACTGTATCACCAGCTCTGCTTCTCTCTCCCCTCCTTCATGTATAGTCAGGACTTCAACTGTAAAGAAGATAAAAGAAAAAAAAGGCAACCCTCTACTTTGAGTCTGCTATCCCTCCAAAGATACAAGACCTCTTTCTTTATGGTTTGCTGTAAGAATAGAGCTTTTTTTTAAACTAATACTTCCTCAAAGACTTTTAAGGAACTATTTTGAATATATTTAGAAATGACACCTGTATACATCGCTTGTAAATTCATTCTGGAATACATCGTCATGGAGAATTATAAATGATAAAGAGTAAAAACAATATTTTTTGTGTGAATTTCACAGGAGCTCTTCTGTACAGTGGCACCGTTTCTCTATCTCTCTCTCTCTTTCTATCTCTCTCTCTGTAGAGCGACTAGAATAAAACTTCACCATTCACAAGGTTTGTTGTCCTGTCAAACTTCACAGCATACACACCAGACTTCGTGCCCAGCCATACACGAAAGTAACCAGCCCAATTAATCATGCGACATCTAGTTGATCTTTGGCTTTTTTAGTTACACAGCGTTGGTCAATGTCCGCGTTTGCGTGGGCCGATCATCTGCAGACACATCTGGAGTGTACACTGGCAGCATTTCAGGCGTACACGCATCCGTAAATCATCACGTATGAATGTGCAACATTAGTTGAGTGCACCAGTGCAAGTGACTCACAAGGATGCATTTTATTTGCACTTGAGGGAGCGCTGAGTGAAAAACAGTCACCAACCCTTTTTAATGCCTGTGTTTCCTTTCTGAGTTTAAAACACTCCAATCTTTTCTTCACCACCATGTTCTGTCCCATAACGATCTCTCTGAGATCTCTGTGCTCTCTAAGTCACATGCTCACTTGTCAGTAATAGCACAGACACCTTTGTGTTGTGAGTTTCTTACTGACCTTGTACACTTTTGCATGTTTGACTTTGTGTGTGTGTGTGTGTGTGTGTGTGTCCAACAGAGCATCAAGAGACCATTTGGGGCAGGAGCCTCATTTACCATCTGCCACACTCCTTCTTTCCTTTCCTCATGCCTATACCGCCTGATTATTTCGCCACATGTTCCATATATCTTTTCCACTTTTCATGTGTCATTTTGTCATTGAACAAATAATCAGACGTTGTCCAGTGTTCAATGCTGCTTTAAATTGATCAATTGTAACCTGGTAGTTGGAAAATTAGGTTGTGTTAAACTGTACTATCAATTTAAATAAACAATATGGGTTCAGCCCCAGCTTAAAAATCAGCACAATCTAGTAACTATCAAGTAAAATGTACCAAATATGTCCCCCCATCACCTCAGCGAGCAACAAATCCTGGTTACATCAGCGACGCGTGAACACTGAAAGCTGGGCTTTACAGAAACGACGTTTAATTTCAGTGTCATTTAATAAAATGTGTTGATTTTTGTGAAGGTCGGAGAGAGACACGGTTGGTTTTTGAAGTTGATACATTAAAAGTGTGCTCTTACAAATAAACTGAGTGCCGAGGAGCCCCCGAGCCAGCTGTCTGAGAAAATGACTAAACGCCATGACGCACGATGCTCTCGCAGAATCTCTCCCTTTAGCCATTCACTTTTTATTAAAAGCCCTGTGAGCAGAGACACCAGATCCTACATTTAAACAGGACAGAAAAACACCTGGTCAAATGTAAACGCACATTACGTAATGACTCTGACAGTGACCTAACGTCAAGAGAATTTAACACCCTGCCCAAAGCATGGTTTAAAATAAGTCACAGTTACGTCACTGCGGAGGGCGTCTCTTCATCCCAGTGAACTACTGTCTTTCCTCCTGATACTGTGAGAGGACCAACTCAAATTTACTCATCATTTTCCCTGAGTTTCCAGTTCAGCCGGCTCATTGTGGGAGAGCTGGAGGCTCTCACCAGGAATCTTCTCTACTCTTTAGCTTTCTTTTGGACATCTAGGCAACAGGTGTCCGCACATAGCACTGTCAGACTCATTTGTACCCTAATAACCAGGTTAATGACATCCAAGATGAGCTGCAGGAAAAGCTTTGCGACCTCGGCTTACTCTGAGTACCAGGCCTCGAAGCTTCGGCGTTGCCTGAAGCCTGCCCCATACGTTGATACCATAATGAACCCATTACACTTGCAGTGACTGACCCATCCAGGTGGTGCATGTGCCCTACCCCCGGATTGTCTACATACGTGTGAGACACAGCCTGAGCAATATCCAGAAGCACGAAGGAGGGCCAGTAAATGGGGGTTTCAGTGGAGGAAATCGGTGTGTGTGTGTGTGTGTGTGTGTGTGTGTGTGCGCGTGTGATAGAGAGAGACAGCGAGTGGTTGTGTCAGCCAGCTCAACAAAGAGACTGTGGCAGATCATTCCTCTTTAGTGTGTGGGTGGGTGGGTGGGGGGGGCTAGTGGAAGAAAGAAGAGTGAGAAAAGTGCACTCGTTTATTTTGTCATTTTCCATTTTCCCCTTTAGTTCTCAGGAAATCACCTCCCATTTGATTCTAGGAGACACAGAATTGGCCCGGTCAGCTGCCCTCTGGCCGTCCCTGCTCGTGTGTGTGTGTGTGCGTGTGTGTGTGTGCGCACATTGTTAGTGTTTGCCCACAGATTTTTCTATCAGAAGCTGTACTGCACCACATATATCCACCTGGTGGGGATCTCTAAACCTCTCTACTCCATACACACCCAGCCAACTCTACCTATGATTATTCTCAAATTCTTTAAAGGGAAGAAGAAATAGGTCTGATTATCAGGGCAAGAAAGGGATCAAAGTGCTGAGGTTTATCTCTCTCCGGCTTCCTCTCATGGTCTGCACGCACAAAAGACCCTCGTCTTAGGAGGAGCCTTTGAAGGCTGAACGCCATCGCACTTCCTTTTAAATGAGATATTACTGGTTAGTTCGCCCTGTCTGCTACAAAGCAGATGAATTTATTCATGACGGGTTCCAAATTCAGATACACCTATTACCAAATTGGGGATAATATAAAAAATATTAGACTAACAGTTTTGACCTTTTTCATTACAGAACTTCATTGATCCCTGGGATTCACAAACTGACAGAACTATTCAGAACAATTCAAAGGATTAATCTTTAGATTTAAAACATAATTAAAACAGTTCTGAGGTACTTATAATAAGGCCAATCATCAACCAATGGCAGCTTCAACCATAAATACCATAATAGTATAAGAAATAAATAAGTGCTTTTGTTTTCTGGCTCCGTTCTCAGGTTATTTTCTAAATGCTGCACCGGTCCCTGTTTCGGGGGCCTAAACCCACTGAGAAAGACCATCTCTGAACCTCTTAGATCAGCTGCCACCACTCTGCTCACAGCTAACACCAGTTCTAGTGTTTGTGCATAGGTCAGGTCTCACAGAGAGCCCCAGGGCGCAGGCATGGAGACACGCAGTTGTAAAATCTAGTCACTCTGTCTCCAGAAATGATTAGAAAACTTGTCTTAATGGTTGTAGTCTGAATCCCTGATGAACCGTTTTAAGTACCGGTCAAATACTATGCTGTTGTAACAATACTTGTACTATTCTTCTACCATAACGATACCAAAATGGTGATGACTGACGCCTCTGTCCTCCCTGCTATCCCGTCGCCCCACACCCGTGCCATGGAACTGGGATTATGGGACTTGTAAACTGTGCTACCATCATCACGGATCCATGTGTTTTGTGTGTGAGCAGTGCCGCCGCTCTAACGCAGTCACTCAAGATGATGCCATACACATCACTCACTCACGTCAAATGTTCCCGAAGCATTAAACCAAGAAGGAAATAAAAGCAAATTAAATCAGGTAGTCTGGCAGCAAGAGCAAGAATCTGAGGTGGAAGAATCCCACCTGAGCACCAGCAGAGATGCTGAAACTGTTGCACGTGAACTAAGCCCCTGCTGTTCGTGAAAGAAGTCTTTAACATTTCTAGCTGCCCTTTTGTCTTTGTGCAGCCAGTTGAAATAGCTTTTCAGAAGTCGTTCACTCCTGCTAATCCGGTCTGAACTGTAGGGATATTTTCTGGGGCTGTTGTAGTGAGTTATAAATAAAGGACCATGTTGACGATGCATATTATACACACTGTTTATATAACATCCCACATGCTGCACACTTTTTACCTGCAGGTAACTCACACATTTAAAGAAGAAGACAGTATGGATTTCCTCTGTGCCGGTTAATTATGTCAATGTTTTCTTCTACTCTTTGAGCTCAAAGCTACACACACTTGTTAACCACCAGCACCTGATGGCGGTCCACAGGCAGCAGCAGTCACATTCACATAAACTGTACAAATGTAATTGAAAAGAGTCAGGGGTGTTTCGCGGCTGTTCATTTTATTTTCACAGAAATTTAATGAGTCTGTGGAGGTCTGAGTACTAGTCCCTGTTAATATTGACCCAGGCTCGCAGCCACTCCCTGCAGCCTTTTATTTCCACGTTAGTATCCGAAACTGACGGCACTTTGGGACACTGCCAAACTGTAATTTCAATGCTCCATCAAGCTCAACTTTGTTGGAAGATTCATTTTCAGAAGTGCTTGTGTTGAGATTGAGATTTTAGAAAAACAAAGGCATTTACAAAATCTTACATAAAGCACGATGGCACTGTGTGTGTGTGTGTGTGTTGCCCTCCTGTGGCAAACCTTGTCTGTCCATTGTTGCTGTGTAAGGACATCAATGGAATCTGATGCATGAGTCAGTTTAAAGAGGGATGGTGACAGGACATGAAAGACAGTTGAAACGGAGGACTGAGAGAAAGAGATGGATGAATGGATGCGGGGATAAAATGTTGTGCATTGTTTGGGTTAATGGATTTTTGATGCCACTCACTGAGGATTGATGGCAGCTTGCTGGTGTCGGCTAATGGAGGAAGTATGGAAGGCAGAACGAAGGGGCACGAGGAGGAGAAAGTGGAAAGGGCGTCCTTTAAAAACTCTGTAGTCCGGCCGCTGAGACTACAGTAGCTGGAACATTTAACACCTTTACAGCTGCTGTCTAAACATTTCCCTAGTATAAAAGGAAACAAGGACGTGAGACTAGAACACTTAGATAAGGTTTGGAAGCTTAGTCGTGTGGCCCAACACTAGCTAAGAAGGTAACCTACAGACTGATCCAAGGACATGCTGACAGCCTGAAAGGAAAGTGCTCTCTCACACACACACACACACCTGTAACTCTGACCAAACGGTAAAAAGCTAAATCCCTTTTTACCTTTTTACAGACTAACCAAAAGGGAAATTTAGGCCCAGTCCCTGGCCTTTCCTCTAGCCCGCAGCCGACCGCTATAACCCCCAGTTATAGGATACGCATGTGTGTATGCCAAGCGTGTACACTCTTATGGAGTTAGTGCAGCCGTCTCCGAAGCCCTCCTCCCCTAAAACTCACTCACATACCCTCATGATAACCCCTCAAGACATGCCAAGACCCATAGAGGAGAGAAGACGAGAGCCAGTTTCGAACCACAGGTGCAGCCCTTAAACTGCGGCGTTGGGAACTCTCATTAACCACTATGTGTCACACTGTGTTTCATGTATGTGCACGTGTTTCATTGTTTCTGTAGCTCTGTCTCACTCCAACATAACTGAGACGGTGTGTGTGTGTGTCTGCATGTGTTATGCAATTCGTCCTCCCACAGTGTCTAGCTGTAATGTCAGTAACAAAGTTAAGTGGGTCATTGGTCCCCGTAGCCCAGAACATTTTGCATGTGTGTGGTGTTGGCTGATTTTTCTGGTTTCAAATAAAGCTGAGACTCTAATTCACCACTGGGGAAATCTTGATCGAGAGAAACAAAAAGCTTACCTTGTCATTTGTGTCTTTATGAGAATGTGTTGTGTGTGTGGATTCAGGAGCCCCGCCTCTCTGTTTAAATGCTTTCAATAGCACCAGGTTGTGTTTGTAAGGCATTGCCCAACACCGATAGAAAATATTCTAGATCACACTTGAATAAACCACACGTTACGTTGCGGATCAAGTGCTCGCTGTCGTTTACTGTACGAGTGTCGCGTTGGAGTAGAGATGATGGAAGTTGCTAATCCACTGAGGCAATCGATCAAACCGCTCGGCTACACCGTGTCTCCTTAAAATGTAAGATTAGCTTGGACTGAATCGTGTGCAAACCCTAAACTCACTTCTAAAAGTGAGCACAGAGGACTGCGACTAGTGCACACTCACCGTGGCTTTTGCACGTTTGTCGTCATAAATATGCAAAGAGAAGTGTTTCTGCCAAGCGCGAAATCCAGGCAGGAAGAAAATGAAAATACAGAAACAGAAAAACTGATTCATCAAGCCTGAAAGTGTTTTGTGGGATTGAATCTGAATTTAATACCTTTGAAAGGCAGATGGAATCATTCGACCTGTGCTATTTGTAGGAGTAGGATGCAAATGAAAATCTAAAGAATGCACGTATAAGAGAGTAACGGTCATCGACCAAAAGCCTTCAGCCTTTAGCACTTAACTCCTGCTACTTCCAGCCCATCATCGCACTTTAACATTTTGCTTTTTAACATAGACACACAAAGCTCCACAGACCTAACCTGGAAACCAACACACAGAAGCATTCCTTTCTGGAAGACTGAGATGTCACCGCTGCAGTTCATTCAAGTGATTGTTCTCCTCCTCATTCTTCTGGATCGTTCACACTGCTCACTCTCCTTAACTTACCTTCATAAAACACACAAGTGACTAGATACGGCGCCTCCTCGATGTTCCCACCTGTGAATCATGCTCAGTAGATCAACAAAACACGCACACGCGCAGTTTGGAGGAAATGCTCATTTGCCGATGTCTGAAACTGGTGTTGAGACCACAGCACACGTGTCCGCGGTGAGGGGCTCGGCTGTCTTTGCGGACGTGATGTGGTTGTATTGATCTGTTCTGGATGTGGATTACAACCCTCTGGGTGTAATATCACTAAGAGCTCTAAAGTTATATAGATTGACTTTAACCTTCTCACCGTCACCTCCAACACAGCTAGAGGCCTTTTCATTTGTCATACTGAGCTACAGTCACAGGCCTGGGATTTCATTAGCCTGTAATAACCCAATCTGGGGCACAAATCAGGAATCATGCTTTGTACTTTATCCATAAAAATAATGTTTTTTAGCCGTTTATCCATTTAACCTTTATCCAACCAGTTTAGCCTTGTTGAAATCTTTTTTTTCTTTGATACGGAGCCAAGAACATGTCGTTTCTCTTTCTCTACCTATTCAGTGGAGACTCACAAACGTGTAGCACCACCCCAGCATGAACCTCAGTATGGACCATACAGATCTCTTCCTCGCAGTCCTTTCAAAACTCCCGTGAACGACATCTTCTTGGCAGGCTGATATTAGCCTGGGGAAGCATGTCCTGGCTGACAGGAACAGGCTTGTTCCCCACAGCAGCCACTGTTCCCACCAACAGCCGTGTGTCCTCCTTTGTTTGTCCTTGAGCAACACGCTGACGCAGTGTTACCGGCTCCACTTTTCTGGAGGTGACAGTCTCAGCCAAATCTCGAAACTTGCAAACGGTAAAGTGAGTAGGTGCTTTTTGAAATCCCAGACGCGGTCTTCGCACATGTATTGTCTGCCAGAGAGAATCTCTCACACAGACATAATGGATACAGGGAGGTTCTGCTCAACATTTAATAATGAAGACAAGTTTTTTCTGTCTTTCTCTCTCTGCTGGGGATGAAGAGAACAGAGGAAGAAAATAGCCCATGGGCACGAGCAACAAAACATGCACAGCAGCCCAATGTAGGCCGGCATCCGTGTGTGTGTGTGTGTGTGTGTGTGTGTAGAATACATGTGCACCTAATGCACATTAAATGAATTAAGTTTTTTTTGTCTTTTCAGTGATCTGTCTTTCCTTTTCTCAGTTCTTGCTTTGTATCCTGAACTTAACCTATCAGCGGCGTGCATCTCCGTAAGAGGCCCCATAAATCATTGCAGGTGTCTGTAATGTGCCTGCAGGTAATTAATTGCTGTGGTTTTTGAGCCAAGCTGCGCTGAGTGCACGGCCCTGAGATAAGAAAAATACACTGGCTGCTTATATGTTCAGTCTTCTTTTATTGCCATCCCCTTCCATGCTTGATTTTTCCTCACATTGTAAATTAAAGTCCTCGATTGCTTCTGCGTTTCTTATCTCGCAGACACAATCGCAGTGACGTAATTTACTTTAGCATCCGTCTTTGTAATTACACACACACACACACACACTCGTGGCTTTAGTTCGCTGAGCAGTTTGCTCGATGCTTAGGAGAAAGTTCTGCTGCAGAATCAGGGGGAGCTCAGGAGAGCACAGTCATGCACAGCACTCCGATGTTTGACTGACTCCAGTACAACTGTGCTTACCTCGCTGTTTCCAACCATCATCATTGTGCGTGCAAAGGGAGATAAATGAGCTGAGTGAAACAAGTGGACTACTTGGTGTTATACTTGTAGCTCCCGCGATTTCACACAGTTTGTATACGTGTGTGTGTGTGTGTGTGTGTGTGTGTGTGCTGGATATGAATGGGAGCGGCGCAGGTGTGCAGCAGTGTGAGCACTGGTTATTAAAGATATCTGGCTCGATTGCTGCATACCAGAGGGAGACAGAGGTGTTAATTGTGTGTGTGTGTGTGTGTGTGTAGAAGGTTATTGTACGTAGGTAATCCCAGCATTTAACGCAGTGAAAGAACTCCTGCTGTGGAGCAGTCGCACACACACACACACATCATAGTGTAAGAGCGGCACCAGAAATCAGAAACTGGGAACCATGCGCTTTGTAGCACACGATGATCTGTTCACTCGGTGGGTGTTTGATGCAGCTCTAACGGCGCGCTCTGCCCCACCCAACCACGTTACAGCCAATTATGCAGAGGTGGACGAACTGGGCGAGACGAGAGCTGAGGTGAACGTGTGTGTGTGTGTGTGTGTCATCCCTGCTGACTAAAGCAATTGCGATGCAGAATTATATGAGGAGACTTATTTGGGTATCTGGGACAGCCATTCAGATCTCTTGCCTGCTGGCGAACACACAGACACACCACAACATAACTCTTCTTCCCTTTCATCTCATCCCCCTCCTTTTTCTTTATTCCTTATCGCGCCGTCTCTTGCTGTTTTTCTCTTACCTCTGTGATGTTATAGATAAACATTGGCCATCTGGGTACAGCTAACTCTCAGGTGACACTGCCAGCCTCTCCTTCTGCTTGTTAGCATTAAAAATGCATTAATTCTCACTGTTCCGCAGCCTCCCAACAGCAGAGACGGTCAAATACATAAAAATTGACATGACTAATAGTCTGACAAGTCGACAACAACACAAATCGGTTCCAAAAATGTGTTCTTCTTTGGGAGGAAATCTGTGAGTTCAGGCAGGTCTTTCTTTCCTTCTCATATATCATCGGGAATTACAATGTGAGAAACGAGGCCCTGGACGGTAACCTGTGAAGTTTCGCTTGTGTTTTATCAGAATGCAAACAGGGGTGGACATCCCTTTATTAACATTCTCTGTTAGTCCAGGTCACTCGCAGACCAACTAATCACAAACAGCAAGACGAACAACATCAGGCATAATGATAAAGTTATGAAGCTAAAAAGCAGAAGTGAAGCTGAAAAGCATCTTAACCAAACCAACATTGGTGTCCCTTTTTTTCCTACTACTCCTCTTATGTTACACATGCCTGTTTTTCACACACACACACACACTAATGTTGGTGTACTTCAAGTAGAGTTGTTGTTAGCCCAGGAAAAATGCTTAGCCATGCTTGCACAGCCATCCCTCTTATATAACACCATCACACTGCCCTGACTGCATCTTGCCTCACAGTGCTGGCACCCCTGGATGTGGATTTGTGTTTGTGTGCATGTACATGCATGCCTCTGGGTGTGTGTGCGTGTGTGTGTGTATCCATGCAGTGATATCACCAGTTGTGTAGCTTGTCTCTCAGTGTTCCCTGTTAGCGTGCTCACCATTTTCTGTGACCACCGTCAGAGAAGCTGCAGTGGTTGCGTTTAAATACGAAGAATGTTAAGTTCTTCAAATGCAAGGATCAAATATATTTACCCACGTCCACAGACGTCAGATATCGAATACCTTACTGAATCAACCTTGATCTAAACACTGGATGTCTGTCAAATCCCGTGGCGACGTTTCGTAACTGTTGACACTGATCTCTCGACCTGATGCGGTGAAGAGGAAATGCAAACAGATATTCCCTTTCAGCATCACCATCAAAAAGCCAAGCTAATGTTTTTTTGTTTGTTTTTTTTTGTAGCCAAGATTCATAAAATCCACTCCAAAGCCGCGGCATCCTATCAAAAATGTACGATGTTGTGGTGTTTCACAATAAGAGAACAAAGCAGCTTAATTCCTAAAAACACTTTTTCTGAGATGCTGGATAAAAGAATATAGAATGAGGAGACTGAACCAGTTATGCCACACACAATATCTACAAAACTCTTGACTGTGTGTGCGTGTGTGTGTGCTCACGAGACACGTGTGTATCTGTTCTTTTAAACAGGGTCCCTGCCTGCAGGATATGTCTTGGTGCCTTAGTCTCCACTGTCGCCCACTCTCTTAAATGGATCAGGTACATGAATACCATCTGACACGCAGAGCGAGCTAAAACAAGCTGTGAATGCCAAATGAGTATCGTGCAGAATCTCTTTGTCTTCCTATGTCGGGTTTGTTTCTGTGTAACTTTGGAAAACAATTCATCGGCGCTAGATAAGAGATGGAAGTGCATCAGGAGCTGTGGACGGGTGTAGAGATGCTTCGGCAGGTCTCCCAGCCTTTAGAGTCTAACTTAGAGGAACTGTTTAGGTGGCGATGAAGAGATAAGGTCTGTGTCAAAAAAGTGGAACAATCTGCTTTGACCAGTCACTGGAAATCCTGCCAGTGAGGAGATGAGTTTCATTACAGGTTCCCTCCAGCGTTTTCACCGCAGACGACAGGTGCACAAACACACACACACACACTCTCTCTCCGTGTGTGAGATGAAGAACAGAACTTTAAAGGGATCGATACAATGACCCTGTCTGGTTCTGTGTGTGCAAACCAAAGTGACGTTTGTGTGTTTGTGCGAGGCTTTGATAATAACATGATCATCGCAGCTAGTTTCTCTCCCTGTGCCTCCGTGGACTGGTGTTACTGAGCTATCACTCCCCATCACATCACCACACACACACACACACACACTTCCTTCCTACCTCCCACACCTTCTAAGCTTCCTCCTGCTCAGCCCTCCCTCACAAACCCTCAGCTACACTCTCATTCGTTGGTACGTTTCAGTTGAATGTAAAGCATGAAAGTAGTTGAATGGAATGAAACCAGTCGTGAAAGTGTTTCTCTAAATTGCTTCCTCTGAAGAAAACACAACAAGTCTTTCAATTTCTAGCTTCTATTACGTTTTATCATCTTATAGTGTTTCTATAGCTGCTCGTTAGCTGCAACTGCCTTAAGGACAACAGGCAAAAACGCATAAAATAAGTTGTATTATTATCCTTTCAAACCTTCAAATTAAGATGCAAGATGTGAAAATCAATGCTGCGATAAAAAGCAGGGATCACACAGATATAATGGTGAAGGTGAGCAGGGAGAAAGAAAGAAAGAAAAAAGCTTTCAGTGTAGGTTTTCACTGCTACTTTGGCCTTTACGCCAAAGTGTCCTACCTGAAGTGTGTCCCTCCAATAAGTCCAACACTACTACAGGAAAGAGGAGGAACACGTAACCACTGCAGCTTCATAACAAACCCACGAAAAGCACTTTGTCACTGCTTGAAGCTAAAAAGTGTGATGCCGCGTTTCTGTCCCAATGAGACACTGTGTTGTGCATCAGGGGCTTTTAATCATAGCTTGACGGTTGTCTGCAGCTAATTCGAGTGTGGGAGAAAAAACATATCTCTCCTTACAGCTTTATGACCCTGGACCAATGTGCCGCCTGTCACCTCCTGAATCAGTGGCGTGATAGATTTAGATCTGTGAAACTGTAAAGAAAGAAATGAAGAGTGTGCGCTGCCTCTCAGAAGCCGCCGCGCTGCGACATAAACCATGTTTAAATGCTTTGCTGCGAGACTAAATGACAGCTGTATGTGCTGTCACGCGGTCACTCAGAAACCAGCGTGCACCATCCTGCACGTACAGCACAGCACCCTAACCCTACACCTAACCCAGGGTTTGGGAATTTTCAAAACTTTCCTTATGTATCTTTAAGATGATGTTTGAATTCCAAAAATGTGATTATCAGGGTTTGCTGGAAGAGTGAGATGAGGGGAACCACGCGGGACTATGTTTCATCAAGTTTCTGTTCCACTCAAACGAGTTGTGGATTGCCCCGCTCCGCTGGGACAGTCCTGCCAACTTTTCCTTCTGTCACTGAAACGGAGCGGTGAAGTTTGTGACAAACAGTAAATCAAACTTTACCACGACAGCATATTACAAATGTCCATACACATAAGAACACAGTGGATTCAGTCTATTACACACACAAGAAATACGATTTATGCAAAATGCATAAAGACAGACAGTATTTCACAGTCACTGCCTGGTGACTGTGCTGAACAGTGTGGACACACAGTTCTACCCTGCACAACCTAATGCTGCTCAGTTTAGATAGATTAGGAGATTAATACAACTCTACACCGAAATATCTGATGACTGCAGCTGTCCAGGGAACAATGATCTGGGACCAGATGTCAGCCTGCAGCACCGTCACCGAGTCTTTTTATGCATTTGTGTCAGATGAAAAACAAATGATAATACAAGTCAGGGAATATTTTACATGATGTTCGGGTTTCTGCTTAAAAAGCACTTTGAGATTTCACCTTTTGGAATTATAATATAATTAATGAAGTCTGTGGACGTTTCTTAAGTCTTCAAGATTTATGTTGAGACTTTTTACGTCTTTATTACTCTGACAAAGAATAAACACAAGTAAGTACAAAATAGAAAATTACAGGGACGGAGACCACTGCAAAAATGTTCAGTTGCTATTTAAAGGTGAAATTTACATTTGTGTTTTATTCTAGAATCTACTGACAGCATAACTCCCAAACACGAAAGACAAATATTGTGATTTATAGTATTTATTTGCAGAATATGAAAATACCAGAAAACGTCTGGTAGTGTTTCCGACCTCAGATGTGGTCGGGTGGAGACCTGTTGGAGACCTCCACACTAAGGCAATCACGTCCGTAAGAACAAAAAACAGAATTCATGCCACAATTTGAAAGCATTTGTCTTCTTCTCCCTGTCAGACGCCGGCTCCAAGACGTACCTATGTGCACACGCACACAGCTCGATCCAACCGGTGATGCTCACACGCTGTGCAGCATGTGGTTCATTCTATAGATCAGGAAACCAACACTTGCATATTCATAGACAGCCGAAGGGAACGTAAGCAGATAAGCTGCTATAAATGTTCCCAGTAAACAGTAGTAGGATGTGAACACAATCTTCTATCCAACGATGTTTTGCCCCAAACCTTGCTCTCGGGACAGATGTGTTTAATGTTGGTAATGTGTGTGTGTGTGTGTGTCTGTGATCTGCTTTAACTTAAGAGTTGGAAAGAGGACAGGGTAAGCACATAGCCAGTAGCTACAGTATGTCAGCATTAATAACACCACAGAGCAAGAGACGGAGTAAAAACATACACGCTCCGCGTGTGTGTGTGTGTGTGTGTGTGTGAGTGTGTGTGTGCGCGTGTGTGTGTGAGGGCTGGAGATAATCAACCCTCATAAGGTTCAGTGGAATATGAGCGCTGACCCCATTTCACCTGGCCTTCCTGCTTCCTCCCTCCCCTCTTCTTCCTCCCCCTCACTCTCTCTCTCTCTCTCTCCCGCTCTGTCTCAGAACAGCTTACGCAGGTCTTTTGTAACACTTGAGGGATACTTGCTTGTACTGGATCTTGGTTTCCCTGTCACTTAGCCAACACTTTGCTCCTGCACTGAATTTTTTATCAGCAACAAATTTTCTCTGGAAACAGAAAATGCTGGCACACGCTTTTTTTTTTTCTGCTAATGTTTGGCGCGCTGCATATTCACTCACAGTCTTTGTCTAAGCAATCCATACCCACAAATGTGTCTGTACAGTATGTGTGTGATGTTCCTTCTGGTTCTCCTCAATTAACAGGATTTCACTTGAAGCTCCTCGCTGGTTGCATCTGTCACAGCCTTTCACCTTTGACGTCCGCGGACACAGCGATTAGGCTCGTGGACATGCTAAGCGTAAAGGTCAAGTCAGACTTAAGGTACCAGCGTGGGATGGAGGTGAAGTCATTGTTGGTGAAAAGGAGGAACTGTCATGGCCGCATCACGTCCCATCACACCCTGCCATCGTATCCCATTCCACTCCACCACCCATCAACTAGTCCTCTTTCTCCTCTGGTTTACCCATGTGACTATCTCCTCCCCGTCCTGTCTGCACCCTTGCTTGATTTGACCATTAATCCATCTGCCAGTCTCTCTCTCTCTTTTCTAGCTGCCTTGCCCTTGTCGTCTTCTCTCCACCTCTCCTGCTCCTCAACACATTCCCTTCCCTCTCTCGCGCTCCCAGTTTTTCAGATGTATGATTCATACTGCAATATGAATATTTTACAAGAACCAAATTTAATTATTCGACAGAAAAAAAGTGGGGTACGGCGGATGGGAGTGAAGCGGGATAAAGCAGAATGAGTTTGTGTGTTTCACGATGAATCGCCCTGCTATCTTAAAGTGCTTAATTGTCACATAATGTAATTGTGTAATTTAATGGAGTCGTGCATCAGATGAGACCATCACATAAAGGTGGAGGACAGAAAAGACTAATCTGTCTGTTTTTGTCCATCCATGGTGTCGAAACATCAGAAATAACCGGGAATAAACCGTTTGCAGCTCAGAATTCCTCACAGGGTTGTCGACAACGCAGTAAACTGTAAGTGGAACGCTTTGTTCCGGCTGTGCGGAGGAGACGCCGCGAGGGAGCCTGACGACTGACTGACAGTCCTCTGCTGCGAATACCTTTTGCAGTCATTTCCAATTCGCACGTTATGATATGTTTTCCTCGCTGCTCATCGTGTCACGGAGCCTTCAGAGCAACGGCGAGGTCTACGGCGTCGTGGCGTCAGGCACCTCCTGGCAAACATCTTTCTCCGGATGTTTGAAAACCATCACTTCCAGCTGCATCTTTTGACTCGACTTCTACGTGAGCGTGTTTGCACATAATTAGCTGTCTGTACGGTGTTTAACCTCTGTGATGGTGTTGCAGCTCCGACGGTTGGAGGAGAGACATCTACGGGGAACAGAGTGACTGACAGTTAATGGGGAGATAGATGATTATCGGCCAAACAGATGGTAGCAGGGGATAACCACACACACACGCATGAGTACACACAGAGTCATGGTACGCAATGATTACTCGGTGAAGGGCACCTTGTGTTGCTGGGAAATGAGGGAATGCGTCTGCACACACACACACACACACTTTAGTAACATTAATTAATATTAATAAAGATATTACAAAAATAGATCAGACTCAGTCAAATCTTCAATCTAATAAGATACTGCATCTTGGATTAATGCGCGTGTGTGTGTGAGACACATCCGGTGTCACGTACGACACCTTTGACCCGCCAGCCTCTTCGTTTTTCACTGTCTGTCTTTCTCATGTTGCGCTTCATACAGCGCACAGTGTCCCGCATTCCTACGGAAAAAGCGGAGGCTCTGCTAGAACCAAATATATTTTATCCATCAGTTACACAAAACGGTCTGAAGTTAAGCACAATGAAAGAGTCGGTTCAAATCTACCACTTTTAAGAGCCATTAGGCCAATTCAGGCGGCTTAGTTGGCGCTTGCCCAGGTTTTAAAATGTCTTTTACTTTTACATCACTGGTTATAATTCAACTTTATTTAAACCGCTCCAACTGACTGTTTATATAACTCGTTTTCTCCTGCTTTTCTTTTTGAGTTTTGATTTCTGTGACAACATTTAGAGAAAAATATTTAATTAACTGATTTCAATAGAACTCAATGACTTTGTCTGTGGCTATTGCTCTGCCTTATTTGCTCAAAAACACATGAATGCGTTTAAATTATTACACAATACAAACATTCAAGACAGTCGATATGAGATTAATTTTTTTACCATTATGTTCTTATAAAGCGTGATCAGAGAGTAGGAATCGAGCAAAGCTGGTCTGTGAAGGTCAGCATAAATCAGAGAGTAGGAAGTGCTCAGGGGAGAAAGAGAATGACATGAGGATGGAATATGTGAGGGATGGCTATTGTGAAGAAGAAATGACAGGAGATTAATGGAAATAAAATCAAGGTGAGAGGTGAACGGCTTTACTGAAAGAAAATATGAGGAGAAAGGTCTAAAAGAGTCGGGTGTGTGGTGAAAGGAAATGAGGGGAAACAAAAGTAAAGGAAAAGAGTGAGAAACAAAAGGCGACGGGAAGACGGACGGGGCAGGAGAGGAAGAGGAGCGAGGAAGCAATGGTAATGTTAAATTGGCTTTTTGGGGAGAGGAAGGATAATCCTTCTTTTTGTCAGCTGAATTATGCCAGGATTCCATTTTCCTAACCCTAATCTGTCTCTGACCAAACAATAAAGTGCCAGCACAGGTTCCCGTGTTAGATAACGCTGCACAATAGCGCTGACGAATTCTTTCAACGAATGTCAACGAATATATGTTTCAGAGAGAAACACTAGCACTTATTTCAGATCACGTCCCAGCAGCTTGGTATCCCACCAGCAGGGGAAGAGGAGGAGGCGGCGACGAAGAGGCGACGCGCCTCCGTGACTGTCTAGGTTGCAGTGGGAGATTGATCTTCACACGCAGCACACGACATGATCTGTGGTTAACACGGAGATTACGCAGCGACTTAGCCCGCTCCGCCACTGTGACCCTGCTAAGCCATGCTAACTCTAACAGCTAATAACCATTATATGCCAGCTGGCTGCTTCGTTTCTGTGTCAGCGTTCCCCCTCCTTCCTCTCAGCCGCTCAAAAGCACTTCGTGCAACCTGAGACATGCAACTGTTCATTTTATGTTCAGCAGAGTCTGATGCGGCCTCCTATCTACTTCCCCATAATCACAGACTGTCTTTCATTTAACCCCTCTCTCTCTCTCTCTCTCTCCGCCTTCACTCTTCCTCCTCTTTCTCTCCCCGCCAGCAGGGGTGTCATGCCTTCTCTGGCACGTGAGCCGAAGCCCAGATGTCTGAGTTGGCTGCTGTTCGAAAGTAGGCCATGTCGAGAGCGAGGAAGAGAGAGATAGGCGGGGGGGTGGGGGGGATAGGAGGACGAAGAGGAAAGGAAAGTAAAAGCGAATGAAGAGCGGGAGAGGAAAGAGGAGCATCCAGGAGGAATAAAGAGGTGAATGAAGGCGCCCAAAAGGGGGATTAGAGCTGGTTTCTTTACTGACGGACAGAATGTGAGAGGGGAGAGTGATAGAGATGAAGAGAGCAGAGGAGGGGCCCGTCAGGGCTAAAGTTGATGCTGAGAGTTAAAGCATCCATTCACGGGCACACTGTGTAAGCTCCATGGTTGATGAAGCTCTCGTCAAATCTTTTGTCTCTCGTCACATAGGGCAATTAGTTTTCTGTTTCAGAGCAGATTCATTTCAAAAGTCTGCACAGATTTGCCCCGCAGCTATAATGTCCAATAAAAAACAACTAAAAAGCAGCATGCGCATGTCTGAAGACAAAACTAATCTGTCATTTTCCAGCACCGTGTGTCCATGTGCGTACCTGTCAGAGCTGAATATGAATCAATCATCGAGGGGACGCGGCTGTGAAATGAACTCTGTTCATGGTCATGCATTATCGGACGGTTACACGGGACAGGGCAGAGCAGGGAGGAGGACAACGAATGCAAATGATGTCCGAGGCCATTTTTAAGATGCAGCCTCCTCGTGGTTCCAGGATCATGATCTGGGCCTGGTTTGCTGCGACTCGACATGATTGACGGCGCTATGGATGAGTTGTATCAAGCAACAAGACCTGAAGCGACCTGAAGACTAAAGGGGACTGACCAAGTCACACTCAGAAATGCTGTGGAAAAGCGGAGATCAACGGAGATCAACCAGCATCCCTGAGACGATGCTGTTCACCCGCGGGCACGTTGCAGAGTTGCGCATGTGTAGTGAGAGATACTTTTAATACACATTAATACCCTGCTCTCACATTTTCTGTTATATTTATGAACAAGCAGAACTTTGCTTTCTCACTCTCTCCTCTGCAGGTTGTGAATATCCCCCCAGACTAATACAATTACATTTATGTACCACTTTAAGAGCTTTTCCCAACAGGATTGCCTCAAATTAATTATACATATTCATCTGCAAAAAGCAGGCAACAGTCTGCATCATGTTCCACAAATGTCCCACAAGACGTTTTTTCCAGAAATGCCTGTTAAATCTCTGTTTAAAAAATGTGTTACGGGAAATAAGAGAAATAAAGACATTCAATATTACTGACGGACGTTGCGTCACGCGGTGTGATTTCATGTACCTGAACCTGAGCTTGTTATTATATCCTGAATTAACTTAACCCACATTTCTCTTCATTCAAATATCAAGTTTAACAAGACTCTGATCAAACCACTAATATAATAACACATGAACTAAAAGCCATATATTAAGATCATGCCTCTTCTTGCATTTGTTGTGTGCAGCCACCGTCTCCCCCTCACACACATCACACACACACACACACTCATTTGATCAGCTCATTACGTTGACAGATTGTTGTTTAGCGCAGGAGACGTCTTAATGCATCCTCACACATTATTCAGAGTAGCGCCGTGGACTCAATCATCCCGGTCACTGACGTGGGCTTAACTTAACAACTTCATTTACACACACGTACTCGCACATTCGCAGACCTAAAGGTAAAACACACACACACACACACACATTTGTGTCACACGGCATGCGTTCATGCTGCTCTGCGTGATAACGGTTGCGTTTTCCTGAATCCAGCTACAGCTACCATACAGACTAGTGTGAGCAGAAGATATAGGCTGTACTCAACCGCGTAATGTGTGTCTCTGGCAGTTAGCTTCCTCGCTGATGAATATGGGGTCAGTGTGCGGGTACATTACAGACAGACAGATGTGCACAGATGTGTAATTAGAGGTTTGAATTACAGTTTGAGCCAATGACTTTTACCATGTCAGATGTTTCTAATACACGTTAACACTCAACTGCTTTTTTTTTTTTTATTTTCTCTAAGATCATCTGTCCCTCCAACGCTACACCCACCCACCCACCCACCCACCCACCCATCCACCCATCCACCCACCCATCCACCCACCCATCCACCCATCCACCCATCCACCCATCCACCCATCCACCCATCCATCCACCCATCCATCCATCCATCCACCCATCCACCCATCCACCCATCCATCCGTCCATCTACCCGTCCATCTGTCCCGACCCATTTCAGGTTCTGTTCAAACAAACGTGCTTTTATCAGCATATAATAGGAGTAAGCAGAACTGTGTCGGGTTAAGGTGATGAGAAACTTTCACTGTCTTCATCGCTGATATCATCCATGCACTCCTCTTCTTTCCCACTCCTGACAATCATTCATTCTTCCTCTATTCTCCTCCCTTTCTCTGCCCCTCCACACCTTTCCCTCCCCTCCGTTGTACACTTGTCATCTGTTTTCGCTTGTAATGCGTGTGCTCCACACGCCATCATAATCACCTCTGACAGAAACGTATCGATCTGCTCCCACCTCTGATCAAACATCCTTCTTCCGGTTGCACATTAAGAGTCTGAGTCAGATGGATGATGAGAGGATAACACAAAATAAAAAGAGATAGAATTTGAATGAAGCAGGAGGGAATAAAACAGAGAAATGGTGATGGTGATGATGATGGTAGAAAACAGAGAAAGGTGGAATGCCTGGGTGATAAATAAAGACAGAGATAGGGGAGTAGTAAATAATGATCCAGTCCCAGAGATAGAAGGAGAAGAGAATCAAGGTAATTAAAGGAGGAATGGGAGAGCGGAGCAGTGGGGGCTGGGTGGGATTTGGGGGGGAACAACGAGTAGATAAATCATTCTAAACAGAGGAAACGAGCAGGGAGGGGTCCAGCATCAACACACAATAAGTTCCTGTGTGTTCATGATCATTGACTGTAGACAACAATATGTTCGCACATCTGGCCGTGAATAATGGATGCGAGAAACCCACAAACGTCATTAAAACCGAAGCTCAGCGCTTTACTGTCACAGCCGTTGTTTCCTTTCGCATCCAGTGCGCTGGAGTGGAGGATAAAACGTTGCTTCAGCGCGTCGTAATATTTATGGCCCGCAGTGAATGGGCTTAATTAGGCGACCTTTACGGTGCCGCTCCCTTCAATGGAGCACTAATTGATGAGGTGGCTTTAAAAGGTTAACATGAAGGAAACAGGAAGATGACACAGGGTCGAATGTTTTCATATCAGTAAAAAGAAAAAGAGAGATGTTGTTTCTAAAGTGTGATTTCTCGTTATTTTAAGCCCCGTTGACAAAAATCCATTCACCTGTGGGGAGAAACCAAAAGAATGTCTTAACACCAAAACTACCAGTGACGTCTCGCGCTGTTCCAGTCTTATTTCTTCCCAGGCTGATTTATGTGGCGCCACTTTGAGAACTGCATCTTTAGACCTTTGAGAGTGTGGGGAGTATAATTTTATTCCCGGGCTTTTAAATATGAGTGAGGGAGATGACAACAGGCTCGAAGACGAACAGGAATGTGGACATTTTGGAGGCCAGTGGCCTTCTGGGGTCTTCGTCGCCATCAAACGTTGACGTGTGTTTCAAAAGACAATATGAATCTGAGGCTTTTGGCTTTTGGGACGATTATGAACTGAAAAGTCTTGTGGCCTTTTGGAACATTAGGTTTGAAAAGAAAGTCAATGTCAGAGCAAACGTTTGTTCTGTCACGCCTTTATCCATTTCCTGCTGCTCATCGGCTGTAGAGCTGTGGAGGCAGTGGTTTAGGTGAGGTCCAGGCATCCCTCTTCCCAGATTCTGCTGTTATGAGCCTACATGAGGGATATCATTTTTCCAGCAAATCCTGGATCTAATCTCAGATCTGAGCTGGGGCATCACAATGCACGCCAAACAACTCGTTCCGAAAGCAGCCGCATGCGACTCATGGAATTATCTATACAGTAAAGAAAGAGGAAGTTACATAACTCCCCACACTACGAGTGTGGCAATCCATTCAGAAACTAGGACGGGTTCAGACAACGTGAGCTTAAGCGACCCATGGCAAACACTGTGCAGGGTTAATGGCAAATGTAGATGCTATAAACATAATGGTCATGTGACATCTCTTGATCGATCAAGCACACAGGACAGACTGTGAATATCTGGAGCTACTGTACATGAAGTCGTCAGATCAGTACGGGACAAAATTGTAGCACACTGGAAATCTGTTGCTGGCGTCATGTTCACACTGATTATTTTGAGACAGTGTAGACGTATAAATATCTACGAATGCTGGGCTGCAAAACAACAGCGTCATTAGCACATCTGTTCTACTCCATGTGTGTGTTATTGCACATGTATTATGCCGGCGGTGTGTCCCCTCAGTCCCACACACGTAATTGACTTCTCACCCTCGTTCCTAAATGCTTCCCACACGCGCACACACACACACACACACACGCACGCAACACAACGAGCCTCCAGGGGCGTGTTACAGAGCAGAGAGAGAGGAGATAGATGGGGGGCAAGTGGAGAACAAGAAGCAGAGGCTGCGCACACATGAAACATTGAGGACATTGATAGGAAACTTGGCACTGGTGATTAAAATTAGGCATACAACTCCGGGGCAATTTAAAATCTATTTCAGGTCTGACTTAAGTGTACCTTCCAGGCTAATTTAACTTCATTTAACGACACTGATGTCTCATAATAGAGCTGCCTATGAAAGGGTAACTAACCATTTATGGAGTTCTCTTTAGCCGGGGCCGCTACGCAGGACACTACCATGTTTAATTACCGTAACAACTGCACTCGCTTCAGTTCGACAGTGAATTCAAAATATTTTCAAAAGACAAGGCTGGACATTCAGGACTCTCTGGTTTATGAATGTGTGCTGACATGTTTGTCTTTGATCACGCATTTGTTATTCACTCAGAATGGAGGAGAGGTGGACTGGAGTTGTGTGTGTGTGTGTGTTTGGCCACAGACAGTGGCACTGTTCAGGGTTTTCCTTGGCAGACTGACAGAAACACTGATGACAAGTGATTGGATAAACCATGCCTACAGGAGACACACACACACACACACACACACACACACACACACACACACACACTGTTTTATGATCCATCCTCTCCCATGCTACACTGTTTTTCCCTGACCCTGATTTTATACTTTCAGTCTGATTGGACGCGGCACTCTAACGATTCTCCTTCCTAATTGGCTCACTGTAGAAATTGTTTGTTGTATGGTCGGAGCACGGGCATGATGGAGAATGATGGGTGTTCTGACGCATGCAGGACGGGAGGCTGCTCTATAACTTTTGAGGATTGTGATGTAGTGCAGTTTTCCTGCCTCCACCCACACGATGAAGCATTGAGAGTCTGAGCAACGTGAGTGTATAATACCATCATTATGAGGACATTTTTTAATTCCTTGAAAGCGCTGTTGGCGGCTTGGCTTTTTGGTTTGGGGTAGGTTAAGTAAAAATGTTGTGACTGCTGAGGTTAGGGGTAGAGACTGGTTTAAATGCTTTGGGTCAGCGCGTGTCCTCACAACAACAGGAAGAAGAATGTGAGGGATGGAGATTGGACCAGCTGTTGACTGATATAGATCAAGGCTGAAACCTAATTCATTGCTGCCATGGACCCAACTCTGACTTTTGGCCTGAACTCCTATTGATCCACACACACACACACACACACACACACACACACACACACAGACACACAGGCGCACACACATAATATCTCCAACACTCATTCAACCCCATTAATCACAAACGCCGACACGTTCATACGGTTGTACTCTCACTTCTGCGGTTACACACCAGTAGGAGAACACACATGAAGCGCACATAAAGATGTGCCAGGTCCGGATGCATCTATAAAATTGACTCATTAACAAATATTTAAATCACGAGCCTGGTGTCAGAGATGTAAATAATCATTGACACGTCCTCACACAGATCATTTATCAAGCTCAGTGCCTTTGATGACTGCTGTAGGCAGCTTATGCTCTCCCTCCCTCACACACACACACACAGGCCTTTGCACCCTGTAATCTTTCAAGTCAAATTCTTTTTATTGACGAAGAAAATCGTTACGAGCTCAAGGGTGCGTGCGTGTGACTGGTCTGAGCACGTGACCGCTGTGTAGATATGCTCTAACCTGTTCAGTCACCGCGTCTCCTCGTGTGGTTTTTCTGATGTGTGTAGGCGCATCGGGCCACATTATGCTTCAACGGGAATTATATTCAGCGCACACACACACACACACACACACACACACACACACATCACGATCATCTGAAAATCTGACACGAAGGAGTATCAGCCTTTAGTTATAGTTAAGTCCAGCCTGGGTTTAAAGAGCTGGAAAGTTCCTTTACTGGAGTCAGAATAGCAGCGAACAGGGGCTGGCAGACCTGCTTAAAGGGAGGGGGACAGGTGAGACTGATGGCGATCAGGTTAATTAGTGTCTTCTGTTGGTGAATCACATTGTAAGCCTTGCATTTGGATAAGGAAGGAACTAAAAAGAAACTCAAGAAGCGAGTACAGGTTAATTGTGGAAACCTGTAGTATGGTCCCATTCAGCATCCTCTGCACCAGCCGCAGTGTGTGTGTGTGTGTGTGTGTGTTCCACTTGTTAAGCTCTCTTGTGTGCCTGTAAACTCCAGGCAGGGGTTTAGTAATCCCATTCCCCCTCGATCCCCTTTACCGCTTATCTCTGTGGTCCTCTCTGCTCTTTAACCTCCGCCCGCTTCTCTCCGTAACCCTCCAACTTTTCTTCCCTTTCTTCTCCGCTACATTCCACCGTGTTTCTGTCGTGCCACACCCCCTCCTCCCCCCTCTGACATCCAATCTCCTGTCTCCACACAACCTCCACTTTCTTGCAGCTGATTTCCACACCTGCATTGTTGTTCACTCCACTATGTCACCATCAAACACTATCATCAAACCAGTTACAGAACCTCTACTTCACGCTGAACTGCTACTAGAAAGTTATTTTATATAACAATTTTATTATAGACATAAAAAATGTAGGAAAAAGTCCTGAGCTGAATTTGAATTTTTCCCAGTGGCAAATTTTTTATCTTTGGTCACAACAGTCTTGGAATAAACACACGTACAGAATTTATATTTACATTATATTCTTCCAGGGTAGTTAGCATTTTATCGGATTACGTCATGTTGCACTGCAGAAAAAGCTTTTTTCCACACACCAGTCCTTTTTTTTGCATGTGCATGAGTCTCATTCAAGCTTTGAACAATATTAGTGTTTTACAGAGCTACTTCAGAGATCACATTTCTTAAATATTCATATAGTATCTAGTTTGCCATTAATAAACCTCTCTTTTCTCTGCCAGATAAATAAATACAGTACTACTGTAATAAAAATGCAGGTTATGGACATTTTACAGCTTTAATAACACACTAAGCTACATCCTGTCCATCTTCTGACCCCACAATGATGGTATTTGCTGCAGACCCAGACAAAACCAGCGCTCTTACTTTAGATGTGTGGTGGCAGAGCGGCAGTGACGCAGAGAAAATGACACATTTCCTCGTGTGCTTTGTTCATCTGAGCTACATAAGAGCAGGTTGGATCGGCGTGACTGCCAGAATTACACACGGCATTTACTCATTTTGCCCACTCCCACGTTCCTCTAATTCTCCAGTGGTGGTCTGTGGCTGTGTTCATTGAAACGCGCCAGTTGTTAAGGGGTGCGGAGAAGGATTGCTCACCTGCGTTTCACTTCCTCCTCCTCTGATGATGATAATTGAATTAATCCTAAAAGGGCGGAGAGACAGATGAATATTGTAGGAGTTAGAAGACATAGATTCAGGGATTATTTTGGGATGTAACTCACAGTGCAATGAGCACAACATAAAATGGATTGTCCATGTCTGTAAGAACTCTACTTTAAACAGAGGTCTTTGTAGTCGGAAAATGTTTGCATGAGACTTTTCACAGTGCGGATAATGGATAAAGTCATGAAGAGCACAAGTACAGAAAACTATGTGAGATGTTTCAATTATTAAGACGCACACCTTGTCCTCAGTTTGGAAATAAACACCTTTAAGAAGCCGTTAGCATTATAGCTACATGTCACTTGGTTTGAACAGCAAAGGTTAAAATGCAGTGAAAATCACAAAGGAATGAAAATCTGAACTTCTTTTCTCCATTAAATAAAGAAATTGCTCAAAAATTGTAGATTTCCAAAATGGAGAAGCAGATAATTTAGAACCGCAGTAGCAAGTAGCAGCTTACTTAGAGAAGCTGTTTAATTCTCACTTATCCGGCTGAGAACAGGTCAATGACTGACCTGCTCGATAGGATCAATAATGTCTGGGCTCAACACATCATGTGCATCCGTATAGATTACGCATGCAGTGCACGCTGACTGAACGTACTGACAGACACATAAACACAGAGGCACGTTCAGCGTGATTCTTTTGTGCATGTGTGTATGTTAGTTCGTTCGAGCCGACCTTCTTTGTTCCACTTCCACAGAAAACCGCCGCAGTAGGACGGCGTGAATCAGCACCTGGTGGGTGATCCATATATCAGTTAAATGGTCTCCCAGCTCCAATCCTGCTCACGCGGACATTACACAGACACAACGGAACTATTTACTGTCCTCTCCATAAGAAACCTTAAAGATCCTGCTAGCACACAGGGCTGTTGAACTGCACAATGCTAAACTCTTTTGTCATTGAGCTGCACGTAGAGAAGGTGGAAGATAAAGAGATGAGGATGATGAAAGCAGATGTAACTTCAAACAAACCTGGCAGCCTGCTCGTCTCAGGGTGGTAACAACTTAAAAACCGTGGCGTGTGTACGGTGTGAGCGGTGCGGAGAGGCGTCGACTTGGTTTTCATGTCTGCCTTTATCTGTTTACTCACAGAGAGAGAGGAAAACAGGGACGCCTGAAAAAGACTCGATTGCCAGTTCAGCAGATATTGTTCATGTAATCATCTCTAATTATTTCTTTATCAGTCGCGCCTGTTTGTTTCCATATATAGTGCATTAAGGGGTGGAGTCTCAGTGGTGTGTGTGTGAGAAGAGGACCAGATAACTTGTCTAAATCATTAGTCTGTCTGATTAATTACGCTGCCATCCTGCCCGTCTCCCTGTTTACTCTCCCTTCTCCTTTTCGCCTCCCCTTCGGTCTGCGACTCTCGCTGCCTTCTTCTGTCCCTCTAACACTCTCACCCATCTCTCCTTCGCCCCGGTGCAGCACTTTGTTTTGGTTTTAAGTACACTGATGATTCATTATGGATTTCCGTGCACTTAGTGTTTCACACATCTCACCACTTCATTGTGCCGAATGTTAAATTAGGTTTTCAGGAGAGAATGCATTATTCATTAGTAGAGTGAGAAAGCAAACTTTACAAATATTGGTGCAACATTAGAGCACAATGCGCTGCCCCCTGAAAGAACAACACATTTCCTCTGACTGTGTGTGTGTGTGCTGAGACCTGATAAGCTTAGAAATCATCAGGGAAACCTTTACATATAAAGGTCACTTTATTCATCACTGGGAATACTATTAGGTCTGTGAAATCAGTTGTATAATGTCGGTGACTCAGGAGCCACGCAGCAGCGGGACTTGCTTTTCAACAGGAAGGCCTGTGTTTCAACCTGGAGCAGAGGATGAGTCAAAAAAATCTATCTAGCTGCACTGTGGGAAGTGTTTTTAGAAAAGAAAAGTCAAGACATGTTGCTTCTGCAACTTTGAGCATCCACATGCTTGCCTGACATTTAACCCTGCTGTTTTGCTCTGCTCTGCCCCAAACCCTTTGTCTAAAAGCTGATCCCAACTATTGCAGGAATCGGACGTTGGCTGTCCTGCGTGTCCTCCTTCAGCAGCACGACGTCCACATATCCAGAATGACTAAACCAACTCAGCACTGACTGTGTTCCGGTTGCATCTTGCACTTTGAGAAATCAGAGATGGTTTGGCTTCGTGGCTGCCAGGCGTTGCCTCATTTGAACGCGTATCTCTGCTGTTAGGTGCAGGTCACCTGCGCTGAAGACAACAAATATTCGACCCTACGCCGTCTGCAGCTGATAGCATCTGCAGAAGTGTACCTGTTTTCAGTAACGTTAGGATTAATAAAATCATTGTGCCGCTGTGCTGTCACCCATCACACTTAATTTTTATCTCTAAAAAGGAGGAGCTTATAAACACCTCTGAGTTCTCCCTCTTTTCGCTCTCCCCTTGTAGCCTCCACATATTAGAAGTTCAATATGTATTCCGTGCTGTCAGCTTTACATTATTTATGCCTCTTTACCAGGTGTTTTTGGAGATAACTTGTGTTGAATCTCGTGGTCACATACCTACCTAACCCCCTCTTTTCTATCTCTCGGCTGCCCTCTCCCTGGCGCATGCAGTGTTCGCTGGGAATCTCCTCGGCTGCAGGAACGGCCACTTCTGCTGCTTTGCGTTCCCATTTCGCTCTGTATTCCTCCACGTTTTCCTGTTGGACATTTGTATGCTAATGATGCTAATCACCTTCACAAACACTGCAACATTCTTCCATAATCGCTTCAATAAACATTACTTTTATTGTAGTAATTTATTCATTCTGCAGCCTCAGCTGGTGAAACTGTCACAGAGCTCATCATTTCACTGGGAGGTTTCTTTGTTCATTTTAGTATTCTAGCTACAATCACAATCACAATCAAACTGATTTCATTTAACACGTGTGTATTTTTATAACACCTTCTCTATATTTCTAATCACTCGTGTCTGTTTTTGAGCTCATAGCTGGCTCATCTTTACACTGCACTGTTCCTCTGTCCTTACATCTTTTGCTCCTCTTCCGTCTCTCCACGCGCTTCACTCCTAAGCAGGTGCTCTGGGAGATAACTAACCTTGTATGGTCTGCTTTTATGTCATTGCCGAACTCATTTTTTGCCTTCACTTTCCTCGCTTAAAGTTTTCCCACTCGTCTTCCACTCGCTATTATCCCCTTCCTTTTCTCCCTACCTCCAGGCCTCTCGGACTCACAACGTGGAGACTTATTTACCATATTAATACTGCAAGAAGATGAGGAATACTATTAAACCAAAAACAGAGGAAGCATGTGTGTCCATGCATGCACTGCGCTACATGTGTCCTCTTTGTATAACCTGTGTGCAGTTAGTAAAGAAAAGGTTTGCGGTGTGAACTCGTTGTCAGTAAAATGTCTTTGTGAAAGTCGTTGCCTGTTATAGACCATGAGGAACATGCTCAAACATCTACAGTGTAACTAACACTGCTCATCCTTTGGTTGTCTTTACTTTTACGCCTCCAGAGTGCAGCCATCAATTCCTACGTTTATTAGGAATTATGCATAAAACATATTAGCCCATTCCTTTCATAAAATCTGTTAAACTATTACTACACACATCTCTAAAACACCACACGATACTGTTTTTTGGCTTTAGGTTATCAAAGATCTTCATGCAGAGACCACCATCTTCCTTTAAGTCAACGCAGCTGCTAAGAATCAAAAGCAGCTAAACTTTGATCCATTTTACAATGTGTTTCTCTTACAGCCCCGCAGAGTTTACTCATGTTTTATTACCTGTGTTTCGGGTCAGTGGCTGTACCCGGTGCACGGCAGGAAAGCAATAACCTCTCAACACCCAAAGTGTTGCCAAAGTGAGGAGAAGAAACACTCTGGTGGATTACTGTCTCAAAGAAGTGAGAAAACGTTTTCAACAAATTTCTATTCTGGAAAAAATGTGAGTGGGTAGAAACTATATTTTAGAGTAAGGACGCACTGAACCACAGTTCCAAGGTAATTTGCTGTTTGCTTTGTGTGTCTCGTGGTGTTTCCGATACTTCTCCTCCTCTACCATACACCGCGTGTGGGGCTTACAGGGTACAAATCTTTTTAGCTCGGTGGCTGAATGTCATGAGCCTGCAACGGCAGAGAGAGCGAGTGAAAGAATTTCATCTACTTGTCTCTGCTCGTTGGAGACGGAATCGATCGTGCTACAAGACAGAGCTGAAAATTGAAATGGTAGCATATTCCTCTCAGTTTATGCTTCTTTTCTTTAAACTGTTTCAGACTCACTGATCGAAATCTTTTGTTCACGGAACACAATCGCAGTTTGATTATGCTTTGTGTTCACGCCGAACACGAAGGACGCCGTGCTAATATTTTGATACCTAACTTATAAATTAAACGTCCATATTTAATCAAGTTGTATTATAATTACGTTTTCACACATCCTGCTTTGTTTTTTGGATGGACACTGGGCTGACTTAGTAGTGATAACCTCTAACCTCACCAACCACCTCTCTGCATCTCGCTTTACAGCAGTAAAACTGGTGCCTCGATCATTCAAAGTATACATCACAGCAGAACTATCGTATAAGCGCGAAGACACAATATTTTTAACACTAACACGCACAATCTGACTCAGTCTTTGCTGCCGCGAGAACAAGCACATCATCCATATTTTTTTACCACTCATAGGTCAGTTTGAAACAGTCTGGTCATGTGTTTCTGGTGGCCTACTTGTGAGAAAGTGACTGTACGTGTCCATATTCGTGGTATCTTCTCCCATGCAGTCTTAATTATGACGCTGTGTGCTTTTGGTCCGGCCAGGCTAATGCTCGCTGCGCACATACACTCAGTAAATCCTCTGTGGGAAAGCAGAGTGAAAAAGAGAGAGGAGCTCGCTCAATAATCCACTGACACTAAGATCCTTTGCTTGTAACAGCAGCAATAATCAGTGCAATTACTGGCCGACTCCAGAGGCAGCTAGAGTGGAGACGGGGGAAATTGGAATGAGTTAGAGAAACAAAGGGAGGAGAAGGAGCGCCGGAGACCACAGACCAGAGGTCAGCACAGTTCTGACTTAGCCTGTGCTTTGATGTTCACCTCACACCCGAATAACACCTCGTGCTGGTCGGGCTGTTTCTGATGAAAAAGGCCACAACTAAAAATGAAATGCAAAAGGTATTTAATGTTGGTAAACCCTTCTGTAGCAGTTCTACCACTCTGTCCCCTGAAACGGTCGTTTCTATAGAAACGGTATACAGTAGAACTGCAACCAGATTGTTTTTTAGTTTCACATCGTGAGGGCATGTTGTTTAACTGGCAACACTAAGTACAATGTTTGCAGAAAGTTTTGTATTTTTCTGTGACTGAGGCACATTTTAGGGACTCGCAGCGCTCTCTCAGTATTATGGACTGTGTTTGGGTTTAATGCAGAAACTGCAGATGACTGAGAAGGTGCTTTTTTTTACATTTCTGCACATAAAGTTGTGTTTTTTATCACTGCAGCCCACCCACCAAGTATGATTGACAAGCAATCTGTGGGAAAAAAACCAAAACATTTAAAAACACAACAGAAGAGATGAAGGTGCTGCTGAAGTCTGGAATATTGAATACATTAGCATTTAAAGTGAACAGAGAGGATAAGACAGACGGTCAGATTTCACTAATGTGTGTGTTTGTGTGTGTGTGTGTGGGTTTTACACAGAGAGCAAGACAAAGCAGACGTGCTAAAACCTGACAGTTTGATTTGTAAGTGCCCAATTTCAAGCTTTGTTATTTCCTTCTCTGAAAAACAACAAACTGATAAGCTGCGTAATCATTCCTGCTATTGGTATGTGTGTGTGCAGGGTGTGTAAAGGCACAGGTGCACATCATTATGTTTGATATCACTGCTTTGTCTCACAGCAATAAAACCCAGCATTTCCCCACACCGACATTTTCCAACCTCAACATTTCGCCTCACTGCCTTTTACTTTCTCCTTGATTGTTTTCCAATTATCTTTCTTCTTCACTTGCACAGATTAAAAAATGTATTCCACTCAGTTTTACTCGTGTATAGCGCCAAATCACAACATAGGTGTTGTACACTGTGTTCCTACATATGTGGCGTTAAATAAAAAGTTGGAATTTGGAAGTCATCTAAGGCACTTTACAGTGTAAGGTTTACGACCCTTATAACACTATATATATATATATATATATATATATGTGTAGATGGGAAGTCAGCCTCCAAATTAAATGGTGCTGTACATGCTAACTGTAGCATGGCAGTCAGTAGCTGAGAAGAGGAAATCTCTAACGCTCTGAACCCACTAGACTCTGTCTAATGTCTAACTTGCTCCTTGAAATAGCACAGGCGTTAGACATATACAAGGGTTAATCTTGCATGCAAGTGCAATCAACTTCACCGACTGCAGACACTAGCATGGCTCAAATTAAATTAGATCATCTTTCACGGAGTGGTAGGGAACACTCTATTACGGGCGCAAAACCCAGTTTCCTAATGTAATTTCACCTGGAGTAGCAGCCAACAGACATCATTCTGATTCAGCATAAAAGGACATTATAGTGTGGCGCTACGGAGCAGCATCGGAGCATATGCTGTAGTTCATACTGTGAGGTGTGGTATGTAAAAATAACTTCCACTTTTATTTGGCCTGATTAGGAAAAATAAATCAAATCTAAATTTGTCAGTAAAATGAAAAGTCACTTGGCTGGATGTCAAAACAGTAATTATTCCTCTCACAAAGGGAGTTTCTAGAGCGTTCTTACACTGTGTGTTTCATATTTCTCGGCATCTGCTTTGACTCGCTCCCATTAAATAATACCCACTGTTTGATGTTCAGTCACTACAACAAAAATATATTTTCTTTATGGTACAAAGTTTGTAGACAATAAAAAACAAACACAAACTAAATATGGGGCTTTACACAGGGGCACATCGGTGCAGAAGATGCACATCTAAGCAGGATATTATGACAGTACGGTGTGTGTGTGTGTGTGTCTGTGTGTGTGTGTGTGTGTGTGTGTGTGTGCGCGCACTAAGATCTGCCACATCACTTTTATACGATATGCGCATCATGACTCTGCCAGTTCCCCACAGCTTAGTGTGTCGTTGGCAATCACATCACACACACACACACACACGCGCACGATGTGTGGCGCCCAATGATTCAGTTATTTAGTGATTTTTCGAGTAAGCAAACAAGAAACTTTAAATATTATTGGTCAGTATTCCACGCTGGTGCTCTCAGCTCAACTTGGCGCCGGAGTCACGCTCCAGCATCAGTCACACTCACACTTTTAAGGCGCATGAGTCATTTTGAATGTTTTAACTGAGTAGGGTGTTTCACAGAAACTTTACCTGATACAGGGAAAGGTCTTTGCATCACCCTCACGTGGTACAACAGCAGGTTTAAGATGTGGCTGTTGTTTTTGAGGCTCTAAAGACTCAAAGACACAATAAGTGAAATGTTCCCGTGCGAAACAGTTCTCATACAGCAGGGATTAAATATTTGCCTACACTATTCTACTGCTGCGGCTCTCGTGGAGCATACGAACACGGCACAGGGAACGGGAACAGTAGATCCAACCTTTGTTTTCATTATGGATGAGTTCAGTGAATGCACACCCAACTCTAGCGTGTCCCAACAGTGTAAAAAGATTTCTTTAAGCATCACATGCTCTCTCTCTCTCTCTCTTCCTCTCACTTTGCTCACTGCTGTGGAGCAGCTTTGATGCCCAGGTCATTTACCAGATTGCAGAGCAGCACTGGCCAGTTTACAGCCCACTAAATCTATCTATGCTGTGCAGTGTGTGCGTGTGTGTGTGTGTGTGTGTGCGCGCTGGTACCTACACGTCGGCATTTTGCCCAGTCAGGCTATATCTTTGAGCAAGGATGAGTAGTAGCAATTGATTCTCTTTACTAAACCATAAATCAGCAGCGATTGAGTCTCTTTTTCAGTCTCTCTCTCTCTCTTTTTCTTTCCTCTGCTATGTTTCAGTCAAGCCGACGCGCTGGTAAACAAGACGGAGAGCAAATGGAGAGGAAAGTCAAAGGCAGGAAAAGGTTGAAGAAGAAGGAAAAGGGGAAGAAGCTGGCTGCAGTCAGGAATAAATCAAGGAAACAGATAAGAGAAGACAGCTTAGGTGAATCATGAAAAGGTGCGTGTGTGCTTTATGGTTGGATTAAAAAGAGAGACAGAAGGAACATTCTGACAACGCAGCCACTCTCTGTTCTGTCCAACAACATGCACAGGAGGCAGATGCAGGTAACACGCGACAACCTCATTGGAGGTGGAGTGATCTTGTTCGTATTAGTCTCAGTCAGGTATTAGATCCATAAAAAGCCAATTTAGAAGAGAGACACAATGCATAATGTGCTTCGTCTACATGCGGAGCAGCACTTTCAGAGGGTTTATGACCGTCTCTTGCAGTTTCTCAAGCAATTGTAGAGTTGTTAAAGGTGTGCGCGCGATATCTGCTGTACAAGGCAACGTCTTTTCTTTTCTACCTTCAGAAAGCTTTGGATCATACTGTATTTGTACGATACCGATCATCGTGTGCTAAGTGAAAACCAACAGCTCGCAGCAGCTCCCGGGCTCAGAGCTAAGTCATTCGGAGGTTCAGCAGAATTTTAAGGGTAGAGCTGAAACGTGGATGTAATTAGGAAACTCAGACGCTGTTGTGAAGTGTTTGGGACAACTCGCACTGTTGACTGAGCACAGGCGATGATGGAAGCCTGCGTCACAGCGGATTAATATTTGATTTTCCAGAAGAATAATTCAAGAACAAGGCAACATTTCATTACATTACAGCATCGTTTTAGGCCTAGTCCACTCCGGCCACATGACGAGAAGGCGATCAAAGGGTCAGACTGGGATGCAGAAGGTCGCAGGTTCCAATCCCCGTCTGACTCCTAGTCCATTCCCTACCAGGTGTGTCCTTGAGCCAGACACCCAGCGCTAGCTCCTTGTAAGTCGCTTTGGATAAAAGCGTCTGCCAAGCAGAGTAAAGTAAAGCAAAGCAAAGTAAAGTAAGTTCTTGTGGTGAGCAGTCAGTTATTCTACTGCTACTCTGACTGAATTTAAAAGCGTGTTTAGCGAAATTAGCTTCTAACAGACCACTTAAATTCTGAATCCGAGTATGTGAATCTGTGTTAACTCTATTACTTCTTTCTTTTCTTGCTCTCAATTCATTCATTTCCTTGTTCTGCTCTTGTAATAATATTTTGCCTCCTCAAATTTCAAACGTGTAACAACGAACAACACAAAATCACACTTGTGCTACACTGATTGTGCTACCTTTTTTTGTCCACAGCCCTACCAATATGATTGTTAATGGGTTCATCTCTCAAAGACATGCTGGTGTATTTTAGAGTTAATTAAGACAAGTCCTCTGCACTGTTCCTGCAATTAGAAGTAGTGAAAATGTATTTCATTCATTAGCATAGATACAAAGTTCAAAGGAAACTCCCCAGAGAGATAAAATATTTTTTCTGCTTCACTAGTCCCCACGTCGTAGCTCGTCATAGCAAATATGATCTAGCCTGTCACATAGTCAGCGGTACAGTGTATAATGCGCTAATAAGTCACCCAACCATTTCTAAACATGTCTCGTCACTGCAAACAGAAGTTCTCTGAATGACAAGTTATGGTCTTAGGAAGATATATGCTGAGGGAAGTGTGAGGAAGAGGCACCTAAATGACCTGTAGCTCATCAGGTGAAAGCCCCTGATACTGCCTTTCAGTAGAGTGTTACCGTAACAATGTCAATAAGAGGGACCAGACTGGTATCAGACTGTAATCACAAATAATCAATGGACATTTAATCTTTAATGACCTTTGCCGTGGGAATAAGGGGTGTGAGGTTAATCCACAGTTGTTCTCTGTCCACTCGCTCTTCTCCTCTCTCACCTCCCCGATGGGAACAAAAAGAAAACACTTTACAAGACTTTTCACTGCAGCTGTCTGCTGAGTGCATCTGTGCGTGGCTGTCAGTGCGAGTGTCGGCAGGTGTGCACACGTTGCTGTGTGGATGCGCTTGTTTGGGATTACACAGATGCGTGTGTGTGTGTGTGTGTGAGCGCATGTTGGTGTGACACACAGCGGTCGCTGTCTGATGCCTCTTTACCCTGGCTCCGCATCAGAAACACTTGTACTGTATCCCCCCAGGGAGCGAGACAGACAGCAGCAGACTGGCAGGAGCAGGGAGACGGAGAGGAAAAGAAAAGATGTGAGGAGAGGAAAAGTGAGAAAGTAAAAGAACAAGGATCTGCGTGTAACGGTGGGCGAATGAGGGAGAGACGACGGATAAATAGTGGATGACAAATACAGGGGTGAAAGAAGAAGAAGAAGAGAGAGGTGAGAGGGAGTGAGTCATGTTGGTGCTGATGTATGACATCCCCACTGTGCTGGTTCCTCTCACACACACCACAGGTCATCGTCATCATCGTCATCATCACTTTAGAACGACCACAGCCGACACAAAGTGCTGTACATTGGAAATACATAATAAAATTACATCTTTCATTAAATAACTAACAAAAGAAACTAAGTCACGCTGAGATTAAAAGCCAAAAAGTGGGTGTTTTAAAGTGAAGTGGCCTCTCTGACGTGCAAGGACAAATCATTCCATCATTTAGGAGCCACAACAGAAAAGGCCTGGTCCCCTCTGAGCTTCCTCCTGATCCTCGGTTCCTCCAGGAGCAGCTGGTCAGCTGCCCTAAGAGACCGACAGGGTGCGTAGGGATGAAGACGCTTAGAGAGGTGAGGCGGGGCAAGATTGTGAAAGCATTTCAAAACAAACAAATCCAGGTCAGATACATCCGTAGCTGTTTCAGTATGAATGAGGAACATGGAGCTTTTGGAGAACTCTGACATGAACCGGACTGTTTTGATGGTCCAGCTCAATCTGAACCGCCTGATGACGGTGAGGCTGTGTCTGACAATCTCTCCATTCCCCATTTCTCTGCCATCCGTTGAGTGAGTGCTACCAGACTGAAAGCTCAACCTAAATGTTTTCAAGCATTACGGTGTCACATCGCACATAAAAATACATTTCCTTCTCGCCCTGTTTGGGCAGTCTGATTTAACTGTCCTAATATATGTATATCCATTAATGGACATTTCCCAGTATACAGAACAGAAACGTAAGCGTAGTTCAGCATTTCTAGCAAATGAATTATCCACATGTTCCACCAGGTAATTACGGAACAAAAAATAATTTATTTGTGTTATTCCCCGCCCTGGCCGCCCCCCTTTCTCTTCATCCATTCCTACAGTCATCTAATTTAGTATTTTTCTAATTAATTATCTTGATTCATTAGGGATGGAGCTGTGCGCAGGGAGAAAATGAGCAGGGAAGTGAGGAATGAGAGAGGAGCGGAGCATCGTGCAATCTGCATTTCTCCCCTGCAGGGCAAAACGATGAGTCCGTCTCTGCAAACTACAGTGAAAGTACTGAAATAATAAAGAGAGGGAACTAAAACAAGACAAATCAAAGGAGGAAAATAACTACAGTGAACTCTGCTCAAGGCAACCTGACCCTCCACTGCTTTTCCTCTAACCCCTGCTGTTTCTCCTACCTCTGTGTTTTATTTCCCCCCTTCCTCCCCTTCTTCCTTCCACAGCGTTTTGCATTTGTGTCATGCTTTATTTTGAGACTGGTTCTGACAGCAATGGAAACACGAGTGTTCACGCAGAGGCTGGAAGTGCACGGAGACATGGCGGGGTGGACGGAGATGCAGAGCAGATGAGGGGAAGGATACATAAAGAGAAGCGAGATATTAAAGATTCAAACTGTGAGATGGAGACGACGACAAAAAAAATAACACGTTCCATAAGACTTCTCCACGCAGAAAGTTTAAAGAAAAACGCTCTTTATTTTATCTGCTCTTATTTATGAAAATACTGACATTTTGCTTCATGTTTGAATATTTGGAAACAGCAAAGACAAGTCCTTATGGTCTGCTCTGTGACTTTCATTTATATGGTCACATTTGAAGTCCCGCTCTGATTTGGATATTCAGATGTATTAAGGGTCCATACAAATATTACCATAAGCAGGATATTAGCTAGTATTCCGAATATACTCTTGGCATGAGAAGAAGCATATGGGGAGGATAAGAATATATATATTTTATCTGTTCAGCAGTATAATCACACACAAAAAGAAGTGGACTGGTGCACCTTTACCAAAACAACCATCCCATTATGTACTGATGACATATTTTCTTGTTGGCCTCATGACGGACTCCAAACGGGATCTAGAGCCTCTGTGTCATAGAAAACGCCGGCAGACGACGATCTGATCTTACCCGAAACTGCAGTCACCTGACAGGATGTCACCTGCTCTGTTGTTTGCCTTGGCGGTTACGGTTAGACTCCTTAAGAACAAACCTTCCCACAGCAGTGGATCGTAGCAAACACGGCCTTACACATTTGCACAAACTGCTGAAAAATGAATGGAAAGATTGCACTCAAGGGTTGTAGGGGCCAGACGCTGCCCACTGGCCAATGACTGACCTTCACTGTCCTGGATGCTGCTTAGACATGGCATCGCTGATGGTATTACTCACAGTGCAGTCACAAAGGGGCAGAGAGGTGGCCTGACAAGCCACAAAGGGACAGATAGAAAAGTGTGGAGGACAGTGAGTGCGCGGTTGTGGTCAGAAGTGGAAACTGTGCCTCCTCTTTGCAAATTAGCAATCTATAGCTTTCTCTAAAAAATGTGCTCTTTAAGATGCACGAAGGTCAACTACTTCTCCTACCTCTCTACAGAATATCGAAAACATGTGACAGTAGTAGTCTTGATGCTCAGCGCTGTAATAAAATGGTTGAGAGTGCAGGTATGAAGAATGAAAGAGGGGCAAGAGGAAAGATCCGAGGGAGACACAAAACAATCTGAGCACTTTAAGGAGTGAATGAAACGACAAAGTGGGGAGAGAATGGAGAATGTGGGGCGGCAGCCTCCCAGGATCCACACATGACTTTCACACCATGGAGGCACAAGTGCACATGCTCACTGCTGACGTCCCAACACGGGCTGCTAGTGGAGACACTGACCTGGAAAGAGATGATCTGACCAGGCGCCAACTCCCAAGTGAGTACGCTGCGCTGCATGTTTGTGTGTGCATGTGCATGAATTTCCATTTTCAAAATTAAAAGAAAATAAACCCTACAGTACTGAGTCTCCAGTCTCAGACCTGTTTTTGCATCAATGCACATCTGACAGTCAAATAAAAGCAATCATTTATTTCCCAGCCCGTCCGTTTCTCTCCGCTCATGCTCCTGCACGTTTCACGCGCTTTAGCGTTACACTTGCCTTACACTACACTAAATTTGCCCCGCGCAGATGGATGATTGCCACAGAGAGGACAAGTGAGAGATGGGGAGGAGGAAAAAAATAATGACAAATGGAGAAAAACATCTTTAGCATGAAAGGAAGAAGTGGCTTGCCTCAGGTGATTGCGTGCATGCCCGTGGCTGCTCCCCTGGCATTTTTTGTTTTTGTTTTGTTTGTGGAAGCTAATTTATCTCCACAGTTGGATAGAATGCAGATATAGCACGATCCGGCTTTGACTGACTGACAGTCACACGCACAAACAGGAAAAGATCCTGTGGAACAGTTCTGTGGTTCGACTTAACACAAACACAGTTTACATTAAAATCTGATCCTTTACTGATGCCTCCTCAATTATTGGTCAGATTTAATGAGGACGTCAATTTGTGGATGTGCCATTCTGCTTCTTGTTACATTAAACACAACCCACTGGAAGCTTTGGCATTTTCTGCATTTGGTAAATAACAAGCCTAATTAATTTAATTTGTTGTTCTGGTGTCGTGTTTGAATCACAGAGGAGAAATATTTGCTCCCAAACAGATGTTTGGTCTCTGGCCTGTGAGCAGTGCACCGCGTGCCTCCACCCTTTCCATCTGCCTTCTGTGCTCCTGTCCACTTGACTTATATAAGCTATATGCTCCACATCCCCCTCTTTATGTTTTTATGTACACTCTACACCTGGAATCCCATTTGCTGTTCTGCAGGGAGGGTGCAGGTGTGCTTGTTAATCTCAGTCTCTCTCTTGTGCTGTGCTCGTTGCTTGCAATTGACAACAAAATGGAGATTGTGATGGGTGATAACCAGTGTGACTAACCACAGCTGATCGTTGAGGGAGTCTGCCTCAGTCATTTCACTGTGAACGGGACTTTGAGGAAGTAACCTGCACCTATGCCACAATTCTGCAACACTTTCTATTCCAAAATCTTTCCAGTGGACCAGGAAGTGTATTTACTCCGGTATAGAACACTGAGGATCCCTGGTGGTCTACTTAGACCAGATTGAACATGATGTTATACTTGAAAGTGACCTCTGAGATCCACTTTGCTTGTCTCCAAGTTCTCAGTTAATCCTGAGATAGTCACAGGACGGCGTCTCTGACCAGTATGTGTTCAGTGTGTCATCTGTGAAGGTTGAAGGCACATGACAGCAGACTGGCAGAAACTAATGACTTAAATTTATAATCATTGATAAATTTTACCCCCGGGCATCACATAGGTCTTTACTGACAACCTTGTCCACATTAATTATTCATGTGTTGATTGATAGTGACATAAAATCTCTGGTATGTGGCCAGTAGTTCAAAGCAGAGCTGTTATGTTACACTGAGGGGTGACACGAGGGGTTTGGCAGGGGCTCGTGTGTAGCTCAAAGGTAGCTACCTCTGCCAAGACGAGCGATTGTAACAGTAAGTCCTCTCAAACAATACAATCAAGGCGAAAGACCAAAAATTGAAGCGGGGATGGGTAAACGTTGCTTAATATTGGAGTAGTCATTAAAAAACAGCAAAATAAGTAGTTTATTTAGTCCCCAGTGGATACAGCATTTTGGCTTGAAATGCCCTTATAGCAGTTTAATATGAAACATGAAAAATCACTGGAAGATTAGTATGAACAATAACATTGTAGTACCACAGAAATGAAATGTGCATTTAGCACAGCAGTGTTGCTTCTGATCAATGCATCCAACTGGTTGGTGGTTAACAGCCATGGCATAAAAGTAAATTCAGCTTTTGACCTGTCGGGAAAACATTGTCTCTCTCTTCCTGTTTTTCCCTTTGGCTGTGGCACCAAGACACTAAAACAGAGATACGCACAAAACCCAGAAGAGACCCAGCTGTTACACTGCTGCTGCTGTACTTTGACAGCAGTAAGTAATGCATGACTCATGCTGCCCCCAGTAGACTGCAGTCAGTACTGCATCTCAATCTGACAAGGCCAGCTGCTGCAGCAGCAGCAGCAGCAGCAGCACTCGTGACTTCCCTGCTGTGAGATGACGCAATGGGAGGCTAGACAATAAATATGCATAGAACACACAATAACTTCTTGCAATGTTGATGGAATATGAAAAAATGAAACAGATATGTGCTGAGAAAGGGCTGGAGCTGGAAAGATAGATAGATAGATAGATAGATAGATAGATAGATAGATAGATAGATAGATAGATAGATGGATAGATAGATGGATAGATAGATAGATATATAGATAGATAGATGGATAGATAGATAGATAGATAGATAGATAGATAGATAGATAGATAGATAGATGGATGGATAGATAGATAGATAGATGGATAGATAGATGGATAGATAGATAGATAGATAGATAGATAGATAGATGGATGGATAGATAGATAGATGGATGGATAGATAGATAGATAGATAGATAGATAGATAGATAAATGGATAGATAGATAGATAGATAGATAGATAGATGGATAGATAGATGGATAGATAGATAGATAGATAGATAGATAGATAGATAGATAGATATATAGATAGATAAAGGGATAGATAAATTGATAGATATATAGATAGATGGATAGATGGATGGATAGATGGATAGATGGATAGATAAATGGATAGATAGATAGATAGAGGCTGCAATGTTACAAAACACTTTAGACATGTCATCAAATCTCTGTTGGTGTTGGTGCCACAAGATCCACAGGGACGTGCCCATGATCTCAAAAGTCCAAAGTAATCCCCGTACTCACTGAGATATCTGAAGAGAGACACTCGAGGTCTAATTCACGGTGATTTTGTTGGAAGTTCAGACGTTTTGATTTCTATGAGGCTCTGTGAAGTGTAGTCGCGAAGGATGTAAGAAATAAAGCTCATGTGTGTCTGGCCAAACGGCTCAGGGTGTTAGAAGACTGCTTTGAAATGTTCAGGCTCTGGGTTCACTTTGGAGGTAAGTTGGTGAATTTTGAAGTCTGAGTTTCGAAGGATGGCTAAGAAATGCTGTTTGAATGGTCCCGACTCAGAGACGTTATATTTCTTTTTTTGATTTTCAAAATGACTACACGTGGTGGTCACAGTCAGCCAGTGTAGCCCAACAGTGATAGTAAGGCAGCAGTGTGTGTGTGTGTTAATGTGATATGACTTGGCTGGGCTGGCTCACCACAATGCAATCCAACAGCCGTGATCTGTGGCATCCATCAAACCACACACACACACACACACATTCTCTCACGTAGTTACAGTACTTGCCATCTTGATCTGTGTGCAATTCTGGAGAAGTTGCCAGAAGGAAAGGTCTAATTGCAATCTTCCATCAACACACACACACACACACACACACACACACACACACACTTGCAGGCGTGTACCTGCTCTTCACATAGGTAATATTAAAAATAGATTTCCCAAACAAAGTGCATTTTGGGTTTTGGGTTTTTATATATAATAGGTCTGCTGGCAAAGGTGCATTCATAACAACATTACAGAGAAAATATAGTCTGAGAGGTTATTGAATTACATTAAAGTCTGCTAAAATATTTTAAAATTAAAGCGGTAGCTTGGGGGCCCCCTAGTGGCTGTGGGGCCCGAAGCATCTGCATTTTCCACATAGCGCAGGAAATGATACTGCTTTGCACTGCGTGTTCACATTAACCAGACATGGTGAAAATATAAACAACGCAGTGTTTCTGAGCAATAATACACATATTGTATTATACTATAATATTTTCTGCTAATTCTCCTCCAGTATTTTTTAGTTAAGTACAAAATTACAGTCAGGGAACAAATAGCATCCTTCCTGAAATGGTGGACTCTGATGAGAACTGTTTTTTTTGTGGTTAACTCTAAGTAGAACATTAGTTTGGTGTGAAGCGTAACCATGCACAGCTGAGTCGTGCTAAACAGCCTTCTCCGACGTGTCCTTAAGCAAAACAGTGAGTGTGTTCTGTGGCTGAACCCGCGCACAGAAAAGCAGACTGATGTCCTGACAGAATGACAGAGAGAGCAGTAGATGGGAACACAGAGGTGTGGACGTAGAGGAAAACGCTCCGATTGTTTGTGTTGGTGCATGGACGTGTGCATGTGTGTTCATGTGAGTGTGACTTCGCTGAGTCCTCTTATTTGAGAGTGATTAGTCAAAGCCCTGGGTTTGACACAATGAGATCAACCCAGCTGAGGAGAAGGCATACATTACTGTTCTAGGCCATCACACACACACACACAGGCACAGAGGGAGAGATGAGAGTGACGCCTAAGTACACGGACATGCAGGTGTTTTGTAAATCATACACAGGCACCAATAAGAAAAGCTTCCCTGAAACATACAGTCATTTTACTGATATGTGCATTTCTCCTATCACTGTTTTCGACCTCCCTCTGAATTCCGTTTGAACTCCTCCTCTGTGTTTTTCTGCTTATTCTTTGTCCTATCCTCCTCCACCAAACCTGCACACCTGCTCTATTTCCTCTTTGTCATTTACCTCCTCCAGTCTCTTGTCTTCCTTTTGTTTACATCAGAGAGCAACATTTATCCTGTCCCCCCTCCCTCAACACTTTCTCCTCCTCCCCCTACCAAACTACCGAACCCTTTATCAACCCCCCAATCACACATTGCCCCATCTTTCCTCCCCCTCCTCCTCCCCCCCGTGCTCCTGCTGCCCGGCGGTTATCCGAGTCAGTTTACCTAACAGCTTGCCTTTTTGGATTACTCTGAGGAATAAAAGAAAACTTCCACAGGTTTCTGTGTTTCCCTTTTTTCAGTTCTGGTTGTCTGATTCTATGTCTCCTCTGCCTCTGTGTCTCACCTACTTTCTTCCCCCTATGCAAAGGTCAACGCAGTGTGTTGAGTTCAAATTAAGTGCATACCCTGAAGCAGCAGGTGCGTGAGCCGTGTGTGTAACTGCGTGAGGTGGCATGCATGTTAATGATGATGTAAATGAAATCTTAAAAGCTTTCTAAACATTTGCCCTCATCAATTTTTCTCCAATTTCATCTTCAGAGCGTCCATTTATCAACCTTAACTGTGTAGCATGTCCTCTTAATGTGATGATGCCCTTCAGTGGCTAATTTATGAACTTTCATTCCTCCTGTGATCTTGAGTGGGTGAAATCCAGCTTAATATGACATTTCTAAACGACTCCTCTCAGTGACAAAGATGCTAGTTTAAAACACAATCACACATCACTGGATAACAGCAGAAGGTGCAGAAGTTTGTTTTATTACATTAAATAATCTCTTAATCAAACTGAAATGAACGGATCATTCGTGAAGTTCACTGTGTGTGTGTGTGTGTGTGTGTGTGTGTGTGTGTGTTCGAGTGGGGCAGAAGGATGTATGGATTTTAGCTGCCTCACTGCCTAAGTGGGACACTCAAAATAGCTCCTCAGGCCTCACATCAAGGACACAGTCCACAGTCTACTCTAAATTACCATGTGAGTTCTTGTTTGTGCGTGTGTTTACATACAGTGCGTATCACAAACATTATCGGGTGGGGGTCACGTCACCGGAAGGGCAAACTGTTAGAAACCTTTGGGCTTCAGTAGATCATCGCAGCATATGTGGGCATGAGCAACAGAAACCCGAAAGCTCCAGCAGCGCAGCGGCAGGGGAAATGAGAACAACCTATATTATTTATAGCTGTGGCCTGAGATATAGATGCACAGGGAGGGGGCGTTACATATAACAGGCACAGTCACACCTGGCACACGCCCAGTATGGTCACACTTCCTGTAGGCTACATAGACGAGCCACTGGAGCGGTGGCTCCCGTACCACACCAGACACAGAAACGCTTGATCAGTCCAAAAAGGTAGACTCAACATTTTCACAGTTTGCTTCTCCTAACATTAGAGCAGGACTGCAATGCTTTGCCTCCAGTATCTTCACTAATTGGTCTAATTGAACACTTACCACTGAAGGCCACAGTGCAGTTTTAATAGTCTCTGTAACTGTAGCCACAGTATGTCCACGTGAAATCCGTTCCTTGTTCTGAGATTTGCCTCGAGGTTCAACACTGTGGGTCACGTTTTCAGTGTTTGGTTTAATTATCTCTTCTCTTCTTAAATGCTTTGTATAGTGTTTACAAACTGGGGGGGGATCCTGAGGAACTGGAGTACTGTATATCTCTTACTGCAGGTTAGTGGTAAGAGGTTGGTGTAAATACTAAATCAACACTAACTTGTTTCCTCAGTAAAAATCTTCTGCGCTGTTTTAGTCCATGATTGCTTTAGCTGTCGATGCCCAGTAGTCAAACATGCTTGTGCCGCCTCTTTCTCGTCTTTTCGTGAAAACACAGCTCTCAGACAGAATGTGTCCTCTTGCTGTGGCGGCGCAGCAGGACAAAGAAGAAGCTTGACTCTCGCTTTCGTCCCACCTCCGACAAGTCGCGCTGATTTATGTTCTCTGTTGCCTCCTTGACCACTTCAACCCACTCTCTTCGTGTAGATGTGTGTGTGTGGGGGGTGTGCTGAGGGGAGGATGTTCAAAAAAGTTTCAGTGCAGTGAAAGCTCATTAAAAAATGGCAACTCAGGAGAAGAGAAACAAACAACTAACAACAAAGTCGCAGCGTGACGACTGATAGTTTGTGTGCACTATGTGTAAGTAACGTGTGTATGAAATTAGTGCAACGCAAACAAATCCTCACTGACCAGAACAGTCAAGCGCTGCTTCAAATCTGTTGCTCTCACACACCTTTGGGCACACGTATGTGCGAATGTATATTCTGGTCTGTCTGCATGCTATTCTACTATAAAACCTGCTTAAACTGCATGAAGCAGGGTTTAATGTGGCGACAAAGCCTCATTGTGAACGTGATGTAAGAGGGATTTAACAAACTGAGCAAAATACAACATCTTGAAAGACGGAGAAACTGCAGATGGTGACACAATGAAAACAATTTACATATGGCAAACTCAAACTGTGACTGTACAGCTGTGTTGACGTCAGCTCTGTGAGCTGTATGATATCCAAACTTGCCCACAAGGCCCCATGCATCCTGGGACATATGCAGAGGCACTGACATGAGACGGGGACGCTTCTGGTTTGACCAGGGCTCTGCTGCATTTTACTCAAGTATAAAAAAGAAGCACCGCAGTTGTGTGAAAGGCTCAGTGAGCCTCATTCACGCGGATATTTCACTCGCACATACGAATGCTTTGCATTCCAAAATGCCTTGTGAACAATTTAACAGCATATTTTTCCGTTTGGAAAAAAATAAATGTGAATATTTGAATATTTTATGGTTAGATTGTCAGAATACATGTATTCATTTCTGTGTGCTAGTTGAAAAGCTGTGACCTTGCTCAAGTTCTTCTTGTTGTAAAGCAAATATGAATGTGATGATAGCTTTTAAAAAAAAATGTAGCTAGAGCCCAATCTGTGCTTTCATGGACCAAGGCTGTGCAACTCTATAGTATTAAAAGGGATTTAATGCTTTATAATGCTCTGAAAACAGAGTTTAACCTAAACACATGACATTTCTCAGGTCTAAATAGAATCACTCCATCAGTGTTGGATGCCTCCACCACCCAGTCAGGTTGGAGTTCACACGCGTGTCTATCCACACATCTCATATTTCTTCATCTCCAGGCAGAGACACAGCACTGATGAGAACTGGACTGCAACAGTGACCTCCGAGGGCTAGTTCAGCATCAACTGGACCGTGAGGCATTCCCGAGATATCACATTCACAAAAAAACACTAATCACTTTATAACTGGCTTGGGCAGTTGTGCCAAATTTGTAGAAATTGCCTCTAAGCGTCAGGAATGGGTCGTTGAATGCCTAAAAAACAGGGTCAAACATGTTTCTCATTAATACACATTCTATAGTTTTAACATACAGTACAGTGCACATGTCCTACGTCACTATTAGAATCGTTTTTTCTAACATTTATATGCCGGTTTTTACATTAGAACAAAGAGTGATTTGTTGTTGGAGGCCTTTCTTTTGCACTCCTGATTTTCCTCGGGGGATGGAAGGTCGTCTGTATGAAGCTGCCAGATGCTGAGTCAGCTCCCTGCTGAAGTTTTCCCAAAGAAGAAACACCGGGACCTCTCCAGATTCCGCTACAGAGATCACAGTCTGTGTTTGTCACTTTGGCCTTAAGAAGCTTTTCTAATACGATTGGTATTCCAACATGTCCCAAATAAACTGGGTGAACAGAGAATAGTCAGTTTAAATGCAACCCTAAGGGCACTAAGGTCTGAAAAGACACAGCAGAGAAGACTGATCAATATATGCCTCTTTTATTGGACTCTCAGCCTGTCTCAATAAAACCTGGAACTGGAAGATTTTCAGTTTCCATATCATGGTTATCACCCAAAGAATGTAGGCAAGTTTCTGAGTCTCGGAGAGATCTGTTGATAAACTGTTTTTATATATAATACGCCAAGAGCAGGTGTAAGTCCTGAGTGTTTAATCACATCCTTTCCAGGATAGCTGTAGTGTATGATGTAAAAAGCACACGGTGCTCTATACCTCGAACTGTATTTGTTATAGTGATTTAACACAGAAAACTCACACTCGCCCGCAGACACGTAGTTATTGTACAGTCAACACACACACCAATGCGGAAACAGAATGTGCGAGCAAGTCGCTGGTTAGTGCTTCGGGGCACGAGTTATATGCTGTGTGTTTTTGTGTGTGCGCGTGTCACGTTGACACGTTGCGTCATTCTGTGACTAATGCGAGTTGTGTTGTGCGAGCGCTCAGGTGCCAACTCGACTCACACTGACAGGAATAGATCAAAACCAAAGATCAGACAGGAGATGAGAGGCTGAGGATAATTCAGCTTAGGTTCTAAACACCTTGTCCATTACATAACACCTTCTTTTATTATGGTTAAATGGTTGGTAAAACAGGTTGACTTATCTATGATTCAACTTCCTGATAATAAATGTAATATGGCTGAAATGTGGATGGATATGTAAGAGGAGAAGAATCTGCTTTATTGTCATTGATACATTTTTACATGTTACATGTCCTGCATTTGACCCATCCCCCCTTGGGGGGAGCAGTTAGCAGCCACTGGCGGCGCTCGGGGAGCTAGCGCTGTGTGTCTGGGAATCAACCCTGCTATCTCTGCATCCCAGCGCTCTGCCTTAACCACTGGGCTACCAGGCCACTTGCCGCCGCCTACAGTGGTGTTGAAATGTAATATTTCACTCAGTGCAAGTTTGATAAAGCATCATCGAGGACCTGAAACAAGCTAACACAGAATAATCCAACATGAGGAAAAAAGGGTTGAACTCCAGGATGTACTTCTACTAATACCAATTCAGATGCTCGTTTTGCCAGTAGAGGTTCAAACGTTTTATATTGTAAAGCAGTGTCTGTTACTGCAAGGGGCACATTTTTAATCTGAGCACCAGTTAAGTGGAAGCTTAGAATGCAGAGGTGGTCTAAGTTGTGTGCTAAATGTAGGCAGAGCGGCAGAGCCTGCTTCTTTAATCAGCTGTGTTGACCTCACTTCAATTCAGTCACACTGACAAAACCCATTATCTGACGCAGCCAAGACACACTCACACACACACACATACACACACAGAGGATCTGTGTACTCACACTCGACCTTTCTCTACTGGACAGCTACCGCCCAGTTTCCAATCTTCAATTTCTCTCCAAAATTCTTGAAAGAGCTGTTCTGGCCCACTTTTCTTCATCCACGAGCTTGATCTACGTGACCCTTTTCAGTCTGGTTTCAGTAAGGACATTCAACTGAAACCTCCCTCCTGGCAATGGTGGGAGACCTCGCAGATCATCTGTTCCCATCCTCCTGGACCGATCTGCCGAATCACCAGACTCTTCTCTCTACACTCTCAGACTTAGGAATTACAGGAAACACACTGAACTGGTTCTCCTCCTATCTTCAAACTAGGTCTTTCTATGTATTGTGGGGAGGTGAGACATCCACACTCTCTAAGGTAACCACAGGGGTCCCACAGGGCTCTGTCCTTGGTCCTCTTCTCTTCTCATTATACACTCGTTCTCTCTGTCACATCATCCGATCCCATGGCTTTTCATACCACTCCTATGCTGATGACACTCAGCTCTATCCGTCCTTCCAACCAGAGGATACCACTGTGTCAACAAAAGTTTCAGCCTTCTTCTCAGACATATTGGTCTGAGCGACACTTCCAATTGAATTGATCAAAAACTGAGATCTTGTTCTTCCCAGGCAATGGATAGTAACTTGGGCAGTTACTATCCAACCCCTCCAGATGGTCCAAAATGCTTGTCACACCTCTTCTCACCGCTCTTCACTGGCTCCCAGTAGCTGCTCATAAGTTACTGGTAAGTTCCACTCCCGCACGCTCTCTCAGATCTGCGAACGAATCGAGGCTAAAAATCCCGTCTTCACTGGGTCTCTGTAACAATCGAGTCACTTCTCCTTTGTGGTCCCTGCCTGGTGGAACAACTTGCCCCGCCCCATTTGACTGGCTGACAGTATCACCCCCTTTAAAAAACATTTAAAAACTCACTTGTTTAAAAAGTACTTCAAGTTCGTCCACCACACACACACACACACACACACACTGATATCATATTAAAGCTCTTGTGAAGTAAGAGCCTCGGTTAACCGTGTGAAAACAGGTGGTGATATTGGGCTTGTTTGAGATGTTCGGCGATCGATCAGATTTTCGGTCCAACTTGCTCTGACGTAGCCACGATAACACTAACTGTCTCTAGTGAATAACACTAATACACTGAAGCATAGTGTACATGCGTAACTCATGCGTGGCTAACCTATCCACAGCTTCCTGTCAGTGTGTGTGTGTGTGTCCCTTAATGGTGCCCAGTGCCTTTGGATCATGTGTGTTCCTTCTTGGCATTTTGCTGGTATTTGGAGAGGTCATGCATAATCAGCTCGGCCTACTGACCAAATGCACCGCGTGTGTCTTCTGTTTTTATTCACAGAAATGTGTGTGTGTGTGTGTGAATGAAGAGAATAGAGATTCACATGACAACATGAAACTACAGGTACTGTAGAGATTCGTGCAAAGGCATCAAACTACAGCACGTGCTGCCAACGCTAACCTGCACACAACTGCGTGAAATCGCCACGTGTGAATCCAAACATGGTGGAACTGTTTCTACAGATAGAAGTAATCCTGAATCTCTGCCGTTGGATTGGCGAGACGGAAACAGGTATAAATTTATTAAACAACTAGTGTGCATGTACAAGCCTATACAAAGTAATATCACGTCAGGATATTTCCAGCTCAGCTACAAAGGTGCCTGAGAGGAGAACATTTTTCAGCTATCTAAAATCATCCAGGGAGAAATCTATCACAATCAACAGTCTGAGATATCGACGCTGACAGGAACCCGAAAAGAACAGAGTTGGAGACAACTAAACGACAGACAGAAAATGTTCTAAGCATAATCTCATCAGACATGTATCTAGAGCTGGACCAGAGTTTCCCATCTCCAGGTCCGAGTCTAGTCCTGGCTACAAACAGCGAGCTTTTACACGGTGGGACATTATTCAAACCTGTTAAAATACTTATCAAAAGCACTTATTGTTTCTAGCTCCCACACTAGCTCATTTTTTTCACTACAACTACAGTGAAATCCATTCATTTAAGGCTGTCAGACACTTCTCGTGAGTAGAAACGGCGAGTGGAAGGGCAATCAGCGTAGACGTGAAATTTCATCCCTTCGATCTAAAACGACTCTTTAAGCTCGAGCGAGTGGGTTGGGCCTCGTGCTCCTCTCTACAGAAACTTGACTGAGCCTCGAGAAAGCTGCAACAGCTGCGTTTAGGATGTCTCAGTATCTGTCTGCATGAAGCTCTACGCCGTCAAGCTCTCGCTTCCTTCGTGTGACTCCCAGCGCAAACATCAAACGCCTGATAAATAAACAAGTCCAGAGCACATGAAAGATAACTGCAAACATTTGCTGCAAGATATTAATAATTACTGTTGAAGCATTGCTGTGTGGGACATTACAGGACTGGACTTCACATATCCTCATTTAAACCAGCTAAAGCAACAGAGAAACCGAATATATACGTTCACTTCCATTTAAAATGAATAAACTGTTATGTACATATACAGTGAGTGCACAGTCAGAGACATGTGGGGGTTGTGGTTAGTGGATTTAAGCAGGGTAACCACAACAGTAGGAAGAAACTGGATTTATCAGCT
>JAUMHF010000025.1:14660011-14703111 GCA_032359275.1 Microctenopoma steveboyesi | reverse complement strand
GTGTGTGTGTGTGTGTGTGTGTGTGTGTGTGTGTGCGCGTGTGTGTGAAGGAACCTGCAGCCAGTGGCAGTGTCAGAAAGCATCGCATCAGAGATGGGGTGAAGGAGGAAAGGGAAGAATGGAAGAGGAGAAAAAATGGGAGTGGATGCAGGGAACAGATGAGAGGAATCCTCTCCTTCCTGCATCCACCCTGACGTTTTCTTTTCTTGTTTCCTACGTCCTTTGCTTTTCTTCTGCCACTCGAGTCTTTTCACAGGGAGAAGAAATAAGAGAGGGAAAGGAATCCCAGCTTTCACAGTTCCTTCATTTCAAGTCTTGTTTGGGAAATTTCTCCATGTGTCTTCATTACAACTGTAATCGTAGTAATGTCACATCAGTGCTGAGCTCTTCGGCAGCGGTTGCTTTGTATGAGTGGCTCTGGCTGGAAAATATTTAAAATTGTAAATGTCTTCTGTTTGTTTTTCATTGAAGTATAATAACATCAGGCTCAGCTTCTTGCCCCCGGCCACAATTTTTGTTTTCAGGGAAGTGAAGCAGAACACAGCAGAGCTCCTTATCTCTGCGTGTGTGCGTGTGTGTGTGTGTGTGTGCACGCATTCAACTGTGCGATGGCCTCACCGATCAGTTCAACTCCTCAACTTCCAACATAAACTTCGTATAAGCAGCAGTTGGCCATAAAGAGGGCGGATGGGGAATGAGGTGGTAGAACAACAGACTTAAGAGGATGAGACAGAAGAAAGAGGCAGGAGCGAGCAGCGTTGGAAACATTGCTCGGAGGTAGAGAGAAGAAAAGGAGGGTAGGCAGCAGACAACAGAGACGTAGAGAGAGCGAACAGATGATGAAGAGAGGAGATAGTGAGGTTACGGGGGTGCTAAGAATCTGACAATAATACAGGTTGAGGGACAGGACGAGTCCTGTGATGTCTGCAGGACGAGTCCTGTGATGTCTGCACGACGAGTCCTGTCCCTTAACCTGTATTATGAGAAATGGCAAAAAGAAGCCATCGACAATATATGGTTATATTATTAGATATGTGAGTCTCGTCTGTCTTATTTTACCCTATTTAGTCATTTAACTTTGATGCTGACATTTTCAGTTAGTTGCTTTGTGCATACATAATGTTATATACTCACCTCCCTGCACCTGAGTCCTGCTCAATCTCCTGCTTCTCTCTTGTCTGTGCTTGACTGTCAGCAAATCTCCTAAAATTCCCACCTGCCTATGTGTCTGCTTTTCTTGAATTTGAGTTTGTCTGTGGCTCATTATGTTAATTTAATTTAAGAGAGTGTGCGTTCCTATCCGTCTTTCATCACACATTAAACTCAACTCTGGACCAGTCATCTGTGTTATGTCTTTAATCCGTCCGCTTCTTCCTCTTTTTCTTTCCTTCTGACATGCTGAGTGTGTGTGTGTGTGTTTGCAGACATCAAAATAGGTTACATTTGAATTTTGTATTCAAACCCTGAGGGCATCTATGTCCTTCTACCAAAGGCACAACGTGCAAAACTGAGATCAGACACGAGTTAGATACAAAGATACAAAGTCACATAAGCAAATCAGGCACACCTGTGTGAACAAATGCACACCGTCAGTTTTATGCACGCACAAACTCCCAGGAGATAAATAAGCTAAGCTGTTGACTTGCACTGTCACACAAACACAGGCGAAGGTGATAAAATGGCCAACATTACCACCTGTCACTTCCTGTTTCCTGTCCTCTCCTTCTCTGTCTTTTACATACACGCAGAGGTGAACCCAACACGTACGCGCAGGTGTCCTCACAGAGAAGGTGTGACAGATTCACCTCCCTCCGCTGATCACACGGCAGACTCCGGCTACTGACAGGCTCCTCTGGGATTAATACAGCTACGAAACAGAAAAAAAACATGGCTGATATTTTTAGACATCAGATTTTATTGACAGAAAATTGCAACGTTTATGTCGCATATGGTGAAATATAATCATGTCTGGCAAAACTCATGCTTAAACTCTTTTTCTGGGGACCAGTATCAGGTTGTTTGCACACTTTGCAAACAACCTGATAGATGTTGCCCTCGTCCCCATCACTCAAAGTCATTGCTATAAACTTGTCTCTCCCGGTGATGAGCTACCACCCAGCCTGCAGCCGCGCTCGCTGACGTTCATCAAAGGAACCAATATAACAGGGGAAACAGATGCAGCCAGTTTATAGTAAAAACATAAAACAGCGCTGATGCTGATTATGTCTTCTACTGTTTAAGCAACTCAACTTAAGTGTTGTTCTATTTTCTCCACTTAAAGCAAACCACACAAACAGAGTTTAATATGAATAGAGCCCCTATTCATTCTCAAAATAACCAGTTCTGTTTGGATGGAATGAATGACTATAGAGATATTTTGAGTGTGGCGCCTAAGAAAGGTCAAAGGTCACATGTGGTGCCAAAATGTGCAACTGTTCAGGTTTTTTTCCCATCTACAGTTGCACAGTAGTAATTCATTCATTCAAGAATTTGGTTTCTCCCCTGTGATTCAGAGAGTTTTTCTTCTGTTTGTCAGGTGCATTTACTTTATAACCATAACGATTTTTGATCGTACAGCCTGTCGTATGGGGCTTTAGGAGCTTTTTCTTTTATCCTGTTACCAGTCATCAATTAAAGTCTATTTTATTTCAGCTGATTTTTGAAGTTTGACTGAAACCTTCATTTATGAACTTGTAGCAGAACAAAGACTTATTGACTTGAACAAAGCTTAAATGTCGGTTTTCTCGTATAGTTTGATAGCTGATGACCTGTGAGTGTGAATAGACACGCCTATGTTTGTTCTTTATTTGGGTACAAACAGGTTCCCCCAAGCGTAACTTAATGGGTTTAAATCGTAATGACAGTTCACTCTGACTCCAGCATTTCCTAAGGTTTGTGCTTCAGTTCGTTTGTGCCTGATTTACCTCCGTAAACTTGGCTATGCAACATTAATTTAGGCCAAACCACGTCAATGTTTTATTCATGGCTACATTTCCTTCTTTTTTCCCACACAATAGATGAAGTGAGGAAATAAATAAGGAAATCAGACAATTCCGAAAAGACAACCGAAAGTCCTACAGGTCATGATGTGGTTCGTGCTGTTTTTATAAATCCTATTTTATTATTATTCCATTTTGTAATCGAACATCCAGTTTTGTGACTATGCTAAATTTTTTTATGGTTATGTTTAGGTCCTAAAGTCTGAGGTGAGAGAAGGATTGTAGTCTTGCTTAACAAAGAAAAATGTAACTTAAAGTCTTTTGTTAAGTGCCTTTCCATCTAAACGTAACCACACAACCCGCTCTCCGTTAATCGGTGTAATGTCATTCATTAAATAAATGTGTTGCATAATTTCATCATATTCACACTTAATCCTTTTTGCATTTTAATTGCATAGGGATGTAAATATTAGGAGACAAGAAGTAGAAAAATGTTCCTGAGTATGTTTTTAGCTATAACTTAATTAAGTCCATATTAAATATTGCATCACTGTGTTATTGTTATTACCTACATTCAATCATAACGTTCTGTTATCGTTGCTGTTTAAATTACAATAATTGCTTGATAAATGAGTCTTATTATTCATTTTAATACTTGCATTTATGTTCGTCTGGTTCTGCAGAACATTTTTGAATTGTACACTTAGTGTGTGTGTCCAGTTTAGGTCAATACTTTCTTAATCAATGCTTTTAATGCAAGTTGTACATTTCCCTGCACTTAAATAAGGCCTGATCGCTACCCAGACACCTCCCAATGCTTCTCAATCACTCATTCACACACACACACACTGGCATCGGTGGCTGCTTTGCCACGCAGCTGGCCTGACCCACCTGAGTGCAACTAAAACTCAACAAAAAGCCGGCCAGCGCGATGTCCTCTGATCTTCTAGGCTTCGAGATTGTGACATAAATCTACTTCACTTACCAACTCCATCTTGTACAACTGTTCTGGCTGTCCCAAAAGAAATTAAATGTAAAACATGACATTCATGCACCAGCACAAAATGATAAGAAAAAAAAGGATGTAAGCATGTGACATTAAAATGAGATGCCATATTGTTTTCCTATCCTGCAAAGGAAACAACATATTTGATCATAAGTACAGCATTTCACAATTCCTGTAAGTGCACCTATGTGACTGAATCTGTGTGTCTGAGCTTACAGTATGTAAGTGTATCACTGCATGTGAGCATGTGCCGCACACGTGCAACCACACACAAAAATAACGACCTCCCTTTGTAATTTCTGTTGTTTCATTACTCATGACCTATTTGGAGTAAAACACCAGCCTCTGTGATGTTAAAAATAACACACAAACACACTCCTACTGCACGCTTACACACACACACACACACAAACACACAGGAAACACATAAATTCACAAACAGCTAGTTCTCATGCTCACGAACACACAGGACAGACACAGGCACACACTATCACGCGTTCTCAGGCAGGGAATTGCAATGTCACCGTCTTATTATTGTGTCAGCTTTTATTTGTCTCCTCTTCTCCTCCATTGTCCTTCTCTTCTTCCATCCTCCTCCGACGTTCTTTCATCCCTGACCCCGTTCTCTTCTCAAAGACAAATGAGGAGGGTGAGGAAAAGATCTTTTCTCTTCTCCAAGGCATTAAAACTCCTCGAGGAGGATTTGCTGTGCACCTACAGTGAGGCAAATAATTATTATGTCCCCTGCTGAATTTGTATGTTTGTTCGCTTACAAAGAACAGTCTCTAATTTTTATGGTAGTTTCATTTTAATGAAAGTAAAAGTCGTAGAGTCATTTGTCATTGACATGAGTATTTAACACCCACGCTGCGTTGTTGCCATGGCAGTGTGTTGTGGGTCATTGCTGTGCACATCCACAGCCCATGTTGTTGTGGCTGGTGCTCTGGTTGAGAGAAGGAGGTGCTAGTTAACTTTTCACAGCACAAAGAGTTTGATCTCACAACAGCACTTGCTCCTTAGCCCTCGCTGAATCATTTAGATGTTCGCTGGCAGACAGAAGATTTGCCAGTACCTTCATGAGCGGGGGGTGACCATGCGGCTGCTGCAAGATTTCACTCCATTACAGTTCACCGTCTTCTCATCCCCGCACAATAAGGCGAGATGTTGCATTTATATAATATATCATTATTTGTCCCATTAGGTATAAGATTTAATTCTGCACAAGCTTTAAGTTGGATGATCCATTGTTGCAAGTCAGTGAGCTGATTGAAGAGGCAGATCAGCAAATCTATGTACACTGAAAGATAAAGACCAAAGCAGCATGAGAGAGAAAGGAGAGGCTCTCAGAACTATAAAGAAAAGTCAGATCTCCGCTTCACTGACACTCCTTCACCCTCCCCCTCCATCTCCATTTCATTCTTGCTGTCTTGGCTCTTGTTCTACCGCAGGGTCATTAGCATACACTTGGGCAACAGATGACAGCAAAGACAAGGACGGGAAAGAGAAAGGCAGCGTAGATTGACTTGGACTAGCAAGGACATGAAGCAAGTCACAGTCTGTGCATAAAGAGATGCAGCGAGAGGGAATGACAAGCAGCAAGGCGGGAATTTACATGGATCTTAGTGTGCTCCACTACATGAAAATGATTTTCAACTAATGGGCGACAGCAGAGTTCTGTGTGATTCTGTGACACCCATTTTAAATTTTAAATTACGTTTGAATTACAAGTGCCAAATCCAAACCTGCTTTTTCATCTATTTGTTTTTCAAAACAAATTTCATCCTTTAAATATTGCAGGGAATAACAGTAGCGGAGCCGTGACAGTGAACTGACTGATGGACAGTTGCAGGCTTCAGGCTGCACCTGACCAATTAGAGGTAACTGTCTTTAGCATGATGTAGGCTTAATACGGGGTGGGTCTTGGCTCTACTGACTTTGACTTTGTCTGGGTGACACTAGAAGATGGAAACTTTTTCCCTGACAGGTGTTTTGATGCACCGTGAAGAGCTGCCAGTGTGTAGCTGAGTAGAACTGACGAAAACGATGGCTAATTGCGTGTGACGTGCATCTACTGTAATTCAATCAACCTTTGCTTCCCTCTTTATTAGCCTCATTGTGGATCTTCAAACAGGCACGATCCTAAACCGCAAAAGGTAAAGACATCATTTTATCCCACAGGTTGGAGATTTATTGGCATTGAGAGATATTAAACCAACAATATTTATGCAAGCTAACTAACATTTTTACATCAGTGGACCACTCGAAATTTAAATATTTTCCAATAAATCCATTAATGGCCATACGTAGCCACTTCCTGTGTCATGGTTCATTTCTGTTTGTGCTTTTATTTTGGCTATTCATTTCCTGTTAACGACCTCGCGCTGTGCCTGTGTTTCAGACCCTGCTCATTCCTCCGCTCTCACACCTCCCTGCGTCTGTCTCCACTCACCTGATTCGTGCCCCTGTTTCGCTCTCGTCTGTGTCAGATTATAGCAGGAAATTAGTCTGTTCAAATGTCATTAGCAGATATTTCACCTTATCGAAATCATCTTTACACCTCACAGCCAGGAGAACGGAGATTAATCAACGTGGTGTAATCGTACACATCCTTTAATATGTAGGGTGTATGGATCAGAAACATTTTTAGCAAGCAATTTTACTGCATATGCGATTAGCAAGCATGTCTAAAGGAATGCTGCAGATTCACTCATCATGTCGCGCAGACGATGCTTTTATGCAAAGCGGCATCAGTGCAATGCTAATAACCAGCCTCAATAGCTGAGCTGGAACTGCAAAGGCAATTTAAAGTCTTTATTCCCATTTAGCTTCTTATCAAATAACACTCCTTTACACACACACACACACACACACACACACACACAGTCACATTAAGATCTCACTCAGAATGATTGGCTATTATGCTGTAATGGCAGATGGAGCAGCGACGGTGAAGGAATACGACGCTTACCACGTGCACGCCCTTAAAACATCTAACAGCAATCTTAGGATTTCACACACGGGTTTGAAAGGGTCTAATACTGAAAGCACATACTCACAAACGCTAACAACATGTTGTGTGCATACACTGGGAAGACGCTCGCACCCAGAAGTCACACACACGAGTGCACACACACACATACTGTACACGAGAAGAACAACAGCAGATGGCTCAGTGACCCTGAGGTTTTGTCCCCGCGTCAGTTTGCTTGACATTGTAGACACAGTTGTCACTTAGACTTAGAAGCAGTTGTGCTCCCTGTCTCACAAAAGACACACGCACACAAACACACATGCATACACATGTACGGGAAAAACACACTTTAATTTAATGAGTGTGGACAGAGTTTTTGCCTCGCAAGGGGCAAATTAATGTTTTGGATGGGCTGTTGTCAGTTCTGTCAGGGCAAAAACACAGAAGGCAAGTCTGTTTCCTCCTAAATGCAGATTTGTGGATTCGTTTGCAGGCAGCTTCACCATAATGAACAAAATCTGATCTTTGAGGCTAATTCCTAAATAAACCAGACTTTTATTTGGGACATTCGTGTGAACTTAGTCATTCAGTCAGTCAACAGAGGAAAAAGGACGAAGGTAAAGTATACATCAGAGGAGAGAGAGAAACAATGTGCCTAATGTACGACATGTGTCACATTTGACACATACAAGAATTTGGGGGATTAACAGTTTTCTTTTTTATATAACGTTCGTTCAGGCCCGTCAAACCAAATTTCTCCTGGATGGCAGACGGAGAATAAACTCAGTTTCTGCATTTTTATAAGTCAAATAGGCAAATTTGTGTCAGGATATAATTGTAAGTTCTCTTCCATCATCAAACTCTTAGAATGATTAAAACACTGACACTGTGGGCTACTGAGTGCTTTGCATTGGGAAGATGCTTTTTAGTCCAAATGCTGTCTGACCCACTCCCTCTTCATTTCTATCATCCCTCAGCGCTGCTCTTATCACATTAAACTGGCACATGTATAAAAGCTCTCCTCTACTGCTACTAGCATCTCTGGTAAATTAGGTCTATTTCAGTTTGTTGACTTCTGAGTGCAGCTCCTTTTACTTTTATCCAATGTGTTCGTTGGTATTTTCTTCTCAAAAACCACATGAAAAGGCAAATGTCATGAAACAAATATATATACATATATACATAGAACAGAAAAGTAAGTCGACAAGAAGACAAATGTTCCTGGATGAGGACCCGTTTGAGGGCAGGGAGAAAACATACGTTAACAAGGTTGCTGTTCCTCTAGTATTTCCACTGCATACTTCACACACACAAAAACATAGGTTACTGTAACTCATGCTGACACGATCCACCATCGCCAACCACTTCAAAGGTTGAATGTCCATAATTATGCTTCAGACGGGGTACCTAGAGATTTACTCTCTTCGGTGAATGTTGTTGACAACTGACAGTAAATGAAAAAGAAATTAATAAGTTCTCTGGCTCTGAAAGGTAACGTCATCAAAAGACTTTTGAATTATGACAACTGGAACGATGCACAACGCTTCTCATGGAGAATTGCGCTGCAGAAAGCTGAAGCTACACTTTACAGTGACGAACTGCAGACGTGAAGCATGTCGTGAGTCTGACACTGTGAGTCTCTTTTGCTTCTTAGTGTCTGTGTTGTTCATGCACACGGACCTGGCCGAGGCTACACCGTGGGCAACTATAAAGCAGGAGTGTGGAAGGGTCACAGAGAATAATATCACACACACACTCATTAACATTTTATACAAAGCCAAGCATTAGCAGTTCGGACGGATGACAACCCCAAAGTGTCTGCTTGCATAAAGTCACAGGGCTAACGGCGAATTTCTGGATGAATTATAAAGTTTCTTTAAAAGCTAGTTTACATCAACCCTAATGGGTTTGTTTGCATTATGAAGAGGCAAGTAAACTCCACGGGGAACCAGGTGACTGGTGCCCCCCATTGTGAGCAATGGAAATGTGTCCCCCCCAATAATTGTCACAACCAGTCCTTGTCTCTTTTAAAGCTAAAAGTCTGCTCCTCCGGCACGTAAACCCGGATCTGAAGCTCTCTCTCTGATCTCATGATTCTTGAGCCCATTTTTATTGAGAATGTGGATTTGGATCCTGGATTGTGGAGAGGAAAGGATATTGGATATTTTACTTTGAAGATTTCTGGTTCTGCATTTGTACTGGAATAATGAAGACTATCAGTTTTCGTTCCGTTTGTTTGGGGAGGATTTTGTGTTGAGTTTCCATTCTCTCCTTCCCTCAGCATCTTTCCCTGCTGGGGGACAAAGCACTAATAACCTGTATTCTCTGTGTGTCTGTGCGTGTTCTTAATTGTAAAACCAGAAGCCAGTAGGATAGGTGAACAGACGAAGACTAATAGACAAATGATGGCAGGTTAATTAAAGAGACTTGGTGGATGGTTGGAGATTCCCGGAAGACGAGAGAACATCTCATCTTGCTGACAACTGGTTTTGCAAGATGGTGAAGCTCAGGTGTGTTGACATCAGACAATTCTGTTTCTATATTCATATATACAGATGAAATGGAGCTGCGATATTTCATCTAGGGAGGAAATATTCTTCGGTATGCTTACAAAACGAAAGTGTTACCCTCGACGAACGCCAAGCACTTGATTGCCTTCCAAACTACGAGAGGCGACTGTGTTAAATGTGACGGGTAGACTCCAGGAGTGAGTGATTCGTCCAAACCACTGAGTTACAGACTATGCTGAATACTTAGTAATCATCATCTGCATTTCACACTGATCACGCTGAATTACTGCATAAGAACATGCAGTTTGTGTGTGTGTGTGTGTGTGTGTGTGTGTGTGAGATTCAGAGAGACAGTTAGCGGTAAAGAGGAAGAGAGCATTAATTAACTAGTTCTGAAACCTGCAAGCTTTCTTTTATTAGGATCTGATTAGGGGAATATGCGGGAATTACAGGTGGTGCAGAATGAGAGAGATGAGAGAATTAGACAGCGGAGCAAAGCGGTAGAGCGACTGAACAAAGAACGGCGGGAACGGGAGGGTAAGGGAGATGAAAGGAACAATCTCCACTCTGTTTCCAGTTTTAGAACGGGAATATTTCCCACGAGGCTGAGCGACGTTAGGGTTTTGCCCTTCAGCACACAGTCAAGGTAGCTGTCAACGCGGACCTTATTTTACCCATAGTAACTCTCTCACACACACACACACACACACACACACACACACACACAACGTCAAAGGGCCAGAGCAAGTTAACAAACCTAAATAATGCTGGTACATGTACCTGTAGGAAAGAAATGACTCACTAAACTAAACATGCCTGCACAACCAGAATAGCACGTCTTTTTAAATACAGAATATAAATGTGAAACGTCACACTTCAGATGGTCCCAGGACTAATGGAAGAATCTGGTTACTCCATACATGACCGGTGTATTTTCACCTGTCCACGTCAAACCCACTAACACACCGAGACAGCGATTAGTCCCCCATGCACTGGATACCTAAACCTAAGAAGAGCAATGCAGAGCGTGCTGTTCAGTGCAGCAAAGAGTGCTCCGAGCTGTACCAGGAGCAACACCTCAGGGCCAGAGTCAGCTTATCTCAACTTATCTTCAACCATGACGCGCTTTCATCCAACCCACACGCCCACCAGCTTGGCCACACTTAACGAACCACCTGATGGTGGTTGGAGGAGCTGCCCACAAACCCCTCCCCTGCCTGTCACTTAACGGACCTATTCAGAGCAGGTGTGAGGTGAACTCAACCTGCAGGATACGTTTGTCACTAACCAACTTTCTTCGGAGATCTGAATAGCCACGACTCAACTTCCAGATGTTGTGCGGAGAAACGGATCTGCAACTTTGTTCAGGTGCGGTGGAGTCGAGTGAACACTCATAAACAACGCTCTGCATGTAAACACAAACAGAAACTATCCTCCCTGATTTATGTGGAGATAGACTCACAGAGGAAAGCCTTTGACATTGGAGGCCCTCTTCTAAAACATATTTCCTGAAGTGATTTGTTGTTATTTTATAGAGCCATGGCAGAAGATTGCTCTGATGTAGGCCTCATTCATCAATGTCAACGCACACTCTCACACACCGAGAGTATGCAACGTGCATACTCTGAGGAATCCACACCTCGATACATCTACCCAAAATAGAAATGAGTCGTTCTTCATTTGTAGGTCAAAGTGTCTCCCTCGTATTTAAAAGTTAAAACGTGGCTTTGGGAGCAGCGCTTGGTTGGAAAATGAACAGGCTGCTGGAGATGACGCCAACAGCAGCAGAGTAATGGTTCCCGGATGGTGTGACTTTGAACTGTGATGGGAGACGCTAACTAGGAAACGCTGTGTGTTCTGTGAGAGCAACCACCTGTTCCAGCATATGGCGGCATCAGAGCCACATTAACTGGCACATACGTCCGACACAGAGCGGGATTAGTCCAACTCTCTCGTACAGTTTAGGACACGGGACTGACGTCTTCTCCTTTTCACTCATATTACCAAGTACTCGACAAATGAACCGTGTGAATGTGTGCGTTCAGATAGCGGAGGCCCAGAGAGACTCTGTCCTGATCCTCTCATCACTTAATCTCTATTGACTGTAGAACATCATTATGTGCACTTTTACTTGCTTGATTGTGCGTACAGTATTCATGTGTGTGTGTGTATATATATATATATACTTGTTTACTTTTCCCCAGTGTCTTTAGGCAGAGCTAAGAACAACACAACACTTTCTCTCTTACACACACACACACACATACACACACGAGCGTGCACGGTCATCTCGCTGATTTGGTGTGACAAGGCTGTAATTTTAGCTGTGCTGACTCTCTGGGCATCTCTCTGTCCCCTCTTTCTCCCTCCTACCCCCTTGGCTTACGATCACAGAGTGGTGTACATCAACAGCAGCCTCCAGCAATGTCTGTTTGTTTTGGTGTGCGCGCGCGCACGTGTGTGTGTGTGTGTGTGTGTGTGTGTGTGCCATTTTCTCCCAGGGTTAGGTCACAGAGTCGTACCAAGCATAAGACTCCTTCACCACGCACCAGCCTGCTTTGTATACAACACATCAAAATCCCGCTTCACACACCAACACTCTCTGGTACGGTTTAGTTATTATTACAATCATTTCAAATCAACTTTCCCTTGAGTCTATTGTAGTCTATTATGCAGCTCATACATCATGAAAAACTGTTTCATAGCTGCATGACTGAGTCACTAAAAGTGAAATTTATGCTGCGAGGTCTGATATTCTGGGGAAACAGACTCGTGAGTGGATATTCAACTGATATATTCAGTGTTATCATATATGTGTCATGCAGAAATTCATATCCATCTTTTTGTGTATCGCAAATAAGTTGTGTATGAACATAATTAGAAGGTGAGAAAGCTTAATCCGTGTGACTTAAAGGCCCAGAACGCTTCCTAAGAAGTGCTGAATGTGAAAAGTAGAAATATTTTCCATCCATACTTCACTTTGCACTTTTCCAGTCAACAACCACGTATCTCTATCGAAGCGGCAGCTGTTGGCTAATAAACCACACAAAGTCTACATTATTTCATAAGAGGATGATGAAGAGCTCTGAAAGTTTGGTCTGCTAATTCAAATGGCTTCGAACGTCCCCGGAAACAATTTCAGTAAAGGGCAGTGGAGGAATTTCCGATTTGTTAAATGCGTGAAAAGGTGTCTGACATCTGGATGTCGCTTTAATGATGAAAATACTGTTATTAATGGCTCTGGCTTTGCAGGAGGTTGCTTGTTTTTGCTTTTTTCAAAGCAGTACAGTTTTTGTATTTGTTCCAACACTATCAACAACTCATTTATTCGGGGGTGATTAGGTTCCACCTGATGGTTTGATTAAAATCTTTTGAAGACATTTCCCTTTACTGCACATCAATTCAAATCCCTCTAACACTTAAACTAAGCAACACATCTGTTAATAAATGAGGTGCACGTGTTCTTCCATCAGCAGAAAACATAGGACAGAGAGTGAGTAGCAACAGGTACTGTAACGTTTCTAATGTTTCTCATTAAAATCCCAGCACCTGAGGCCCTATAGATGTGACGTTTCCGTATGAAAGACTGCATGTGTGTGTGTGTGTGTGTGTACATTTGCAGTCACTGTTAAGGCCACGCCGTCGTCTATGTGTCACTAAATAATGACTCTGTCTGAGCCGTGTGCCCTCTGGGCTCTCCTGTCTGCTCACTAATGCGCACACACACACGCGCACACACACACGCACGCACACACACCACTCTGTCTGGCTGGCTGATTCTTAAATGTCAGATGACTTCACTCCCGGAACAATATTTATTGAGCCCAGTTTCTTTCTCTCCGTCTGTGTGCGTGATGAGTTAAAGATCAGTCGAGAGCCACTAGAACTGATCTCTAGCGTGTTTCAAGTGTGTAATGTCACGTCCAGCAGCCAAACACACTGCTGTATACTGTGCTTTAAAGTTTACTTCTTATAAGCATGTGTATTTATTTTCCTCCTCAGCAGTGCCCTCCAGTCACCTGGGAGATGACGGTGGACCGTTCAGTCGCGAGCGCCTTCCTCATTCACCTTCCACACCCACAGTCTCCCAGCTGTGAGATAACACGGCCACTAGATTGCTTTCTGTATAGATCCTCTCAGCCACGGCTGTACCCTTTGCTTTGCAGAGTCAGATAATAACTGTTGATAAATTTTATATTAAAGCTGCGCTGGGACACTTCACATTATGATGCCGTCATCGTATTTGTACTCGCTACCTCCGTTGGTCATTGGCGACTTACACAGAAGGACAATGAAGGGATACAAAAGCTAAACGTTAGCATGTCCTCCTTTTTTGTCAGTGATGAAATTAAAAATCACTGAGTCACAGCAACAGTGCGGGAGTCTGCAGACGCTGACGCACATCTGACACACCTGAGCTCGAGTTAGTCTAAAATCATGCAACAGTTGTGATTAGATTGTAAAATGAAAGACGTAACATTTCAGAGAGGCTTCTGTGCACGAGCTCCTTCTGTCAACACAAATATTCCTGCACACCCACGAACAGACTCATTAATATCAACAATCATTCTTGTTCTGCTGGCAGGGTAAACACACTTCCATCTAAAATAGGATGGATGAAAAGATGAATAGAGGGAAAGAAAGATGGCTGAGTGGGAGAGAGAGTACTGATGTGGTAAATTAAATGAGCTTCAGCTCAAATATAAGTTACTACAAAAGAATAAAAGAATAGGTCATTTTACAGGTCCCAGTTTTCACCAGGCTTCACCACCGCAGGTAAGACAAAATTCCCAACCAACTGCCAGGAATCTTTCCTCATTATTCCTACAGTTTAGCTTTCGACATTCGAGTAACAACCATATTTTCAAAGTAAGGCTTGTTACAGTTGTGTTATATTTACATTTTTGTGAAATAGGAAGTGATGTATTAGGGAAATAAAGAATCATTAGGAAGCAGCTTGTTTAGACGGAGAGAACACGCCTCACCTGGAAGTCCGGTTTGTGTGGAAGGGGGTGCACTGCTAAATGTCATTGCTCTGACTGTCTGGGCCACTCTGGGTCATTACAACATCACACCATAGGAGAAGAGGGGAGTAAAACTGAAAAACAAACCTGTCCACCTATCTGCACACGCGCACACACACACACACACTCACACTCATGCGCTGGTGGCAGCACAGTCTCGTACGTCAGCGACCTGATGGAAATCTGGCCTGGGCTAACCAGCTGGAAAAGTGACCCTCTGGTTAATGGAGTGGTGGTGGAGGGAAGGAGAAAGCGAGAGATGAGTGAGCAGAATTTGCAGCGCGAGAGAGAATGGGGGTGACGTGTGTGTGTGTGTGTGTGTCAGAGAGAGAATGTTTAAGTGATAAAAACGTTAACGTCGCGCAAGTAGAGGAGTAGAAAGAAAAAACAAAATGAACCTTTAGAATTCTTTATGGATGTGTGTGATCGTCTTCCCCGATCTCAGCAATTACTTTGATTTAATCATTCTATTACTGACAAGCTAATTCCCAAGTTTTCAAAAAAAAAAAAAAGAAGACTGCATTCATCCTTTAAACCCGTTTAATCTTGGCCGGCCGCAGTTATTACACTAAATACAATTTTATCAACAATATGACGTCTGTATAATTAATTCTGTGTGACCATCTGAAAGGGAGGAGGCAGAGAGGGGGAGAAAAATAATCTATTCGTCTTCTCTTCTCACAACAGTAATTAAGAGAACATCTTCCAACAGCTGAGCATGAAATCACGTAACCTGGGCTTAGCAGACAGAAAGAGCGATGGCAGGGAGGAGAGAGGGAGGAAGAGACCTAGCTCGGAAAAGATGATTGTTCAGCTTAGCGTTTCTGTCCAGTAACAAACAAACTGACTCACTCACTCAGCCTTCAGTGTGTTAAATACGCACTGTTTTGCAACACTACACTAAAAAGTCTGCTGCATCCATACAGTGTGCCTCCAACAGAATCCCTGCAAGGATGTTCCCAGGTGTTTAGCTCCATTCCCAAGGTCAGACTTTCGATGAGTTACTCTGCCGTGTGGTAGATGTTATCGACAACAACAATAACGTCTGAGTTAATATGAGCACTGTGTGTGTGTGTGTGTTTGTGTGTGTCCCCAGGGTGGGTGAGATTCAAGGTGATCTAGTGCAAAATGTGCAAAATGTTCTGTCAAACGTTCATTTTCATGAAACAAAAATTGCCCACGGAATAAACCACCACTTTCACAAAAGCCTATTTCTCAGGAATAACATGTGCCGTCAATAGAAATGCGGTTTTACATCACATTTGCATATCTGCACTATTCATGTGACTTTTTAAATCCCAGTAACTGACTGAATATGTCGCTCTTCTTCGCTATAATTACACCACTAGCACCAAATGCTTTGCTGTTAAACGAATACTTTGACATTTTAGAAAAAGCTCACATTGACCCTCTGGGGTAGATGTAGACGCTGCTACTCTGATGTCTTTCTGTTAAGACTACAGCCTCAACCGAGTTGTTCCTGAACATAACCAAACACAGTTGTGGTGACTGGTGTAGATATTGTTCCCTGGACGGTTAGAGAAGGTTCGACCAGCTGTCAGCATCAGAGACATCTGTCGCCAAATGGGCCTTTTTTTCACCAGATCTCAGGAAACGCCTGCCAGCCACCATTAGGATGCTCTTATGGTGCTACGTCAGCAGGCGCCTGCTGCGATGGAGGCACCATTACCACAGGGGCTCCTGCAGGTTATATGAGGGAGAAGGGACAAATTCATTTAGTGAGAGCCTGTAACATGACTAAGAGTGGTTATTATTCACCAAGGCTCTTAGAAATGCTTGTTGTTGTGTTGTTTTGTATGTTATTGTGTTATATCAGTAAGACTGAGTACTGGCCAGTTCATTAGAAAGCAATGAAGGGTTTAAAGGCCTGCCAGCTCATTCCCGTGAACCAAATACTATCACAGGATATTGGACTTTCTTGATTAGCAATTTCACAAATGAACACGGCTGTAATTAACAACACGAGATAATCCATCCATTATCAACCGCTTATACGAGGTCGGTCGCGGAGGGGGGCTGTCTCAGCTGTGCTCAGGACCGATGGACAACACACAGACACACAGACAAACAACCATGCACACTCACATTCACACCTACGGACAGTTCTAGAGCGATCAACTAACCTAAGATGCATGTCTATGGATGGTGGGAGGAAACCACGCATAAAGGCGCTCGGCCGACCCGGGCAGCAGTGCTGACCGTTACAAGATAATAAAGTTTTTATTGTAAATAATAAGAAAGTATAATGTTATATATAATTTTGACTGCTGAGGTTTTGTACATTTACTAACATTTTTGAAGAACAAAAACATAAAAGGAGAATTTTGTATGAATCTTTAAATATTAAAAACCAAATGCATAAAAACGTCGAGTGCCACACAGAGAGTTGACAATGTACAGTGACCCACATGGAACCGTTCCGGGTTTTACACAGTTTTCTGAAGTCCAGCCACCCGGGTATTGTTTACTCCTGTTCCAGGATCAACATCCATTTGAATCTTTTGGAACAGTGTTATGTATGAGTGTACATCCCTGCAAGAAAAATAGTTCGTTCCTTCAGTTACTGCCTTCAGTCATGAAAAACACATGTTGGCCTCTTTTCATGAGGCATGCACAAAAACCTGTCCCTGCACTATTCTCTGTCTACTAAAACAATTTGACTTGTGACTCTGAATCCCAAGCAAGATCAACAGCCACCAGCTCATGTTTAAACATTGGTTTCTTCATGGCCAAAAAGCAGATCATCCGAAGCCCCGCGGGAGCTCTGAGTGGCGCATGAACCACGGGGGTTTCCACTAGCCTCGCCATATCTGCAATCGAAGAAGCACTGGGGATCTATCGTGAACAGCTGAGAGAAGCTGGGTGAGCGCAACGGCTTGGCAGCATCGTGCAGGTAAAAAGGAGAAAGTGGTGGAAGAGAGCGAGCTAGGAGAGAAACAGAGACGTTAATAGATACTGAAGCAAACAAAAAGACAACCAGCTCCCAGCTGGATAAACATTCATACGCAGAGAGATATTTCTCCACGGGAAGCTACACGGGTCACGTTTAATTTCACGTTCAGTGCATTTTCACTCTTCGTCAGGCTCGTAGCACTTCAACAAAAGTCCGCGCAGATAGCAACCAGGAAACAAGAGGAGGAAAGAAAGAGTGCTACAGAGCCGGTATCACGTCTCTTTTGGGGACAGGACAGTGAATATAAATAGGTGGTCACGGTGAACCACGCGCACACACCTAAATAAGACTCCTACACACACATACCGCAGGAGATGGAGGTTATGGGTGAGGCACCGTACACAATGTGACCTAGTTGGTGTAAACTAGGCTATAAAGAAAGGAGAGGTAAGACGCACACAACTCAGTTGGTCCGAGGCCTGATGTATGCGCGCTGGCGTTTTGTTCCTGTCGTGTAAGTCGTAATGTTCCCTGTGGGAAACTCTGCCGTAGCAATACGACTGACTTTAGCAGAGTTCTCTTGTTGTGGGATTTAATGTTCAACCAGAAGACCTGTGTTACAAACAGGAGGTTTGAAAGGGAGGGGTGGTAAGCCTTGTTGAATAAGTAGGTCCAATTTTTAGAAATAGAAGTGTCATCTTGTGAAATGTTAAAGAGAACTAAATACTTCTTTGTTTGGAGCCTCGCCACCTGCCTAATGAACCTGTACTATTACTCATATTGCTTACAGCGACAACAGTTCAAAGGGAAATACCTGCTGGTGTAAGTCAGAGTTGGTGCACCAAGCCGAAACAATAGCCAAAAAGAGGCCGAAAAGCTTGGCTCGAGTCGATGGCGACTGCGGCCTGCTGATAATTCTGATTATTAAACTCTGTTGTCCGGTAACTACTAGCAACACCTTTCAGATTCGTTGCATCAAATATTAATTAGAGCATGTTTCATTTATGCAGAGACGTGTGAGAGGGAGGTAGGTAGTGAGTTATTCTGCAGCCACCCTGGAGGTGTGGAAAAGCTGAAGGCCTGCAGTCTTTATCTTTCTCTGTTCCTTGTCCCCGTCCCCCTGGCTGTCAGGCTGGTGGCACACTGTTGATTTGTCAGTCTAGCTGTGTGTTTGGATGCTGCGCCATTTAGCCTTCCTCCTGCCGGTTTGTCTGTCTAGATCATAATCTTTGCTGTTCACTGTTTCACTTTTCTGAGAAAGCTCACGCTTATTCACTTTCAAAGACACACGCACACACACACACACACCAAATTCTGTATCAGTCAGCCTATTTGACAGCTAACCTTGACGAGGTCCTTTGATTTTGACGATGACAGTGTTGCTGCTCCGCTGGGAACTTCATTCAGATTCATTTCTGTTCCCCCTACCGAATGCACTATAGTCACTCGTCCCTTCCTCACTGCAGTACTCCTCCTCTTCAGTGAAACAGTGACACCGACTGCCGTCTACTGCTCGATACGTAGCACTGCACCCTCGACCTCCTCATCCCCTTCACTTCTCAAACTTGAACAGTAAACAGCTCACGTTTTCGCACCGTTGCAGCTGTTTTTTTCAAACTCTTGAAGGTGGTTGCTTTTCATTCTGCTTCGCGCTGCAGTGTTGACAATCAGCACTGGATGGAAACCCGCTGAACTAGTTAATTGACACTTCTTTTTAGAAACGCTTACTGTGTCTCACAGGGCATGGACTGCAGCATGGATATGAACCTTAACGAACCCTCATGAATAGTAATGGATGTATTGATCTCTCTGCACAGATCGGCCAGAGTGGCTCAGCTGCACAACAGCATCCACCCATGAAGCCGGTAGGGGATGCAGTATCTTGCTCAAGGACACTTCAGCAGAGCAGATGTTAGCTCTCATTGCACTGACTTGAACCAAAAACCCACTGGGTGAAAACATTCCACCCTGCTGCCTGCAGCAAAAGAGGGAACTTGCAGCTGTACAGTTTGGGATTCCGTTGGCTTCAAAGGTTCAGGAACTCGCTCTTCTTTCAGACATGTTCTTTTTCTAATTCATGAGCCCAGTGGTGAATTAGTGCAATTGGAAATGTAGCCATTAGACCTCTTGGAAAATTAGATTTTTTTTAGTGGAAGAAGTCAGGTAATATAATTTTTATTCATTTATTTTTGTCTGAAGATTCTACGCTGGGCACCCCTGTAGGATGAATCATTTCTGGACACTAACTGAGACATAGGCTCTGAGTAAGTTTACTTGTGACTATGCAGATACAATGGTGTCAGTCATTTCTGAAAGGTGAAACAGCAGTACCAGGGGGTTTGAGGGCATACATTTTGGAATATGTATGGGTTGGCTGAGGTTTAAAGTAGCTGACTGCGGCTATATGTTTTGCTCAATGTAGATGTGGAGTTGGGAAAACAGAAAAGGCTGAGACTGATTAACTGAAACATCCGTTAAGAAAGGATAACCACTGTGTCTTACAGCAACACACAAACTCAAGCATGTGAGATAGAGATTAGGCAGGCGATGAATATGGTGCTGGCTGCCGGGCAGTTTGCATGTGCTCTATAGTAACTACCTGTGGCCTGGAACCTCACACAAAGAGCTGCTGCATCATGATTCAAACATGTCTTCTAACAGTTCAAACAAAGATTTCCATTATTCTTTCTGCATATTATGCTGGAATAATTGCCTCGTCCACTCAGGGATACCTGATAACGGTCACAATTATCTGGATTAATTCACAAAAGACTAAGAGAGAGAACGTTACAAAAAAATGTGCACACTGTCAGATCAGAGCACGAGCGCACACGTGCAGTGCCGGTGTAGGATCTTACCCACTAGTTTACCGAAAATCTGTCACCAACATTGTTATTTTATTTTCATTCACTCCTTCCACAACTGGAAGGGCTGTACGTGGATAAGTACTAGTATGAATCCAACAGTTTTTACTCCACACTGGGAGGATTAGCGTTAGCCAATATATATTATTATTATTATTATTATTATTATATTAATAATATAATAATATATTTGCTAAAATATGTCCACGTTTATTTATAGTGGCAGTGAAACTAATATTCCACTTGCTCTATGTCATTTAATGTTGTATGTTAATGTACATTTAGATTTCAGGTATTTTGCCGAAGCTCGTATCCAGAGACAAAGCTCGTAATGCAAACCTAGAGTTTTACAAAAATAGAATCTGGACAGAAAGAGGAGTGAGCTGTGATGTGGCATAAAGGCAAAGAGCACGACAAACTGAGAGACTGTGTAAAGTTCTGGACTCCAGCAGACAGAAACAGAAACAGGTGTTACATTTTCAGCATGATGTGGAAAGACCTCTGCCTCACTCTCCCTGTCAATCCGAGACTCTCTCTTTCTCTTTCAGATAAGCGCGCACACACACACACACACACACACACACACACACACACACACACACACAGTCCCATAGTTACTTCTGCTTTACAGAACAAACACGTTACACATACATCATGTCTCTGCTCACTGAAACTACTCACTGGTGCAGAAACCCCTACTCAGACTGGAGTGTTTGTATGTGTGTGTGTGTGTATGTGTGTGCCTTTCCATCTGGCAGAACTACACAAGTCTTTTTTTCTGCTTCTTGCTGGAGTGAAACACTCTAACACACACTAGGCTGAGGTGCAATAATGGCCTCTTGGAAAATCATCAGTGAGAAGACGGTGAAGTTTGTCCTGTAGGAACCACACAGCGAAGCGATAACATAGAACTATTCAAATGATTCCAGCTGAAAGATAAGTTTGGGTATTTTCATTTTAATCTCCTTGTTGGTCACTTTCGCCTAAAGAAGGCGAGAGTCAACCACAAATCTGTGAGAGCTCCCTTTTTTTTGGCTAATTGGCTCATTTGGTGAAAAGAAGTTGACAGTCGGTGGAATCACATCAGTGCAGCTGATTGTTTCCACACGTCCACGGAGGTCAACAGCAGAGACAAATAAGCTAATCATGTTGCTGACTGATGGACACGCCCTGTCACACACTGGTTTTAGTATCTGTAGGAGGATTGTTGAAGACGACTTCTTTTCTTTTGTTGTTTAACAATCATTAATTGTATTGATAATGCTGAAGTCCAAACCAACAGGCTAGTGTCATCGTCAGTAGTGGTAAGAGGAGGTGTTTCCAGGCCTCCAGGGATTGGTCTGTAAATGAATTTGCTGTTGGCTTGATCAGCCCTCATCACTTCTGACTTTCATCCCGTCACTGGTCTGTCTGTCTCAACCCTTCCGGTGTCAACAATGTGTCGCGCTCTTGGGCTGACGGAGAGAGGCAATGAAACCCGGGACTCAGACAAATAGAGAACGACACACGGGGAGGGAGGTGTGGTGTGAGGTTCCGAATGAAATCCAAAACGACTAAAGTCACGTTTGTTTTATTAGATTTAGACAGATATATGCAAAGTAGAAAAATCTGCGCAATCTTATCGGGTTGTCAGGTTAACCTCCCCTGAGGTTAAGGATAAACTCTACTTAATGATGGAATATGGATTAGTTCATAAAGTGAAAACAAGTGACAAAGAGTGTCCATACAAAATATCTGTCACCTTTTTTATATTATCTGTACTTTTAGTTGAATTAACAAGGTGAATCTTTCACACAAAACTTTCTTTCCCTCCCTCGCCCCCTTTCATTAATCCATTTTCATCTCGTTACATCTTTGTTTAGGCGATTAGAGAATGTGCAGGAGAGCACTTTCCTCTAACAAAGGACTTCACTCTGAAAAAATGTCCACTTGTTCCCAAAGGTCAAACTTAGTGAGGAAAGCGTGACAGATAGAGCGAATGCTTGCTTGTGAGTTCAACGTGTGCCCTCCTTTTAAAGTTGCAGCTTCAAAGTGCTGGCTTGGCTGTTCTCAGAGCAGGAGGAAATAGTGGAGGGGCACAGAAGGACCAGCCCATTCATCCTACCCTGAGAGAAAAAAGGCCTCGTCAAATATGACCACTTCCCCAACCATACCCTTGCTATTACTTCCAGTCACAGTTTGACTTAGTGTCTGCATCCGTCAGAAACTTTGAGCCCTGCTGGACTAATAAGTGAGTGTGGGAGATGAGTCAGCCGCAGGTTTAAGCATAGCTGACCCTGTTCACGCTAATCACATTGGAAACTATCCCCAACAAGGCCACCAAGCCTTAATTAGAGGAGGGAATAATAAATGTTCACACATGCTCAACATGTATGTAATAAGACAACACACACGCACACACATACCTGAACGCAAGTGATTTCCCACCGTGGACACATCAAGCTTATTTAGACAGGCAGAAATGCTTAGTTAGACAAGGAGGAAGGAAATGATGGGAACGGAGGACAAAGGGGGAGAGAGAGATTCTGTGAATACGATAACACAGTTAATGGCAAAGAGAATATTAACAAGGTTTAGAGGAAGTCTCAAGGGCAAATGCAAATTCAATCCAAAATGCAACTGTAGGTGGCGAGACGTGTTCTGCGCGCCCTTTGTTTCTGTTTTAGTGCTGCATTTCCCTACTTGGAGTCAAGCTCCCTGAGAGACTGAGTTAAGCATGATGCACATTACTGTGCATGCCCGGTCAGGGGGTAATGAATCACCTTGACAACACTTTGTAGGCTATTTCATTTTGCAGTCTGTTGACTTTTCAGAACAAGTCAATTGAAACATAAAGCAAACTAAAGCATAAAGTGCACGGTTAATGAGCAGCTTCAGCGGCGTGCGGAAAATATTGCTCGTGTCCTACTTGGGTAAGAAATAATTTACACTATAATTTGGGATTAACAGTATGGTGATTTAGTTAGCGGTAATTTAGTTGAGAGTAAAACCGATACACAGACTACGTATGGTGTGGTGGATTTGGATTTGATTTCCCTACCTGCTACATAACAGTCAAATTGGAAGGTACGTTTTTATAATGTGCCCCACGGCTCACTTCAGCACAAAGCTCCCCCTACTAATTTCCTAATTTGCAAAATGTTTTCATGGCTTGGATCCCAGAACAGGAGGCTGAATTTCTCATCTAGATCCTTGTCTGGGAAATGATTAAGACCCCTGGTGTATATCATGAAACACATCTGTGGAGCACTTCAAATAATGCATTTACCCTCAACTATGACATCCGGGATTCAATCAGTTACTGTTCACGCTTGAGCTTGAACCCAACTTCAAACAAGCGTTAAGTGTTATTTTAGTGAAATATATCCGCGACAAACACATAAGTTTCACGTTTGGGTGAAATATGTAGTTTGGGTGAATGTGGCTCCTCAGAAATTGGCCTTTCGTGGCTGAGACTCGTCCCTCTTTTCTCTACGATAGAAGAATACGACTCAGAGCAGTTTTTGATTGGAAGATTAAACTTTTATCAGCCCATGCATGGAAGCCTCTTGATGATCAATAAATATTGATGGAGGGATCAGCAATCATTTATTAAGACCTTCAGAAGTCATTTTTGTACAAATGAAACTTTGCTGAATGTATTGAACCAACATAAAACTTTGTTTTTTATTTCAAGTGCTGTGTAGATGTTAGTGCCTTTTTTGTATGAAGAGCAGTTTCTGTTTGCAGGTTGAGCCTTTTAGGTGATAAGCAGTTCCTTTAATCACAAAATGAGTCTTTGTGTGAAGCTGCAGCTAAACATAAAACGCCTCGAGGCTCAAAGCATCGAGTCGATGCTTTACAAAGCCAACAAAGTGACTGGTGACATACAGAATCCTGTTGTTTTAATGCTTCGTCTTTCTTTTTACATACTATTAGAGCGTACATGTAAAGAAACACCTAGTGCTTGACCTGAGCCCGGGTGAATATGGAGTCAGAGCGGTCATTCTGGTTGCTCCTGCATGTAAGAGAGAGAGAGACTGAGAAAGAAAAAATTGGTTTCCTAAGATGCCCTCACCTTAACTGACGTCATATCAGACTGAGTGACAACAAAAGATTGATGCTGCACAGTGCTGATGTGAACTTTTACCTTGTGCTTGCTCGTAAGTAGGGATCCCCGTTAAATCAAAGACAGACTACCGCCGATCCTGTCAAGTCACCAGCTACAAGGCAGACGGCAGTTTCCCAAAGACAGCAACAACTAGTGAGACCAAACAGTTCTACATTTTGACTTTGAAATCTGTCATATTTAAGCCAGCCATTACTTACAGCGTAAAATAAACGTTGGGCAGGACATGAACTCTGAAGTCTTACTTGAGAAGTTGGCAACATAAAAAAAAGAAACTTGAAATGTGCTGCAGTAATTATCCAAAAAGATTAAAGCTGCAGGTTGGGTTGATGAGTGGGGTTACAAGTTTAGTTTACTACTAGAGTTTAATTCTTGATTCCCTCACTGACAGTTCACCACTTCTCTGATATGATTGTCCACTACAGGAGAGCGTAGAGTCGTAATGTTTGAGGCGTAGTGAACAACTGCCACGTTTTTGTCAACACGCTCACAGGGCTCAGTTCTCTGGACAGTTACGTGCCTGTTTACCTGTGGGCATTCATCCGTCTGTACACAGACTGTGCACATAAGAGCTGGACCAAAAGAGTTGGGCATTTGTGTTGAGGACCTCCAGGTAACAAACGGGCTCAGTCAAGATGAAGTGCACTTGAAAAGAGACAAAAAGCAGGCAGGCGTAGAGAAAAAGTTTCAAACTTTTATAGCAGCACTCAAGGTACCGAATGTGCTGGAAGTTCCAAATAAACACATCCTATGGGGTCAGGAGCAGAGCAAACACAATCTTAGTTTACAGGAAAATCTGTGTGTTGAGATGCAGACGTTGAGGAGATGGCGTTTTCATGCACTATGACCTGATCCGTGCAGGACTTGTTAAACTCAAATGAGCGTAATGACCAGATATGTTCACAGTTCACGTGCATGTCCAAAAGCAGCTTACTTGTCATCCTTACACGCAGTGTCTGGTTCCATACAGTACACACATACACTCCAGTGTTGATTATTTTAGAGACTAATGGGGTGAAGCTTGCTCCTGATGCAGAAAGATATTCCTCTCTAAACAGCTGCTCCTTTGCTTTGTCTGCGACACACTGTACACCAGTACTAACATTTTTAAGCAGAACCTGGAATCATGAATCATCTCGTGTTTGTGTATGTTTCTGTAGTGTCCATGTCTCACAGCTTGAGGTAGGAAAAAAGGGATTTGGCAATTTGGTGTGCAAATGAAATCAGTTCACTGTAGCTGTCGACATTTGAGCTCATTCTGCATAATGCTCTGGAAACAGTTTGCTATGACTTATTCCAGACAGAGAGCCTGGCAGGTCCACCTAATAAGCACTCAGTCTACAGTACACTGACACATCCTGCACAGTGAAAATGGGGAATTAATGAAACCACTCACACACACACTGCGGGAGCGTGATTCATGCATTACTGATAAATGTAATTGTAGGGAAAGGTTCAATTGCTGGGTCTAAAATATGAAATTTCGACAAAGGTCTTCAACACTAGTGGGCGTATTACACTTGACATGTGATTAACACCCACTATCTCCTCTCTGACTGTCTCTTTGTCTCTCTGTTAGCTACAGCTCTGTCTGTATCTCTGCACCACCCTTTCACACTAGTTCCCCAGATGTGCCATTACTCCATTAGATTCAATGTAAATTGCTCTAATAAGCGTTAATTAACTACGCTTAGCTAATACTTAGCTATTTGTAAGGTGACAAAATCATGCAAGAAAATTAAGACGGGTGTTCTGCCATTAGGTAATTAGTAAAGTCAGGGAATATATTATTCAGATAACCCTGTTTTACCAAAAAACTATTTGCCTCAAGGCGCTCATGAGACAGACATGCATAGAAAGTTGGAGAAGAAAGGCAGGTCTGGTTCAAGATGTGGTTTCTTCAATAAAGGCTTAAAATCACGGCAGCTTTAAACCTAACGATTACGACTCCGGCAGTGATAAAGTGATATATGTTTAACGTACCGTAAAGGATGGAAAAAACAGACAAAAAAGCTTAAAACATAACTTAAACAATCACCAACATAAACATGTTGAGCATACAAATTATTTTATTACTTCAGGACTGACGCTCCATTTCCAGTGTACATCACGACCACACAAACCAACCATATTGTTTCATTTGAACACAAAATCCCTCCTTATATACTTAAAAAATGTTAAAATGTGCCCAGTTATCTCTGTATCTTCAATCATGATTGATAAGAATCAGAGTATCTGACATGTGTGTTTACTGCACCACAGCAACACTAGAGCGGGACACAAAAAAGCCGATCTGTGCTCTGTCCAGTGTCTGTGCGCTCTCTCACACTTCTGGCACTGAAGCGCACTTTTTGATGCACATTGATCAGACATCGACACGAAGATCTGCAAATAGAAATGTACCAGTTCCAAAGGACTGCAGCGGTTTTCTGCCCCTGCCAAAGTGCTGCTCTGTGCAATTGCCTGCTTTGCACAAGTGTCCCTTTAACATCAGCCGTAATGGTGATGTGGCCCGCGATGAAACTGTATTATACACTGATATAGAGCATCTAGTACAGCAAATTTGAGTAGTTCGGAGGATTGTCAAACCAAGAGTACCCTTCTAATTGTGTTGTGTATTTAGTGAGCTGACAACAGATGCTGCCCCCACGAAGAAGCAGACTCGACCCTGCTGAAAGTATTTAGCTATCAAAACACTTTGAGCCACCGGTGAATGTTTCTTATGCGTGCGTTTACTTGCATTTGTGCAGACAAGCAGTCTTAAAAAGATGCAATAAGGACTCTGCAGATAAGCCAGGATTAAATTTGGAAACTGCCACGTCAGTTAAGTTTAGTTTAGGCACAAATGCAGAGGGAACTAATTGAAAAAAGCAGTTTGGGTGCTGCTATACCACTCTGTCCTTTTGAGAGACAAATTGGATGACAGAGGGAACATAAAATATGACAAAACTGAAGGAAGTGCATGTGTAATTGGACGATAAAAAAATCTGATGGGAGCAAAAAAGACAGAAGAGGAAAAAAAACGAGGGTTTATGCTTTGTTTCACTAAAAGAAGAGAGAGAGGCGGAAACTCTAATTAAGGATAAGACACTCCTTCTCTCTCCTTTCTTTTGTGTGCCTCAGCAACTTTCGCAGCACTTCTCTTTTTTCCCCCCTCCTCATTTATTGCAGGGGTAAGCACATTCTCCCACTCTCTGTTCAATGCCTGCAGCATGGGAGAGTGCTGTTCAGCCTCCTCTCAGGGCACACACATGCACATACAGCGATCCATAGAACCCACACACTTCCAGTTGTAACTTCTGCATTTTAGGGCATGAATAAACATGCACACGCATAATCATGCATTAACACACACACACACACACAATAAGAAACACACATAAACACACAACTGTTGTGCTGTGTAAGTACCCTGTTTGGCAACTGCAGGGGGTGAAGGATTTAAAGATGACGCTATTGCCTCTGATCTCTGCTAATATGTTTGTTTCTGGAGAGAGATACAGAAAGAAATAGGAGAAGCGGAGCAGGAAATGAACTAGATAAGGGGACATACAAGAGACAGATTTAGAGAGAGAGAGAGAGAGAGAGAGAGAGGAAGCAAAGAGCGGACAGACAAAAAAAGTTGCAGTGGGAGAACAGAGGAGGTTGAGGAGTTGCTAAGCAAAAAATGAGAGAAGAGGAAAAAAGGAAAGAACGGGAGATGAGATGGAAAGATGACGCGGTGAATGTCTTCACTAGGAGACTATTAGCAGTCACCCGTCGATGCCTTTCCCTCCTTCTCCCATTGCTACCTCTATCTTGTCAACCACTTTCCATCTAAGCCTTCAGATTTTGTTTTGTTAAACATCTCTCTGATATTATGTTGTTTTTTTTTTTGTCATCAGCGGTAACTTCTCCTCTGCTGTGATAATCGTACACGTACGACCCCCGTCTACGTTGGAAGACACACAACATTCATGAGCCGCTCCTCTCCGTGTCACATGCATTATTCTGTTTTCTGTTTTCTTCCAAGACAACATCTTGTATCGCACCTTAGAGAAATAGTTCCGGGGAGCGCGGAATACATAGTACACAGTTTGGAAATCCAATGCCGGCTACTGCTCCCCTGTGAACTGCGAAGTTGCAGCATAATGAACAAAAGACGGAACAATAGAACGATAGAAGTATGAAAGACTGGATGGATGGAGACCACTGTCTGTGTTCATCTCCTCCTTCGCTTCACTGATCGATTGTCTCACCAGAGCTTTTATTAATTTCTGGTAATTACAGGGACAAACGAAAGCAGTGGTGTCCGTGGTGACTGGACAGTCAGAACAGTCTGCTGTCCTGGGGCCTGGCGGAGGTGAAAGGACTAATTCAGAGGCAAAAGATTTGGTTCCGAACTGTGTTTCAACATACAGTTGGGACAGGCGACGAGGGGAATCGCACGAAGACAAGGCTAAAAAGTGTGTAAGTGGAAAAGGTTAGAGAGCAGAGGAGCCTCAGGAAAAATCGATAGACACAATGTTGACATAAGCTTCTACTCATCCTATATTAACCACACCCTGGTGGCCTGTGTTTGGGACGGCAAATACTCACACACACACACACACACACACAAGGTCAAGTGCACTTAGCAACGTATCACGAGGGAGTTCACAAGTGACTGTAAGAGGTTAAGATGGAACATGTGTTGCTGTTCGCCGACTGAAGCGACGCCACAAAACTATGACGGCGGTTACCGCTCATTTATCACTCTCATCCCTCTCTTCTCTCCATCTCGCTCGCTCTGTTTCTGTTGTCTTGTTCCTGCTTTGTAATCCCCCTCCCGTTTCTTTCCTAAACTCTCTGCCCATTTACAGCCTTTTGTGTATTATTTGATTCCTTTGTTTTGTGCATTTGCTTTTTATTCCTCCACTCCCTAGTCACCAAACAGCCACTGCATAAACACTAGTAAATTATTTACCCCTGGCCTTTCCTCAACCTATACCTCATACATGTGTATGTATTATTGAGTAACAGCCTCACACTTGCTTTTCTATACTACAGCTACATCAGGTTTACACGCATTAAACTCAAGCCTGCTCCGAGTAGTAGAGTGCAGTACATGGGCGCGTTTGCACACACACACACACACTGCTCCCAGTACATTCTAAAACTGGCTGTCATTACGCCACGTGCTCCCCAGAGTGTATGCCTAATGCATGAAGTGTTTGTTTATGTGAGGGTCCATTGTGTTGTGTGGGTGCTCATAAATTTAACATACTGTAAGTGCAGAAATCATAGGTGACAAAACAAAAGAAAAAACATGCTACCTTGTGGCTTGAGACCTAATGATTCCACTGATGTACAAGATGTGTACAACACACACAACACTGGCTCATGCTGAAAGGAGACTGCGTGTTAACATGTGCAGACAGATGACAATAAAAAATAAGGATTAAACTGTGCAACTGTCTCCAGGGCAAACTGTATGTGGATGTGTATGATTCTTACAAAATGTCTCAGAGTGACTGACTCAATTATTTTGTGTGCAGCGGGAACGTTTGCATGAAAAATCAACACCAACTTCTGTGTGCCAGCATTGTGATTTCAGTAAGAATCCTACAGGCTCTGGATTTTGCATCGCTTCAGGGGATTCAGGCTAAACTACTGTAGGTCTATATATGGGAACAGCTGCTGTAGCAATTTAGAGACCAGGACCTCACTATCTGCCAAGTCCAATAAACACACAGGAATGTTGGTGACATTGCTGCAGGATAAAAATGACAAGGCGCAGTGACATTACTGACACATTGTACAGGAACAACAGCACTTAGTGTCCTGTGGATGGGGCGAGCAAACTATAAATAACACCCTACATATTTACATTTAACACGCTGTCAATATGTGCATTCATCCAGTGTGGCAGCTCCTTAGATTCTTTAGGTAGCAGACAGGTGTACCCAATTTAGATGACAGCTAGCTCTGGCCAGCGGAGTTAAGATAGACTTGCTCCGGACAAAACCCTTCTCCAATGAAGGTAATGTAATGAAAGCTTCTCATTAATAAACGTCCGGTTCGAATATGTCCCCCCCGACCAACTAACGCATGAGTGTGTCCTTGCATTTGTAAGCAAGCAGGGAACACGTGTACCTGCTGCTGGGGGAAATCTCTGGCTCTTTAAATGCTATTAATTCTCAATCTGACACGTTATTCTTAAATATACATATATTTTGTTATTGATTTTGAAGCTGTCAGTTGAATGAAATGGTTGCTGCGACAGGTCCCATTGTCTTATTTGATTACTCATGAGTTCTGGTAGAAATCTCTATAATCTCTGTTTTTAATCATTGGATTTTCTGTTCACTTGTGTTCTAAAGACAGATGGTTAAAGCTGTTGTTAAAAAAGTGTATTTATCATCTCCTTTTATTCTTTTTGTATTGTTTACAGGTAGAAAAGTTTTTGCAGAGAATCCGTGCCATGTTACTGCCCACGGTATTTGGATGGTACACAATCAGTTGGAAGGACCAGAACATCCTGGTAATTAGTACCAGAAGTGTCACCAAACTCTTTGCCATTAAAATGGTGTCCTTTCCGGTAATAGAAGTATTCGTGTGTGTGTGTTTGGTTACAGTCATCTTAGATGACATCCTTTGAAAGATCAGGGATGCTGCGCTGAGTCTAGACTTGATGCGTGGAGAGAGCCAGCCAGTGTTTGGTGACATTACCGTTGCATGACACTGTCTGGAAGACCACAGCTTTTGATTAACAACAGCTGCAAGAGCCTTTTATAACGAGTGGCTTTCTATGACTTAATTACTTGGCTTTACTGTTACACATGCAAGCCGGCACACACACGCGCAACTACACATCTCCCTACTTCAGACCAATTAGAGATTCTCCACTTCCCCCTGCTTTCTATGTCTCTAGTGTCTTCTTCTAATTGGTCGTCTTGGGTTGTACAAGATGTCTGTCTGGTGAAAAGCTACTATTTCCCTTGGTTTTACAGTGTTTCGCTTTTTTAACCTACAGACTTGAAACACATTCACATTCATGACTCACCCATATACGGTATGGAGCGTCGCGAAACAAAGCTTGTTTTGTGCCGTTTTCAAGTGGAATTTGGTTTCCAATCCAAAGAGTTGCCTACTTCAAATCAAGTCTCACAATCTATGGTTGTTCTGTACCATCAGTTCTCACTAAAGAATTGCTGTAATATCATTTATTCATTATTCGTTTGTGAAGGTGAAGTGTACAGATACAGTACATTTCAAGGTCTCTCTTAAGCCAGCAACACGCATGAGCACGGCCTGCATGCATTGTTTTCCCATCGTGAAATGTTCCCGTGACTCAATGTGGATTCTTGATAACAAACATGATTTCAGTCAATGAGTACCTTACATAAACCATTGTCAAAATGTCATGCGAAAATCGATAGAAAGTCTTAACAGAGTTAACATTTATGTGTTTCAAAGACCGGGGAGTTTTTGTGCTGTGTCCTCTGACAGGTATTGATTCACTGATTTGTTTATGCCCGCTTAAGGTCACAGGATTCATATTCATGCATAAATCTGACCCTCTAAATGTTAGCACAGCCCTCTAATATGGGCGACTCTAATGGAGTGTTTGACTCGGATATAGCCAATAGTTGTAGTCCGCCCTGCGTGACCTTTTAACTCCTTTCTCACGATAATTGGAAATATAGATACACGCAGAGAGGGAAACAGTAGGCAGAAATGCATAACACATCCGTTTCTTCAAAACTGCATATTTAATTAAATTTACATTGTGAACATCAGGTTCTAAGTTTCACAGAGGTGCCCTTTTGCTAGCGGCCCACTACAACCCCAACCAAGCAATGCAGCAGTTTTACACTACGGACAGAACCAATAGGTCAATTTAACTGGACACACTGTGTGAAATACAACTTTTCACAGAAATAAATCTAGGATTACTAACACATAGCTGTATGCATCTACCAACCAGTGAAGCTCAAAATCACATTCACAGAGACGAACAACCCAGAAAATAATGTTCCACCAACCAGTATGGAGCAATCAAATGATGAAATGTACTTAGTTGTATTTAATAAAATCTACTTTACACAACAAAACCTGGACATATTTACATAGTGCTTGTTACATTTTAAGAAAAATGCTGTGTCTGTTCTGACATTTTCCCCTTGAGCCATTTTTCTACAAAGCGTTTCTTCAACTAACAATGAGAGTTAGTTGCTCTTAGCCCCTCCCACTAACAGCTTCATTTAGTGATGTTGTTTCTCCCGTTCATCCGCTTCCACAATCCTGCTTCACTTTTATTTCATTATTTCATTCAAAGCAACTTACAAATTACTTACAAATACAAACAAAATGAGCAAATTGAAGTTTGATGTCTTGCGCAAGGACACTTCAACAAGTAGCTAGGTGAAACAGCAGTTGGTGGACCACTACTTTACTAACTGAACCCACTATTGATTGTGTTTTCCCTGCTCAAAAATGCATTTAAACTACACCTAAGGTACCTAAACAGTTTACAAAGCTCACTTCTGTGGGATGTGGTCAAAAAAAAGGAGGAAACTCTGACTCTGCATTCTGCCATGGCCTCAGGAGAGGAATGAGAAATATCCCAATTAATCAGTAAAGTGAAAAAAGGAAAATAAACCCTTGAGTCAGGTCCACTCCATGTCCCCTTTAATCAAATCCGCCCCAACTTCGCTTTAATCACATCACTTTTCTCTTATGCTGTACACTAAATAAAGCCTGGAGGGCGCAAAGGGCTGAGGGGGCGAGAAAATCCTCAGGAGATGGTCTGTCATCAGCTGAGCTTGTTACTGGAGTGGAAAATTAACCTCTTCATAGACACCTGGCACAGAGATAGCATGAGCGAGAGGGCATCCTGTTATTTGTGTAAATTACAGCACCAACTCTAGTTTAAAAAAAAAAATTCCCAGCACAATAAATGAAAAACTGCAAACCAAGCCAGATTTAATTATCATCACAAGGTTTCCCCTCCTCAGAATTTAAAGGTGACAGGAACTCTGAAAATGATGTGATTTTGGACTTGAGACACTTAAGTCTCGCTTCTTTTTATGGCTTTGCTCCATGATGAAAGCTCTGGCATATCAACACACATGGACACGCTGCACATGTCCCACCTGTGTCCTCATTAGGGTTCCTGCCACTTCAGCACTTCGCATCTTGTCTGGTATTAGCACAGCCAATTTAAATCACTTGCATGTCGATTTGAATGATTTATGGGCGATGTCTGGCATTTGTGAGGTATTCCAGGACTTTCTACGTAACTCAACTTCAACATAACTCTGCATTAGGTCCTAAACCTTACACTGTGCAGGACTTTAGGTTGATTTAAGTAGATTTGGCTTCTTTCTCTGTTTATTTGTATCCATGTTTTCATCTCTTTCTGTAAATGTGATTCTGTAATTTAGAGGTAGCTGTAATTTTGTCATCTCACTGAAAGTGTCAGCTCGATTATTTTCTGATGTTTGTGTGTGTCCGGGTCTCTCTGCATGTGTGTGTGGGCTAGTTTAATTTGATGGTGTTTGACATTCGTGAAATGTTTAGTGAAGACGTGGCCAGAGGGCAGATGTAGGAGCCAGATGCACATAAACACACACACAAACACACTTAATCACACACCTATTCACAAATACATGCATGCAAATAGATAAATGGACAACATAACATGGCAGTCAAATGTCCCACACAGCTTTATGTGCACATGCATTTTGCTCACATGCAGAAGATGATAAAAGTACACAGTCAAACTTGTAATCATTTTTGGAATGGTAAATTCTGAGCACTACTCAAAAATCCTAAAGGATAATGCTCAGCTATCGGTTTCTGACCTTAAGCTCAGTTGCACATGGATCAGAACAAACCAGATTAAGATTAAGATGCTGTGGCAAACCTTAAACGGGTAAGGTATGCTCAAGAAACCCTTTAAATTCAAAGAATTCTGCAAAGAGTGTCTCAAAATTCAGTCCACTGCCACAGCATTCTTTGCTGCTGGAGCAGCAGCATCACATGCAGGACAGTGCATATCCTCTCTAAAGCTTGCTGGTCAAGCAGCAGAGCAGCTTTAGTCTTAGACTTCTGTAGCTCTACTGTGATAAGGAAAGGGACAGGTAGTTTAACTCTCTGTAGCGGGACAGACGTCTTACTATATATTCATCCTCAATTCAAATAATCCTGTTTCTTTAGATTTTGCAGATTAAATTCTGTGTGTACGTTACAAATGCAATATGATTCTGAGTTCCTTATGTTTGTATGTTCTGGATTGTTCTGGATGTACATGTGTAGCTACACCGCTCCAAAGAAATGGCCATGCGTCATACAGATGTCTTTGAGTGTTTTAATTTGCACGTCTCTTTCTTTTCTCAGCAACATTGTGAAAACAATGTCAAGTAAAGAGTGAGATAAACACATGTTACATTAAGTAAAAAACAAAAAGTCCTCATACCTAAAGAAAATAGAGTACGCCACTTGAACCATGTGTAGAGTTCTGTTAATTTGGCCTGTGCTTCCATTCTATGACCCATAATGCCACAGTGACCTCACTTAAGCTTTGTCAGGTGACATCCCTATCAAAACAAAAGCTCAACAAAGCTTTTTCAAACAATAAAATTCAAGCTTATACACTGAGCACAATCTACATCAGTCTTGGTGTTTATATTAATCACATTAATCAGAAACGTCTGATATAAACATTTCCAAAATGTAACAATAAAACAACAAACAACATGTTGATGTCTCTTAAGACCGTTACAACATGTAACAAGTGTTTTTCTCTGCTGTGACCACTGTAGTGCTGGAATACACGTTGTTCTGAGAAAAGCACCTTTCATGAAGTGCTTCAGCCAATCTGCTTGCTTTTTAGGACGTGAAGCTGCGAGGCATGAACGTGTCTGCCTATGACTGTGAATGACAGATTACATGTTCAGCAAACATTGCCTGAGCAAATCAAATTTGGGGAAAAACTAATTCAGTGGGGAAATGTGTAGGTGAAGGTAGTAGGAGACTAACATATTGTTTGCCCTTGCAATCAACCGAAGCAGTATCATAAATGCAAGATAGGTAGGTGGAGATAGAGAAGAGTCCGTAAAGAAAATTGGTTTTGAATTACGGGAAAATTGCCTATCAGAGTAAATGCATTCAGTCCAACACACACACACACACACACACACACACGTTTACCATACACAGACACAATAAGGCATTAAGAGTGTGCTGGAAGAGCACAAAAAGAGCAAGCAAGATAACAAAGTAGCGCAGTTAGGAAAAAAGAAAAGCGATAAGACTGATAGAACAAAAAGTGGTAAAATGCATGCAGAGAGGAGTCATTAATCTTTGAGATGCCCCTTCCTCTTCTGTTCTAAATTGCCTGCTATTTATAGGCTGCTGTTGGGGGCTGCACCCGGGTGTCAAGGATGTTCTCATTGGTCCAGAGAGAGGTCGGAGTTCAAGTGATTTAACGCCAATTGCAGACTGTGTGTCTCCTATATGTGTGTGTGTGTGTGTGTGTGTGTGTGTGTGCGCTGGAAAAAAAGGAGAAACTATGCTCTGAATGTGTGTCTCCTGCGGCTTCATTATCCACACTGGAGAATCACATACTGAGAGAGCAGAAGCATCTTTTAATGGGACTATTTTCAGCAAAATGGAAAGGGATGAGATAATGCCACACTTTCATACACACACACACACACACACACACACACACACACACTTACAATCAGCAACAATGCAATACATTCTGCACAGAGTCATCAGGACAAGCTTTCAGCCAATTGTGCCATTGTTAGACTAGTGGGTTACGTGGACACTTCACAGAAGGCCAAGATCAACACATGTCTTTAAAAGGCAGCAAAGGGAGTTTTTTGTCTTTATCTTCTACAATCACAAAAAAATAAAAACAGAAAGAAATAACAATAGTGAGCATGAATTAAAACATTTATATATGCATGGATACGAAGAACAACCTACGTTCTAAAGCATGACTGATGTCTCCGTAACGAAAGATGCTGACCTGTCCACCACTCATTTCTGATTAGTAGTAGTTAATGTAGTTTACGATGTGAGGTCAAACTCAGGAACACGTTAGGCTGCTGGGTGCTGTGACTCCTTCACTACACACAGGTATTTCACCAAAGCAGCAGCGTCTCACCCATTAGTCAGAAGTCAACATATATATTTTCTCAGAGTGATAAAGTATATATTCTGACTTCTGAATGATGTAGTATAGTAGCATAAAATGCAGTGTACATTTTCACTTGCTAACGGGACATACAACTGATCTTGAGGCATTCGTTTCTGTTATGATAAGTACTTCTGTTTACTCTCTACTGATATGTGATAACTGACCTGGCCAAATATGAACCTGGGCCAGTACCAGGACATCAATTTTAAAACATTACATTCTCAAAATGGTACATAATATTTGTTTAAGCAGTTTATGTGTTTATTATGTTCTATTGTGAATGAAATGTGGGATTGAGATTTGTAAATAAATGGAATTCTATCTTTGTGGTAGATTTTACACAGCACTTTATAGTAATTGAGTGTAATACTGCAACATCAGCGGGAAATATTATTTTCAGGCTCTTACCACCTTACACGCATTGCCATCCCTACGATAAGATTAGATTTACAATTTGTGACTTCTGACAGACACAAGCAAATATGTAAAGCTTCTTTACCACTTTGACAACACATGTTAGACGCTTCTGGCTGCTGATATTTCTGAATGAAATGCATTCATGTTTTTTTTTTTGCATCTTACGGCTAAAAATGAACTTCATGAGGAGAAATCCATGCGGAGGATTACAAAGTTTCCAACTCCCTCATCAGTGTCACAGCTTAGTTGCATGCCAAGCCCAAACTGTCCGTGTCCTGCAGGGACAGCTGTTGTCACGACAACCACAGTGGATGTGACGGCCAATCAGAAGAAAAGCCCCAGTCCACGTCAGGTTCTATGATGTCTGTGCTTCGCTCACAATAAATTGTTTGGGAGTGAATGTGTGTATGTGGGTAAAAACATGCCTGTTGGCTGCGGTGTCCATCTTGGCTGTGTCATCGTGTGCTGACCTGTCTATCGTGATGGCATGTGACACCCCCGTCCTCTGCCCGTGTGTCTTCTTTGTTATATATGGCATCAACAGTGATAAAGGGATATTTGTGTGCATTAGTTCGTCCTGTACAGAGTTTGTGTAGATAAAACATCTGGCACAAACTGTTTGTTTTGCGGTTGTCATTGATTATGTGGGCGATAATGTTGCTTTAATTGCTTCTAAGAAAATGTATCCTGACAGCATGACCAATGTGAACTTAAAACAGAAATTAACTGTGTGTGTGTGTGTGTGTGTGTGTGTGTGTGTGTCTGCATGTAGACGAGCACGCTCGCGTGCCTCTGGGTATGGTTCTTCTTTACATGATGTGGAAAGTTTGCTCCTTACTTGACCTCAAAGACTGCAAGGCAAAAAGTAGGACACCGTGGTAAGTACACATGAGCGCAGACCCACAAACACACACATTGGTGCAGCACGTTCACATCAACCTGGCTCAAGTGGATTGAATGATCTAAATGTTCTGGTTGAATGTTCCAGATCTTCTGTACGCTCGTTCAAAAGTTCAGCCACCGTCAGAGCGTTGTTGAGGTAACTTCCTCTTTCGTTAAACATGTAATAGGAGAAACCGGACGCCAGCTCAACATACGAACAACAGAACGGAGAAAGGAGCGAGAGAAGGTCGAAGACACACAAGAGTAGGAAGGTAATAAGACCAAGAAGCAAAAAGTACAACAGAGAAATCAGCTGTGACAGATCACTGCACAAAGGAAAATCATCACAGATACAAAAGATGAATCAAACAAGTGATAGAAATAAGGAGACGTGGACCTGGAACGATGAACAGGGACGATGGGGTGTACATGTTGGGTCGTGCATGGGACCGAGTCATCAATGAGGAGAACACAGGCATCAGGGGGCGACATCGTCCAGCACAGTTAAAGACATTGGTTAGAATTCTTCACTGACCAATTAACAAACTTCATGTACTTAATAACTATGACCACTAAATTACTTTGATCAAAAACGGTATTTATTTAAGACAGATACACAGTTGTCCACTCACAGTAAAAAAAAACTGCTCAACAAAACATTTTTGTGGCTTTAGGTAAACTGGACTTCTTTCTTCTTTGCATTTGGCCAAAGCGATAAACCTTCACCAGACACGTTTAGTTTCAGTTATTGCTACAAAACTAAGTCACTTATGTAGTTTTACAAATATATATAACTAAATAATTTTCCAGAAAAATGAACGAATAACTCTCTTTCCTGTGTATTCATTGTTTTTAAACCTAATTATGTTTCCAGGTCGTATTTCAGAATGCATCAAAATAAATAAATAATAAATCATCTTCTACTTTCAAGCATGACTTTCCATAAAATATAAAACTATTCAGCAATTTTCCTTCCATATTTGACACTGTTTTTTTATAATGCATAGGAGGGTGAGTGAAGGGGAAGGAAACAGAATGACTTAACAGACAGATCACGTAAGTCCGGCTGTAAGTGATGGGTTGCATGTTCCCAAAGCGGCTACTGCTGTTACGGCTCCAGCCGCTTCTGTTGATGCCGTTATTTTAGCTTTCATTTGGATCGTACTTTCCGGAGATGGCATGCTGAATCAAATATTCATAGAGCAAAGAAAGAAAGCATCAAATTCTATGGAGCCACAGTGTACACACACTAACATTGTCATAGGTAGATCTGACGGATGTAACTGTGGGCTCCACCTCACGTGCAGTTTAACTTTTACTGGAAATGGACAGTCATATTTCAATCAAGACATTTTAAAGCAAACCTACCGGATTCATTCATTACTTACACCACTCTGTATTATCTGTCAAGAAACTCAGTTCGACCTTTTGATTTCCATGTCTCTTTGCTCAGAGTACCTGAAGAAATTGGCTTTTCTATTTAATGGTTTGCTTGCTTTGTAAAACATTAATGCAAAGTCTTGTCAAACAAGAGTATTCCATTAACATTCTCAAGCATGTCAGCCGTGTAGGTTGCTGCCGCCCTTTATTTTTCCCCATCCCTTGTTTCATGTTTAAAGCACCGAAGGTATAAGAGGATTCAGAGAGGTCACCCTTAAGATTAAGGTCCAGAGACTGACGAGGCCACTCCATGACCCTAATGTGCTTCTTCTTTAGCCACTCCTTTGTTGCCTTTTGCTGTATGTTTTTGGTTGGCTGTAAGTGTTTGGTCATTGTCGTGCTGGAACACCCATCCACGACCCATTTTCAGTTTCCTGGCAGAGGGAAGGAGGTTGTCGCTCAGAAAGTCCAGTTGCCATGAATAAACTTTCTGACAACTTCACCTGGGTAAGTGAGAATCTTCACAGGCATCTATTTTCCTGTTGATGCGATGAAGTTGTCCTGTGCCCTTAGCAGAAAAACACCCCAAAGCAGAATGTTTCCACCTCCATGCTTGACGGTGTTTTGGGGGTCATAGGCAGCGTTTTTCTTCTTCCAAACACGGCGAGTTGAGTTAAGTTTGAGCTAAATTTTGGTCTCATCTGACCACAGCACCTTCTCCCAGTCACTCTCTGAATCATTCAGGTGTTCATTGGCAAACTTCAGACGGACCTGCAGCCAAGCAGCCAGATAACGTGTGACAGTAGATATGACAGGAAATGTATGAACGAGCGTTTGTTTGTATATGTGTGTGCGAGAGTTGAAAGGAGCCTCGTGTTCAAATAAACTACATAAAATGATCCTGACACTTTTAAATACTCAGACGCTTACAGAAAGAGCAAGCAAGCACCGAAACTGACCTCATTTTGAACCAGACATTGAAAGTAGTTTAATGGCTATTTTAAGTTGGATTAAAGCTTCTCTGTGTGAAGAGAGGAAGGAAGAGATAATGACAGGGAGAAATAGGAACATGTAGGACTCTGTGCGGCGGCCTGTGTGTTTGTGGTGGCTAGCAATCAAAGAAGAAATCCCCAGTGGCAAGAAAAGAAAGAAAGAAAGAGCGCAGCAACTTTAAATCAGCAACCATAAAAGATTGATGAGCTGCTAATTCAACTGCCAGCACTTCCTCTGGACATAAAACCCCCTCTGAAACCATGTTTGACTGCGCACTAAATGAACAATGGGTACTCCGAGTGCACACACTCAAACCACATGCGAAGAAATCAAGCCGTCCCTCTTTAATTTACACAAATAGCTATAGCCGAAAATGTAGACGGATAGCTTAGCTTACAAGAAATGAAATTAAAAAACAACACATTTACGTGCCAGAGTACCACCAAGCAGCTGCGGGTATTGTGCCCAATGAAGGACGAAAGGCGCTGTTTCACCTTCTCATCAAACTTTCTTAAAGAATGTCGTGTGTATTTCCATAGAAAAACCACAATCTTCTCTTCAAACTAAGAGGAAACAAAACCGTGTACTGTCACACCAGCTCGGGTGTCTCACCCACACTACAACAGAAAGCTGAAGATTTGTGAGGTAAAAGCCAAAACAGAATTTGACAAAGACAAAGAGAACATTTTTAAAACCTGCATCAGTGTGTGCACAGCTTTGAAACACAGATGCTGGACACGTTCTAATAATGAACTTTGATTTTGGCATTAAGCTACTAAAACTACTAATAGCTGTTACTGTGTATCTTACAAAATGCACTATATAGTAAGAAGAGCGGCGAATTTAACGATAGAAATGTTTGGAAGACAGAGGAGGACTAAAGCAGGTCCCTCTTTTCTAGCTGTCGGGTTTCAATAGTACAGGCTGAACTGGCAACGTTTTCTTCCCTGCAACTGCTTTGATTATTGAATAATCATGTTAGTCCTTTACCTTTAAAACCCAAAAACATTTGTAGGGTCAGCTTCTTGCATGTGAACATTTACTGATTTTCATATACACAGAATGTCTTCTGTTGCAGTATACTGTACACGGTACACATTGTACACAGATACAGCTCATCACACTGAGGTGGAGGAGCTGGAGGAAGAGTATCTGAAAGTCTCAGCTAGTCGTCAGGCGTGTCCCCATCTGTCATCACTTTGTCCCATCTCACAGCTACTAAGACGATATCTGATCAATTACAGCATGCCCATTGCGTGGATCATTTTGAATTTATGACTTTCTAATTTAATCATTGAACTTTTAAAACAGCTGATGTTCCCTGACCTCTACAACTCACGCGAACTAAAGAAAGTCATGAATAAATAGTATGCATAAATATCCTGCTTCATGCAGAAAGAAGCACCAAAATCACAGGCACTAAACCAACAAGCCTGTCGTAGAAAAGGCCTGGTTTGCCATATTTTGTCAAGCATCACCCTCTAGTGTTACACCACAAGAATGCAGAACAGCAGCACCATTTGAGACCAGGTTCTGTTCTATCATCTGCCTCCTCTTCCATCTTCTTCCATTCTTCCATATCTGTAAACGCTGTAGCTCATTACTGACAGGAACTTTGTGGTGCCTAAGTCTTTCAGTGGGACAAGTTATTTCTTTGCCATCACTCCCGGTGATAACACAGATTGAGTAACATTACACTGGCAGCTGTCCCATAAGCTTGGATTAACAAGCATGTAGTTCAGGAGAAGTCAACATTTCTTCCCTTTTCTTCTGAAACTGCTTGTCCCAACCACAAAAAGACAACCAAGCCACCACAGCCCTGAAGTACACTACTATTCTCAACCTGGCTATAGTTATAGTTTATCATTGTATTAATATATATTTATATAGAATAAAATTCAACTTGCCAAAGTTGAGATGTATATGTGTATATGTGTATATGTCAAACCCCAGTAGAGAGACGCATATCTTTGCACCTCGTATCACTGCACCTCAGAGTGAGCTGCACCAACAAGGCTTCTACTCCACCCCCAACTAAAAGGGACCAGCGCAGACAGATAAGGTGACAGATTCTCTTTGCATGTACGGCTGGTCAGCTCTTAGATTTCAATGGTATTGCTGAAGCTGTTTTACTTGTTTTATATGATTTGTGACTGCAGTGGTAAATCATGCATGGATTTCATTTCTTTTTTTCTTTTCGTGTTAATTTTTGCAGTGTTTGTTTCTTACATCAATCAAGATCAATACTTGACTGGCAACAATTAACAACTTTGTAATACGTTTTATTATAGTTTTTTAAGCAGATTTATATTTATATTATAAACTGTATAAAACTGATTTTGACTTTGTATTGCAAGTGTTGTACTGTAAAAAAAACATTTTTGTAACTACCAGCAAATCTCAAACATAAAAGAGGCAGAGAGTCTTTTTCCCCTCTGGTGGAAAAAAAAACACACATGCTACACATATATATTTACAATAATAAACAGAAATGCAGGCAGTCGAACTGGTATCGTCTGTAGAGCACTGCTGATTTTGTTTATTTAAACATATATATTTCTGCAATGCTTTTCAGTGCTGGTGTGAAATGCCGTACGGCTATCTCTTACTACTGTACCACCATGTGAAATTAGTCCTTTCGGCTTTGCATACAGTAGGATGTCTTCATAAAGATGTCGAACTACTCTATTTTACGGAGGTGTATGGATCCATCAAGACTAAAGCCAGGATGCAGTGGTTCAGTGAAGGTGGTGCAGACAGTGTAGAGGTGAGTCATTGTATCACGAAAGACTTCAAAAAAGGACAAAATACCTGCCGGCCAATCCAGATACACTCCTATTGAGGGGCCACAAATCCTACCCAGGAATGGTTGTGATAAAAGTGCCCCTCTTTAAACCAGCACCAAGACTTTTCATTT
>JAUMHF010000025.1:14644144-14659911 GCA_032359275.1 Microctenopoma steveboyesi | reverse complement strand
GAGGGGCCACAAATCCTACCCAGGAATGGTTGTGATAAAAGTGCCCCTCTTTAAACCAGCACCAAGACTTTTCATTTTTCCCCAGAGAAAATTCAGTTGAACAGTCCCCGTTTGTCTTCATGCTTTTGTATGCCACCCCAACGTCAGCCAAAACGCACTCAACCTCCCAGTAATGGCGACCTGTCAGGCCTTCTTCACACAGTACTTGACAGTCATTAAACGTTTCTGGATGATCAGGGTATGGTTGCTTGTCGCTAACATGTTCTGCCATTTGTTTGTCTACGCTCAAAATTACAGTGGCGCCTGCGGTGTTGGAGTCAAGCTTCAGATCAGTGGCATCTGCATTCAGAAAGAGAAGAAACAAAAATCATTATTATTACTGTTTCATTTCATTTCTCAAAGCCTGCTGGATAATGTAAAAATGTTCTGTCTGGTGACACAGACGCTATTTAGTTGACATGTTGTTCAAATGGCTCGAGTGAATATTTGGTTTCATCGGTTGATTCCCTGGAACTGTAGGTGTGTCTCCAGTACAGAAGGAATGCAGTCTAGTCCACTCATGCTGTGCAGTATCTAATTATCCATGTACACTTTGTCGTATTCCATAGAAGTCGACTTATGCAACTAGGAAGAAGTCATTTTTCTGTAGCCATGCCAACATTCCTGCTTCTCTAGCGACAGATATTCCTTTACCAGAATTATTCCTAAACTGACCTAATAATGATAGAAGACTTTATCAGATAAATACCACAATAACCTGCAGTACTGAAAAAAATACACAACTTCTTACACTTTCTCAGGAGCTTCAAATCAAACCAAAACGCTTCATTCTGGTCAGCACTAAAGGGAAATGAAACAGAACATATGAGACACATCAGATATGCACTTTACATTAAATAAAGTCAAATATATTTTTAAAGTTACTTTAAGCATACTTGAGTTTTTCCAGACTTCTGCGCGAGTCCTTCTGTACTTCACTCAAGAGCTTGAGTCCCTCGTCTGTGAGGTGATTAAAGCTCAGGTCGAGCTCCCTGAGGCTGCAGTGGTCTGAACTCAGGGCCGAGGCCAGAGAAGCGCATCCATCTCCTGACACCTTACAGAATGAAAGCCTACAGAAATCAAACAACTGACATTTTATTTGTGTGGTGGATGCCCTTATCAGCAGGGATTTTCACTTGTTAACATGACATGAGCCCCATTTATCAGGCTTCCCCCTTGGACTTGCTGCCATAAAGCATCATACATGAAGTTGACACTTTGACAGATGAACGCAGACCAAAATAAGCAACGTATGTGCTCCAGCAGCACTATATTGTTCAATTGTTGGCAATTATTTCCCTGAAAATTTGAAAACAGTCTGGTTGAATCCTGTTCAACGTTAGGATGTAGCACAACACATCCCTGTTAAGCAGATTACAGAATGATAAAGCAACACTGTCTTAGACCTACCTCAGGTGTTTCAGACAACACCGTGGCTTCATCAGTGCATCACAGAGCGCCATCACTCCTGAGTCGTGCAGGTCGTTGTAGCTCAGGTCCAGCTCACTTAAGTGGGACGTTCTGGAGCTGAGCACTGAGGCCACGGCCTCACAGCCTTTCACAGTGAGCTTATTGTGACTGAGACTGGAGGACGATATACAGAATGTTTAAAAAATATTTACACGTGTTCACTACATTGATGAAACGAGTTTCCCAGTTATTGTATTGATTATTAGCATGTCTCCTAATCTACAGTAGGTTTAAACATTCTTCTGTTTTAAATGAAACTGCAGCACTGTTGTTGAAACGTAATATACCTTAATGCTTCCAGGTGACAGTTTTGGCTCATTAGTCCGGTACTGAGGATCCCCATTTTCGAGTCATTCAACTCGTTGTAGCTCAGGTCTAGCTCTCTCAGGTAGCATAGACCGGATGTGAACGCTCTCACTAACTCCTCACAGACTTGTGCAGTCCCAGGATTTCGGTTAAGTCTTTTGGGTTAAAGGACACAAATTACATTTCAGAAACATATAAATAAGTCAGATAGCTCTACTGACCTGATCCAAAGCAACGTGCATAGCAAAATTTACCAATAACACCACCACTAACAAAGCATACAATGATACATCAAAATTCAAAGACAACTGAATTGACTGTTTACCAAATGCAAAAAATAATATGTGGAGCTTACTCTTTACTTTGCAGAGGAATAGCATGTCTGATACTAACTTGAGCTTCTCTAGTTTAGGTTGGCGCAGCGCCACAGAAAGCACAGAGCACAACGAGTCCTCCAGCACACGGCCGCTCAGCTCCAGCTCTCTTATATTTGAAATGATGTCTTTGACACCTGATGCCAACTTTTCACACACTGCTTGTGAGATTCCAGAACCAGCTAGACTGCAAATGCAAAAGACAGAAACAAAAAAGAAACTTGTAAGGCTGGATGTAAGGCGATTTCTATTTACCAAATTCGTTTATTTTCTGTGTGAGATAAATAGCAAAAATAATCAATTTATGTATTTCACTGTCAACAAAACTCAACCAGAAAGTATTACAAAAGGAAGAAGGCATTTGTTTCACTAACCTGAGAGCTTCTAGTTTACACTGAGACTTTAACAGGCCATCGATCAGGCTCCGTGTGCCTCTATCATAAAAGTTATTATTCACGAGATGCAGCTCAGTTAGCACTGAGTTTGGCATTCGAAGAGCCGAGGAGATTGCTTGACAAATCCAAGGATCAAGAGCCACCCCAGAGATTCTGCAAAAAATAAAAATGATGACAATGATCCAACACAGTTCATGTCACCATGCGATACCTTGTGTGTTGGTCTGTGTTTATTTCCTCCATTGTAATTCAGTCATACCGGTTTAAGCAGCCAGCTCACCTCGCTTTTCTGCAGTTCCTCACGGCTGGAATCAGCCTAAAAATACCTTTTGCTGATGGTCTGTATTTCTTTAAGTCGAATTCATCTAAAGGCACATTTGACATTAGGATTAAGTGTGCTAAAGCCGAGCACTGAACAGGAGAAAGCTCTGTTTCTGGCCCATCATTTGGTTTCAGGTACTGCTGTACTGTATCGTGCAGGGAGCTGTCCTTCAGTTCGATCAGGCAATGGACAAGGTTCAGACATCTCTCAGGTGAGCAGTCAAGTAGATCTATCTCCAGCAGACTTGTCCTTATGTTCTGAACAACTGTAGAGTGTTCGTCCGTCTGCTGAATCAGGCCTTGAAGCAGGTCCTGTGTTGACTGTAGCGACAGGCCAATGAGGAATCGGAGAAACATATCTAGTTCTCCTGTCTTTCTCTGAGTGGAGTTAGCTAATGAGATTTCAATCAGCTCATCCACGGGTAAGTCAACTGGATCTGAATCCAAGGCAAGCTTGAGCTCTTCCACAGACCCTTTAAGCAAGAAATCGTTGAGGCTCGGAGAATCGATTTTCTTACTCGCAAAACTTCGGTACACGAAGAGCGCGGCGAAATACTCCTGCACGGTCAAATGCACAAAGCAGTAGAGTTTCCTACTGTTGAACACGTTCTCTTCTTTCAGTATCTCTGTGCACAGACCACAGTAAACAGCAGCTTTGTCCAGGTCGATACCGTAGCTTCTCACGTCATTGCCTGTGAATATGATTTTGCTTTCTTTCAGTTGTTCAAACGCCATCCTGCCTAATTTCAAAATGAATTCTTCGTGTGATTTGAAGACTTCCTCTGCATCTGACTTGTCCTGCCCGTCATACTTTTTAGCAGATAACTGCATTCGAATAAAAAGGAAATGTGTGTACATCTCAGTAAGGGTTGTGGGTATCTTTATATTCTCATTGTCTGTGAGCGAGTCCACTCTGAGCAGTAAATGCTCCAGAACCTTTGCAGCAATCCAGCAGAAGATTGGTATGTGACACATAATGAACAAGCTGCGCGACATCAAAATGTGTTTAATAATACGTTCAGCAACTGCCTTGTCCTCAACCCTCTTCCTAAAGTACTCGATTTTTTGCTGTTCATTGAACCCTCTGACCTCAGTCCACTGGTGGACATATTCACGGGGTATACGGCAAACTGCTCCCGGTCTTGAAGTAATCCATACTAACGCGGAGGGTAGAAGATGTTCCCGAATCAGGTTGGTCACCAAAGTGTCCACAGATGATTTCGCAGTAGCATCTGTCAATCTTTTGGTTGTTCTGAAATTCAGCTTGAGTTGGCTTTCATCGAGACCATCAAAAATGAACAAAGCTCTGTGATTAGCAAACACTTTTCCGAGCGCTACACTCCTGAGTTCTGGATGGAATGCTTTTACGAGCGTCTCCGTGCTAAACTCATCGTCTATGCTCAGATTAAGCTCCCTGAATGGCAGCACGAATATGAAATCCACGTCCTTGTTGGCTTTCCCATCTGCCCAGTCAAGAATGAACTTCTTTACAGAAACCGTTTTCCCAATGCCGGCAATGCCCTTTGTCATGACAGTTCTGATAGCCCTCACTTCTTCTCCGCCAGTGTTTGGGGTGCTGTTAAAGATATCATTGCAGTTGATTTTCGTACCATCAGCCGTCTCGCTTCTTGTCTTATCTTCAATCTCCCAGATCTCGTGTTCTGTATTGACATTTTTACTCTCTCCCTGGATGATGTGAAGCTCCGTGTAAATTTTGTCCAGTGATTTTTCATCCTTGCGATCTTTTTCATTGCCCTCAAACTCATATCCAAACTTTTTCCTCAGTTGTGCTTTGTGCTTCTTCATAACTTCAATGACATCTTGTGCTGCATTGAAAGAAACAAAAAAAAGTGAAATGAAAAAAATAAAGCAGTTTTGAAACAAACAATACTTTAATATTGTATTAAAATCAAGCTACTTATACAACACATTTTTATAAATATACAGTATATTATCAAACTTTTTCCACACAAGGTTGATTAATAATTCTAAACATAAAGTTGTCATTTTAAACACAACACAAGCCAGCTGTTAAAAAAAAACTTACTTTCATGTGTAACTGGCTCAACGTCCTGAAGGATTCTGTAGAAGGCAGATTTGACTTTAGGACACGTGAAAGCTTTGTACAGCTCCCTCATCTTCTCCATACTGGTCGGAGCAGCCTCAATGTTGGCATACCTCTCTTTATGGATCATGCCCTGCTGGAGCATCTGATCTGCTATTTGCATCACTGAAGTCACATTTTGAATGAGCTTAGCTCTGTTACTGTCCACCCAAGCGGCTTCTTTGAAAAGAGAAACAATTGTCCATAAAATAGTACATACAGTAACTTTCTTAGGATTAGCAATTTCACGACGACCACTATGAATCAAGACCGTGGCAGCCATTATTACCTTTAACCCACCTTTCTCCACAGAACTGGCGCACACTGAAGCAGGATCCTGTGTTCTGGAGAGGCATGAGCCGACAAATGCGTGCTAAAAGATAGCAATTTTGTACACATAATGCTTTTAATGTGAGGAAGAAAATTATGCATGTCTCACCTTTGAGGGTTAACTTCATGTGTACGTTCATGTGCCATAAAGCTACTGATTTCTGAGTTCTTTTCTTCCTGCCTTCCTAAAGCCTTGTCCTCTATCGTCATTTGTATGGCTCCATGATGCTCCTGCAGAAGAGGCCTTCTTTGGAGGACAGAGGACTTTTCTTCACTCTTCACTATGGTGGAAACCTCATTTTCCTGTTGGTGATTTTCTTCTTTTTTACCCCTCCATCGTACAGAGCACCAGCTCCCCATGATGTTTTTTTTTTCATTTCCTGTATCAGCTCATGGCATCTGTTGTTCAGTGTCAACAACTACGCTGCATTTGAAACACAGCGGTCCTCAGAACAATCTTGTTGTTCTGTAGTCGTTTGAAAGCACAAGTATATATCTAGAAAAACAACAAAGAATAATCTCCTCATCTTCAGTTTTCAACAACACGATACAAACTGCTTTGCTGCCAGTCAATAATACTACTCTTCAACCTGTAAACCCATAAAACCATTTGTTGTTTTACCTTTGTGTCTTGTAGAAAGCTGCAGCAGTAGCTGCAGCAGTAACTGACTTTCATTTTGAAGTCATGCGAGTGTTGATATTTCAGAGGACAGCATTTGGTGGGCGGACCCAGATGAGAAGTGGTGTGTGTGTGTGTATGTGTGCGCATGCGTATCTATGGCAGGACGGAGAAGAAGGAAAAGGAAAAAAATTTTCAAAGTTCTCCTCCTCCTCCTTTCTCTTTGAGAATTACAAATGCCTATTTATCCTCACATTCACACTTTATTTCAGAGCGAAAAAATGACCAAGAACTGTAGTGACTTATGCAATGCAAAGGGAAAACATTAATAATTAGCCAGGGTTCACTTGCCTGGGCTGTATTTTATATTGAAAACACAAGGAGGGTGCTGCGTGTAGTAGTAACCATCCAAATAGTTATTTCACATGAAATCAGCACAAGAATTACTACATAAAACATGCTGAATTACTCATTACTCGTTTGATAATTTAATACGCAAATCAAATATTTGTGAAAGAAAAGTGAAACTATTTAGCATAGATTAAAGTCTATTGAGGTCAATTCACATTTGTCTGTTTTCCAAACATTTTACACATCATGTGAAAATATATCATTGAATTTTTTGTGTGTCAGAACCGTTTTCATTTTTTTTCCTCTAACAAATAAAGTAAACAGTAGATCCATGTAGATAATCTGACCATTGCAATCTCCTAAAGTGTAGATTGTTCACCAGGAGTGATCCTCAAGAAGAATATTAGTCCAGATCAGTGGTACGTTGCGTGATGGTTAAATGTTCATTATGAGGTTTTCTCAGTCTGTCGACCGTCACACTCATTTGTCACTTTGGCTGGTAAACAAACATCGAGGTAGTAAGTAGAAAGGAACTTTTTGTTCAAGCCGTAATGCATGAGGTATCACATGCCAGGCCTGCATGGCCCTCTCGGAGGTATGAGGCGGGTATATACTGCAGGTGACAAGTGAAGTTACTAGAGAAACTAGTGAAGATGACGAGGACCCAGAAAAAGAACCAAATCCTCTCTTGTTATTGGAAACCCAGTCGTACATTGCAGCCTGTTAGTAGCTGGTATAAGATTCAGTGTGAAACTAAACGTGTAACCAGCTTATTCGGTCTGGCACAGATTAACACGCTACAGACATGTGCTGTTGTACTGTGACGTGTTTTATACCTAAAACAACACCATACAGATGAAAAAGAAGTGGAAGGCTCCTTCTGATAGAAACAAAGAGCCAAAACATTAAATGTCCGATTTCTTACATTCACATTCCCACGCTCAGCACAGAAATCTATCTGTCACTAACATAAAGCCTCTGACTTTCTGTAGATCAAACAACGGCTGAATAATTTACAAAACCAAGATGACAAGCAGTCATTTCGAAAGGTGTAACACGCCATCCATTTTACAGGAGGGAAGGGACTATAGAAACATGCCACCAATCTGCCAACACTTCACTTTAAAACTTTAAGAGACACATTTGCTTCTCTAATCACTCTCTCTGCTCCACCTCTGCTTTTTCTATGTGGCTTCCCGACACCGCCTTTCATCCGTACTGTCTTTTCATACTCTCTGCTGTCAGTTCTAATTAGGCCACTGTGCGTGTCCGTGTGTGTGTGTGTGTGTGTTTAAGTGGTCTTGAGAGGCCCATCACTCTGCTGTGCTTTCCTACTGGGTCCCACTGTTTAAGGAAAGACACGCACACACACTCACACAAATTTTTGCTGACGCTAGGAGCAGACGTTCTGTGTGGGTCTGAGGACTCCCTTTACACTTCCACTCCCACTCATTCATACGCAGCATAACATCAAACTCTGCCCGACCAACAGTATACACACACACACACACACACACACGCAGAACTCCTGTGAAACACAACTTTACATTTTAGCACATTTGTGCATCATTATAAACACGTACTAGCCTTTGTGGCAGAAATACCTACAGCAGGAATATTAAATGTACAACAAATGGTTTCGTTCAGCTGACTCTGTGTCCTGGAAATATTGATTATAAAAGGTGTGAGTGACATAGTTGATATCTTGTTATTTTTCTAATGTTTTATCCAACGTTACCTGTAGAAGACTCTATTTCGTCTTTTCACAATAAACACTTTCATTGAGCTTGTTAAAAATGCCATAAGAGACTTCATGTGTATGTTTCTTTAAGAGTAGTTTTTACCAGCTTGTGTGATGGTCTGTGATTGGCTGCTTGTATGGGTTATTAACCAATTAGATTTCATGTTTCAGAGGCGCTACATCCGGACTGCAGCGTGACAGCTCGCTTCTTTTGAGGCGGTTGTTTTGTACATGTAGTATTAATCTGTGTACATCTCTTTATTTGTACTATGGGTGTAATCAAAAGCATTTTAAACTACTGAAGTTTTATAGGTTTTAAGATCTTTAGAAGAGTTCAGAGTTATAAGAGTAGAACAACATAATGTTCTTCCCACAGTTACAGGAAAACACAGGATAATTTAAAGTGACCTGGGTCAGTTAATAACTTTTTTAATATGGTGATATGAAGATTGGAATTAGATGGGCAGAACTGAATTAACTAAACTATTTACTGAACAGGCCGAAACATTAAAAAGATAAAGAAAGTTAAGGAAAATAAGATCACAAAGACAGAGACATATTTGTACTTATTAGTTCATCCATCACTATACATTATTCATTCATGCAGATTAATGAGAGAAACGTCACGAAGCTGTCCGATGCCTGAGGTTCTGTCATAATAAAAGACAAATAATAATACCAGAGCACACTTAAACCACTTTATTAACTCATTTTGAAATGTCAACTTTCTAATACAGTATTAAATTTTAAAACAGAAATTTTGCGTTTAAACAGTTTTCAACAATACCTCCTTCAAACAGAAAGACTCGGCTCCTGTTCCATCCAGCTTTACATAGTTTCTAATATTAAAAACACATAAAGCCACATGACACTTTCCCAACATGTTAACAGCTTTCAGGCACGTCTTAGGTCATTTATTCATTATAAATTGGGAATGTGCAAACATGTGTAATCCCAATCAGAGTAGCTGCCTTTCCTTTAACCTGGTACTAGTCGGGTATGGATGCAGTTACAACTTTACTATAGGGCCCGTAGCGGCCAAATGCGTCTTTACCTATCACGGCAACACACAGCTTGTGCCCGAGCTTGTACTTATTAACCAACACACACATTGGTAGACTAATGGCTCTCACTTCACCAATAATGTTCCACGATGGGAAGACATCACTACCTTTAACCTTTTCTGTAGTCATGTAGATACTGAAACAGAAAGAACAGAGAAAAAGAGAGACAGAAAAAAACTATTAACTAACAGAAACAGACTGATGATTGTTTGCCATCTGGCACACATGCAATAGCATTTGTAGTCTGGACTGTAGAGCGGAAATCTACCGACGTAGCAAAGTTTGATCATTCATTAACCATTTCCTTCTTTGAACAAAGCTACACATTCTCAGGTCCAACGTGATTTTGTGTGTTATACTGTGACACAGGCTGAAACCTGCCCGCTCAACACACTGACACTTGCCCTGTGCTGCCTCTCACCTGTAACTATCCATGGGCGGCGCACTCGGATCTTCCTTCTCCACTTTCCACAGCACTGAGAGGCCAGGGGGGTCCTTGATGAGTGCCAAATGTACTACTGGTTGTTGTGGAATATTGTATGAGGTTGCTTTAAAGCTCAGACTGGAGGGGAAAGCGGTGGTAGGGAGAGGGGGATACGAGAGCCTCTGCTTCAGATTAAAGAAAAGAGAGAGAGAGAGAGAGACAGTGGGTGAGGCCGTTCCAAACAGTGATGAATTATTGTGAGCTGGTGTGGGTGTATTACCTTCTGTGGGTCTGTGTTACTCTTGCCCGGAGAGAAACATTCCACCTTCGCCCTCTTGGCCGTCGGCTCCTCGAGCTCCTCTGTATCTTCGCTTTTCACCTGGACTTCTGGCTCCTTCTTTATGAGCCTGACATGGCCCTGAATGTTTTGGTGAGAAAAAGAACAAAACATTGAGACTGAGTAGTCACGTGTCTGTTGAGTTATAGACGTGCGACATGTAATGTGGGGTATAGATTATTTCATATATGAAACAACAACCTTATTAGGAGATCCATAAGGAGTAAGAACTGGAGGAGGTGACTCAGTGCAGTTACTTAATTCAGTTATGGCAGCTGTCAAAGCTTAACAGGGGTCCGGAAAAGAGTAGAACAAAGCATTTATTTATTTAAACACTGACTGACTGAATTTGGAATATCGTGATCGTCCCTCAGCACTATGAGTGCTGTTACTACAGTACTCTTGAATTTGTCTCACCTTCACTGTCTGAATGCATCTTCCTCAGTGCTGTTTTTGTGCTTTCCTGCGCAGAAAGAACACGTGGAATGAAACCTCTTTTATTATATGTTCCTGAAAATAGTGTAACTCACTAAACTGACCAAATATTACATTATTTCCTGACAACCAAAGTTGGCTCACTTAACCCAACACGTACAAGGCTGCCAGAAGCCTTGGAGTTTGGATAGATATGATCAGACAAGCTGAACCTGAATGAGCATGTTGACCTCCAGGTCCTGTAGGTTTATTTTCCACAACATCAGAAAGATCAGCTCCTTGTCCAGGCAAAGGTCATCTCTAAACTTGACTATTGCAACTCTCTCCTGGCCGGAGCTTCTGCAGTTACCATCAAACCCCTCCAGATGGTCTCAACCAGCTGAAATACACTCATGTCACACCTCTTGTCACCTCTCTTCACTGGCTCCCAGTATCTGCTCGCATCAAGTTTAAATCCTTGACGCCTACAGGACTCTCAATGGATCTGCTCCATCTTACTTAACACACTACTGGTAAGTTACACTCCTGCACGCTCTCTCAGGTCTGCGAACGAAAAGAGGCTAAAAATCCCGTCTACACAGGGCTCTGTACCAATCAAGTCTTTTCTCCTTTGTGGTCCCTGCCTGGTGGAACAACTTGCCCCGCCCCATTCGACTGGCTGAAAGTATCACAACCTTTAAAAAAACATTTTAAAACTCACTTGTTTGAAAAGTACAAGCGGGTCCACCACACTCGCATCATTGTCAAGCATATAAATGTGATGATAAATGCGTGTTTCAAGTAATGTAAAGTAAAAGTAAATAAGGAGATGACCCACTGTACAAACTGATTAAGTAATATTTCAAATAAAAAAGTGAAAACTAAAAGAAAATAGAAAATCAAAAACTACATATTTACCATCATTTGAAAGAGCTCTCCACGCGTGTCCATGCTACCCAGGCTGTTTTTATCTACAGAAATTAAAAAGCATAGATTGAATACTCCTATGACCAAAAATGCTAACGTCTACTAGCTTACACATGCTAATTAGTCTCTTACTCTGGGACACTGGCTCCATATTTTTATCCCTTGAGTTCTCCCTGAAACAAAATCAAAATGTAAAATCAAAGTAAATTCACAGTTTAACATCACAGGCTGTTTTTGATAAAAGAGCTAGTTATACTGAACCCAGTCCACCTACGTGATATTGTCCGCGTCTAAACGGGGTGATCTCTGCAAGGAAACATTTAGACATTTATTCTTGTTTTTTGTAATTGTACATTTAATTATATTTGACAATCACAGTTGACATTCATTCATGTTGGTCTGCATCAAACCTTGTTCTCTGCCTTTGTCATGTAGGCAAAAGCGGTTTCCGCTCTCTTGGCCACAGTGTTAATTCGGGCCTAAGGAAGAAAAAAACATTATGTGAATCTTTAATGGGGTTAACATAGTTTTGAGGAGCAACACTACTTTGAAAAAGACAGTAGTAACTGCATATATATCTATATATATATATAGATAAATGCAGTTAAAAATTTGTGTAGGTGTACTTCCACCTACCTCCAGATTTTTGATGTAGCTTTCATAATCAACTCCACCATCCAGCTGTTGAATTGTTTCTATTAATCCTTGCAGCTTGCTTTCATTCTTTTTTATTGTCCTACAAATTTCCTGTTCAATCAGTGTCTGTACCTGTGGACACACAAAGGTGTAGTAATTAGAGAACAGACTTGCATTTATCCTCAAATTAAAAAAAAATATATATATATATATGCAAACGTCTTGTGTTTTCTCTTACGTCAGACTTAGAGACTCTCATCATTTTGTCACTGGTGTCAGAGGAAGCTGGCATGGAGGGCAACCTCTTCATTCTGCACACACAAACCGGTTTATTAAATGTAATATTTGTTAATGCAGAGAAGGAAACTTACACCTCTTACTTACCTTTGGTGTCAAAACAAAAAAAGCTGTCTAGAAATAAATCTCTGACACCATATTTTCCATTTTCTGTGTAATATGTTGGTAATTTAAAGTCAGTAAATAAAATGACTCACTGTCAGAAAAAGCAAAAACCCAGAAAGCAATGCTACATTAGCAGTATTTCAACCTTAACAAAAGAAGCGAAACAGCAGCAAACAAATATGTTCTTCAAGTCTCAAAAGCCAGAAAGACGCCTTCAGAGACAACTGTTTGGCCTTCTTCAGTATGGTCAAAAGATTTTCTTCATCTCGACCTGCTATTTTCATGTCTTTGCAACCCTGAGTTTCACCTTCACCTTCCTCCATTTTTTATTAAACCTGAAGTGTACCGTCAACACAGAAGCTGCTTTGCAGACAGATTTCTAGAGAGGGAGATTGTGAGAGGTTTTACAAGGTGTATGAGGGGCCTGAAAAACCTTAACTAATCTAGTTACAAAATGTTGGCTATAGCAACAAGATTCTCCACACCAAGTTGCAATGCATTGTAACATATATTGTGCGTTGCTATGCAGATATAGTAAAGGCTGACTATAACAGTACTAATAAATTATGAAAACATTTGACAAAAAAAAGAATTAAATGTCATTAAAGTGTTAAAGTCTTTAAGACACAGCAGTGTGATGCAGAATTTGTAAGATCAAAAGTCAAACAAAGGTCACATTTGTCCCACGTCCGATGGCTACTGTGTTCCTTTTTGCTTGTACATGTACAAATTTCATCCTCAATTTTCTGTACTTGAAGAACATCTGCATAAACAGTATCATAAACATCTCATTTGTATCCTTTCAACGCGTTTACATAGGTCTCAGAGCTCCATAGCTTTAAACACAAACGAGAGACCTGAAAGGGACAACGGCTATACATCTTCCTTGTATGATGCTATTTAATGTCAAACAGCAAGTCAGATCACACGACTTAAATTTTACGTTTACTTATTTTGAGTTTCATTTTTTTAAATGACTTCAAAACCTTCAGATAAGGTTGTGAGAATCAGGTACTGGTTCTTTGTCAGAGTCAAATACAACAAATTCCACAAAAGTGGTTAATTTCTTTTTCAGATACGGAGCACAGAGGGTGATCTGCAATCTGAGTCAGTAGACCATCAGGGTTTAGTGTTGCAGAGTATTGTTGTTATTGATAAATCTGCAGACAACCATGCTGGTAACCGGACGGGTAAGCTAACTGTTAGCCGACGCAAAGTGAAAAGGTTCTAACCACTGAATAACAGAAAACAAATACCAATTAAGCTCATTTCCGAACAAGACATAACATCATGCGGACACTGTGTTCAAACGAGACAGTAAAAAGTAGGCCAAAGTAAAATTTGTGATTAAATTACCTCAAACAACAGGTCCGTGCTGTGCAACGAAGCTAACTTCCGTTTCCGGTCCAAAACTTTCAGAATGAAAGCGTCAATAGTTAAGTTTTGTGTTGAAATAGTCTTTTTCACCCACACTCATCCTTTCCGGTGTCACTGTCACTATATACGTAACATCAAATTAAAAAGACCCCTAAACAACCACAATGTAATGGTGACTTTTAAATTGCTGAAAAATATTTTCTCATTTTATAAGATTAAATGCTTCATGTCACTAGTATCACACCTGCAAAATAGTTAAGGTATGTATTTGGATTGGATTGTTTATCATGTATGTGTTGGTATTGTAAGCTACTGTAGAACTAATATGAACTCGAATTGAGCTTGTGGAAGCTGTACATAAGGACACTGACTAAGAAATCATTATCTATGTGCACCAGAAGAAGGGATTAGCAACAGGAAACACATGCACCACCCATGACTGAACTGAACATCTTCATCCTCAAATACTACGTGGTTATTTTTCATTATAAAATTAGTAAATTTAAGTTTAGATTTTAATTAAAAAGGTTGAGCTTTTCCTTAATATTTGTTAGGTCGTGATGCTAAAAAAAAGTGGATTTCCTATTTTGTATTGATTTATTTATCAGATGATATACTTCACTGAGGAGGTTCCACCATTGCCACCCTGCCTAGACCTCTTGCCACTCCTTTGCCCCTATATGTAAAATTTTCTGAATGCACCACTGTCCAGGACAGAGTCAAAATAGATGTAAAAGGATACAATTACAATAAATTATTGCCAGTGAATGCAGTGGAATTATTTCAGATTCTACTAAAAATAAGGGAAGTTGTAAAAAGGTATTGCAGCATAGAAGAGGATTAATTATTGTTCTTTTTCACAGCAAAGTGGATTTGAATGTAAGGACCAGAGCTGGTAAGTAACTAAGGACATTTACTCAAGTACTGTACTTGTTCCTGCACTGTAGTTCAATTTTTTGTTTTATTTACTATTAACTCCACTACATTTATTTGAACATCATCAGTTACTAGTTCCTTTTTTGCCCTTCGCCAACTTCTGTTTCTGTTTTCCAGTCTGAACACAATTTTCTGAAAGATTTAATAAGTTTTAATATGAAATATGTTGAACAAATCTGGACTAAACATCTACATTTATGTTATCACTAGCATTAAATTCAATATCATTAGAACGGACGTTATTCTTAGTGGAGTACATACTGTATTTTAAATAAGATTGTGTGCATGTATTTTTGTACCTTTACTGTAGAGAAATGTACACTTGTAGTGGAGTGTAGTATTTTTCATTGGGTAAATCACATTGTATACGAGTAATGGCTCAATACCAAATTTAAAACAAAGGTTTATTCGTTGTAACATACATTGAATTAAATCTACTTCTGATGGATGGAAAAACAAGCACAAATACTTGCAAGTCGAATGAGTGTTAGTTTCTGGCGTTGTCGGCCGTATTAGAGTGGAAATCACCAGTGGCGAAAAACAACCAGCAGCAGTGAATTCTGTAGCCTGAAGATATGAAACTAACACCTACACATGGTGTAGTTTTCTATCCATCCACTGGATGTCGGTACAGGACAAATGTTTCACTTTGATTATGTGAACGCATGAATGGTAGTATGGATTAAAATGGTAAAAGAGGTCAAAATAAATAGCATACTGTCCCCTAAACATTAAAAGCTTAGGAAGATGAAACTAGTGGAAATGCTCCAAATCAGTGTAGTATTAATACTTCAATAAGCATAAGAAAGATTTGAACTAAATAAAATCCATAAATACAGATTTGGCTTCAACTATTTCTTGGATAATTTGAGTGATCTGTATAAAACTACACTCAGCTACAGCTACAGTACATCTACAATAACATAAAACACACATTAGAGAAAGATTACTGCAGCCATAACACAAAACATTTCCCATTCCAATTTGCACTAATAAGTCATCTCTTTGTCACCACTGCTGTGGTCTTGTTTGTATAAACTTGATACCAAAATTAATTCATTCAAAATGTATCTGTTTGGAAATCTTTGTAGTTAAGTAGAGTAGAACTTATTTCTAAATAATTCAATAACTATAATTCATTTATTTATATTTATAATAAACTAGCTCTTTTTCCGTCCTGCTGATGTAGCAACTTACTTC
>JAUMHF010000025.1:14633936-14644044 GCA_032359275.1 Microctenopoma steveboyesi | reverse complement strand
CAATAACTATAATTCATTTATTTATATTTATAATAAACTAGCTCTTTTTCCGTCCTGCTGATGTAGCAACTTACTTCTCACTCTCACTGAAAGACAAAACTCCATTGAATCAGGAGGCTAATTATTCAGTGGAACACTCTCAAGATGACAACATCACAGAATATATGTAAAATATATTGTAATCCTGGCCTCCAGAATGTGGTTTTGATCATTTTCAAGTAGTATTATTAGTGCAAAATATTCACTTTCATTTCTAGTCCCTGAATTGTGATTATTGATGAGCTGGAATGCTGCCAGGCTCTATGGTCCAAAGTGGAGTCATACATTTTACATTTGTGACATGAACAACCCAGTGCACTGCTGACACTTCACTACTTTGTGTTGTTTGTTTTTTCTAGTGTTTCCTAGCAGCTACCACGTTAATACCCAACTGGTCTTTTTCCTCTTTTAGACCAATACTAAGGAAGAGGAATAGAAAATGGCTCTCGTCACAAGTGATTTCTTGAATTAGCTGAATGTTTACACCGCATAAGTCTAAAGAGCGACATCAAGATTTCATCAACTCGCTTGCAACGATTCTAGCTTGTGTGTGTAGGCAGTGTGTGTGTGTGTATAGTGCGAGTGGCGCTAAATCGCACTGAACCTCCTTTCGCCTTCTCTATATAAAAAAATGTCTGCTTGACCAAGACTACAACCTCTGTAGTATGAGTAAGCAGATGACATCATGCTGCAAAGTTATTTTAATACAGGCAGAGGGTGTTTCCTGCCACTCATAAGCACGTAGTTACTAAATTAGAACCATAGGAAGTGAGCTAGAGGGAGATTGAAGTCACCCTTTAAGTCATTGACCAGACAAACAGCGGGCTGTTTGTGAAGGCAAAGATACTGCACGACGAAAAGCACAATAATACCCAAAAAAATGATCGTTCTCATTTCAAGTTTGCATGTTTCTATTTTGTCATTTGAAATCCCCAAATATCACAGCACGTCATTGGTTCCTTTATCATCAGTACAATACAAATCAGTAACATAAGAATACAAACCGTGGGTTAGAGTCCTACATATTATATTACCTACGTCTTCACTACATGTCCTGTATGTTAACATACTATTAGCTAAAGTTTTTGGCAATTAATTCACTATACAAACACAGCAAATATGTACAAAATATAATCAACTGACCATAGCTTCACAAAACAAGTATGGGCCCCTTTGTAAAGTCCAAGGGCTATGTCCCAGCGAGACTAATCTCCCGCCTGCCTTCTTCAATTTCTCGTCAGATTTCTTTCTTTTTCTGTTTTTGGCAAAGCTCCAATAAATGGCGAGGGCACCAGTAGACAATTAAACAAGAGAAGGAGACGAAATAGTGTGTTGGAACAGAGCTCGTGTCCTGTGTGATGGCTGAGGGGCAAAGACGGAGGAAGATAGTGAGGGTACGTTCTCATCAGATGCGGCAAGGACTCTCAGCTTGGCGTGGCCCATTTCATTTCTGTGCAGAACAATGAGTAAGTGCATGTTGAATGTCGCACACATACTGCATCGCATGGAGCAGATATGACAAATGAACCTATTGCTCTTAGCTGACATGACATTTTCCGAAAATAGGCACCTACATTTTACCGGAAACCTATTTTACGACAGTATAAATAGTATGAACAATAGTATGAGGAATAGTATGGTCCATCAACTCCGCACAGTGGGAGTCCTGACACTCCATTGCGACATTCGTGAGAACAGGAAGGAGAAGGGTGTGAGACTGAGAGAGTGTGTAAGATGAATGTTTATTGTTATGTTTGTCCCAGACTCTGGGACTTAAATTGAACTAGATGGGAAGATGTTTGCATGCTTCTTTATCCCCACCGGTATCGTGAAATCTAATGATGGATAAGCGATGTGTGTTGCGTGTGTATGCATTTCTGTGTGGTCCTATTTATATGTCTGGAACACCCACTCCGTCACATCTATTTGCGCTTTCTGAGCACCAGGTACATGAGGCCGCTGACGAGAGTCGTGGGGAAGCTGATCCAGGCCAGGATAAAGGAAGAGCCGTACGAGCCCTTCCGCAGACTGGCTACATGAAAGGTGTCCTTCTGGGCCGTGTAGATGGCTGCTGCGATCATCACACATAGAGCTGGGAGACGAAGAGGGGACGGTGGAAGTTAACGGGTATGTTTAGTCTACTAATTGATTGCACTAATAAATTTAAATCAATATATCACATATTAACTGACTTTGAGCAGAAATTCATTTATAGAAAAATTAAATGTACGCGTTACTCACAGGCTAGTAGCTCGATAACAGCTGTGAAAATGAATCTCTCTCCTTGTTTGAGCCTGAAGAGTTGAAGGATAAAGACAAACAGGCTGACGCAGCATAAAATTGTTCCTAGGATCATAGCAGCCTGGATCACCTGCAGGTAGGCTGAAAAAAATAAAGGAGAAGAAAGGAGGTGTTGTCTAATCTTATACCGAAACACACACACACGTTGTACACAGAGTTATAAACGGTCCTACCAGCTGCAGCAGTGTGGCTGTTCTCCACTGGGTAGCAGGTGGCGTTACAGGAGTACCACAGGTCACTGTAAACCACATCACTTCCGGCTGGTGACACCACCCACCACGCCTGAAGGCAAGGACAGAGAGGCGGTTAAAACAACGATCTCTTCCCTTCTTTTGTTATGCTTCTGTTTACTCTGCTACTCACATTGTGAATGGTTGAAACGAAGAGCAGGATGGCTCCAGCCAGATGAAAGAGGATTATGAAGGCTAAGATGATCAACATGGCTGCTTCACGTAGCTGTCTGTGTCTCAACGGCTGACTGTCAGGGCGCTAAATGGATGTTTGACCTTAGGTGGGTGAATATCGGGGAGGACGGTTGCTTCTCTGTGTGGTCACACAGGCTTGTTTGGAGACTGATAGTGAGGGGTGGATCAATGTCTCTCAGATGAAAGGAGTCTGTTGAAAGCAGCATAAATGTAATACTTTAATAACAGACACGAGCACATGAAAAGTTACTCCCTTGTTTTCCATCAAGTTACGATGAATCCGAACACAGGTACTATATATACATATATATAGTCTGACCCTCATCATGCTGCATGTTTAACAAACCAAAAAGATGCAGCATCTCTGGGAACGATGCAAAGACAGTCGGAGTAGAGATGATAGTGTAAATACTCCATCTGCAACTAATTAACAAAAAACATTTTTTTCCAAACAGATGTGGAAAAAGAAACAACCAGAAAAATGCTCGTAGCCTCCAAGTCTTCCCTCAAATGGCAGAAAGTGTGGCTAAGATGTCAGACCAGTGCATCGAGACACGGAATCAAGCGTTGTCATTGCTACAGGGCTTGGTAGGACACTAAAAGCGTCGTATCAGACACGAGTTTGTTTTCTACAGCATGACCATGGCGTCTGTTGCATTATGACACAAAGAAAAACCCCACATTGTACGGCTTCAGAAAAGGCTGTTGACAGTCATCACAGACGTGGGAGCCTCTGTTTAACATGCTGCCATCGACTGAAACCTGAATTCTGTTTGGGTGTTTCGGTTTCCCATCAGGCACGGTGTTTCTCTTTTCAGTAAGTAATTCCCCTTTTTGACTTCGCCCGATGCTTTTTCTGGGTGTATTCTACTAGGAATTGTCTGGAGGGAAAAACAAAACCTTAAAAATAGAGACACAGGAAAAGGTTTTGCTGCGAGTGCCGAGTGCTTCGTCAGCATTATTCACACACATTCATTCATTCAATATTCACACTGCTAGAAACTCCCAAGACATGATTCTGAAAACTAGACTGCTTTCCAACAAAAACACGTGCACACAGAGGCACGCTTGATTTGGATTTCTGGAGCCGTCTAAAATCCCACCAACACCTCAGATGCTGAGCAGGCAGAGACCCATGTTCAAAAGCACATGTGAGCGCTGGCACGGACACACGCACTGAGCCAGACAGCGGAGGAATTAGCCCTCACCGCCAAAGTGGAGTCACAGTAAAAACAGCCCCTCCCAACCGACAGGAAGCAGGCCACAGTTTCTGTGTGCCAAAGTGTGGGGAGTGCCAGAGGATAAGGCCTCCATGTCTGAGCTGGGTACAGGGGAACGATGGAGAGATAGACTTACATTTACACGCATCATGTCTTTTGAGGTGCCATACATGATTTCCTGTGTTGCTGTGTGCGTGACCAGTCAGGGTTCAGGTTCTATGAATCCTTCTTTATAAGGGAGACGCTGAAGTAGAAAGAGCCGGGGAATAAGGCAAACTGCAGCAGAGACTAACAATGTAACGTAGCGCAAGCTTTACGATGCAGCTCCCGGGTATCTGAGCCTTAACGCAACCTGCAGGAACGTTGTCAGAGCAGCAGATAATCTCTCCTGGACATGTAGACACAGACACAGCTGGATCTGATTCCATCTGCAGCCACCTTCTCGGGGCAGCGAGTGAAAGCAGGGAGAGAGGATGAAAGGGACGAGGACGGCGGAGCGAAAGCAGAAAGAAGGCTAACCTCACTGGAGTGAAATGGGAAAGGGAAGTGAGAAAAACAAAAACACGAGCACACACACACACGCACACACACATAAAAGCACAGGCAAAGTACACAAGACCACAAAAACAGAGAACAGCCTGCCAAAGGACTCTCAGAAAAGGAGACTGACATAGTTCAGATGCAGATAACTTAAATGATATTGACAGCAGATATAAAACGGATGAAATCTTAGTCATAATGTCTCAAACATCCATCGATCTCGTGTTGCAGACGAGTAAACAGACGAAAAACACACATTCACTGGATGTAAACGTTGAGCCCTCATAGTCCCAGCGAACGTGGGGAACAATGTTGGGTTGCAGGGGTTTCACTCAGCGCTGACACCAACGTGTGAAAACTCTGAAATTCACCTCTGACAGCAGGCAACAGCTGCAGACACACACAGCACATGTTTACATGCATGCTGCGTGTGTCAGACTCACTCGTTCTGTACTTAATGTCGCATCACTAGAGTGATACGGGGAGAGAAATAAAGGAAGAGAGCGATAATGAAGATGATGTGGTTCAATGTGATCGCGTGTGTAGAGACTCGACCACCTCGCCTGACACACACAATCTGACAAACAGGCACACATGCAGCCATTCCTCCTCTCCACTCAGCCTTATAATAGGAGGCTGGGGGACAAGAGTGCGAACGTGTGTGTGTGTGTGTGTGTGTGTGTGCTGACTGATTCCCTTGCCTGGTGGAAAATGCTGACTTTTAACGTCCTTTTTTTTCTCAAAACTCTTTTCATAAAATACAAAGCCACAGACTTAGCTGGGCCTCCAAATCTCACTCCCCCGTCTCTCTCACAGTCCCACTCTCTCTTTCTGCGTATCTGTGTCTCTCTCTCTTTCTGTCTTTAGCCATGGAAAAACTGATTGCCGAAGAGAGAAGGCGAGAAGGCTTCCAGTGGAACCCTGTGGTCCCTTCTGAGCTGCATAGATGAGACTGAAATGCAACGTTTCCTCCACTTCAGAATACTTGTCAGGATTCACTGAGCGCTCTGGAAGAGAACAATAACAAGTGAACCTTAAATAATCCTGAGGACAGGTCAGGAATGAACTCTCTTGTTTTTGCTTTTCGCTTCCCCCCAGGCGAGTGAGCGAATGTGTGTGTGTGTGTGTGTGTGTGTGTGTACACAACAACAACAGCCAAGCTAAGGTTTATTTTTAGAGAAAACACAAAAGACGCATCTACCCTGGAACAGAGCCAGTGGCCAAACAAAGCTTTGTTTAGGGAGAGACCTCAAAAACCTGCACATACACACACACACACACACGGTTTTGTTTTACACTGCAGCAGCAGAGAGGCAGAAAGTATAGCACTTTACACAAAACCCTCCCGTCTAGTGCGCCAGTTTGAGCATTTAACTGTGCGATACAGATTAAAGAGAAGGCTTTTAGGAACCGGAATGGAAAAAGAAAGTGTGTCGCTGTTTGCACACCTTTACCACCAGTGTGATAAATGACAGTTTGGCCACGGGGCATCACAGCAGGATCGCCAACCTCCTCATCATCATAGGCTAACACGACAAAACCCAGCCTTCCTCTCACTGAAGTGTGTGGATATAGACAATACAAGACCGAGTCCCACGTGGGACTGTGGGACAGTCTGGGGCCAAGTAACTAGATGGGGATGAATCCCTAACATAAGGATTGTGACAGTAGTACAGCACTGTCGCTTTATTTGTTTAGATTCCACAAATGGAAGCTACAAATACAGACAAATGATGCATTCACAACCCAAGTGCACAAACAACGCCATTGTTGCAAATGGAATTTTACGTAAAGGTCATGAGACAGTTTTATTACAAGCAGCGCGAAACTAATAACTCCATTTTCCACATCTTCCACCATAACCTCCAAATCAGTCCCTCTGCATAAGTCATAAAGTCTGGCTGCCTTCGGGCTTTGACAGAAAATATGTTGGCTTTGTCAGTCAGTTTGTTGAACACTCCAGGAGAATGGATAATCCAAGCACAGTCTGCACACACACACACACACACACACACACGCACACACACGACTGTTTTCCAGCTCGCTTTGTACAGAATCTTTCATCCTGGACGCTGGCATTAAACCAGCACGTGTCTGTATGTTCACACACACACACACACACACACACACACACTGGGAAACACCTGACAGAGATGCTCCACGTAAAGCGAGGTCACCACTCACATCTCATTCTCCTCTTTTTCTGCTGTCACACTTGTTCACTGATACTTTCCATCTGCCAAGACCTCTTCAAACACACTAACCCCCGCAACTAATCCTCCTCATCTCCAATATCACTCACCTCTTTCTTCCTGCTGCATTCAGCGGGACTGAAAATACATTCAAATTAACACTGGGGCTCCGCCTTCACTCTCTGGCCCGGTGCAACAACACAGCGAAACAGAAGTCCAGGAAGACTTTGCTGCTTTCTGGTACTTAGAGCTCTCTCCCAACAATCCTACTTATTATTTTACGTGTCCTTATTTTGTGTCCTTCATGTTGGAGCTGATCTTCTTGTTTCTTCTGGTTGTGGTTCTTATCTTTCATTGCTTTCTTTTTGTCCTGAGGCTTTAACAAGACAAAGTCTTTTGAATCTTGAACCTCACTGTGACTGACAAATTAAAGGTAAAACATACCACCTTGGGTCTGCAGTGCACCACAAAGGCTGTTTCATGTCCTGTCGTGTGAATGGACATAAGTTTGTCTCCCATGGAACTTCATTCATTCGCACACAGTAACTTTTCATTCATCCAGTCATCCATTCATTGAGGATTTATTAATTTGTATTTGAGAGAAGAGAATAATCTCCCTTCTCTTCTTTCTTTTTCATCTTTGCCCTCTCTTTTTTCTACATTAAGGGACCGTTAACAGATGCATTTCAACATGGGGATGCTGATTTATTTCCAGTAGCTTGTCGCATATCTGTAACCTGTTAATTACATTTCCACAGACTGGATGCAAACATCCCAACTTCTGCTGAGTTGTGTGAAAAATTTACATTAACCGTGAAAAGCCGGGACATTTCGTTGTATTCTACCAGCAGGGGGCGCCCCCACTAAACGCGCCAATAAACTTTCATTAACAGCCTGATCAGATGCAAAGAAAAACCCCAAAACAGTCAGCAAGTAAGTCTGGAGAAGATGATCTTATACTAGAGAGAATGTGATGACTAAACATGGTTTAAACGGAAATGTAAAGGTGAGTAAATACTGCGCAGGGGTCCGGAGCATCACCTTTACCCTACACAAAAACACGACCCCAGAGTCCATTGATAAAAAGAACAGTCGTACTGAACGTTAATCACACACACACACACACACACACACACACGCGCGCGAGCGCGCGCGCGCGCACTGACAACGCCCCTTTAACTTCCAGCATTCGAATAATCCTGGAACAGATAACAGCCTGTTGAACGGGACGTGGAAAGTCAAACTACTGTCAAACCAAAGAAGTCCTCCTTCACTTACCGAGTTCGGGGCAGAGGATGAAGTCGTGTGAAGTTTTGAGATGTGGCTGCGTGGAAGCGGAAATAATGAGATGCAGCTTTGAGGAGGAAAGAAAGAAAACAGCGTCCAAAAAAGTGACAGAACGGCAGCTGGAGATCTCACCAGCAGGCACTGCCAAAAAAAAAAAGAAAAAGTCAGACACGCACGTTCTGCGGGAGCTGGGTGTGGTTTATTCCCTGAATATGCAGGGAGGTGTGTGTGTGTGTGTGTGTGTGTGTGAGAGAGAGAGCACTGACACCCGAGCTGAGTGGTGACAAGAGTGTTGGACTCGGCGGGAAAAAGTGCCTGTAAAAAAAAAAAAGAAATCATTCTAGGAGTCAGTTTCCTCACAGGGCAGAAAGACAGGGGAGGAGAAAAGCAAACACATGGCAGAGGTCAGACAGAGACACAGACAAAGAGGAAATTAAAAAGATAGAGAGGGGATGAAAAGTCAAGAAGAGGAAGGCGTGCAGAGGGGAACAAACGGTGAAAGTGGGTCAGGAGAAGAACTCGGTGTAGACGTGGAAAAGCAGCAGGAGCAGCTCGTCCACATACTTTCATCTGCACTCTCACACCGTCCAACATAGCAGCATTTGAAGGAACCTTCCTTCCCCTCTACTACGAGCTGTTTGACATCATTTCCCACTTCCAGTCACCTCCTGTATTGTGTCTAATTCCTATCTGCCGGGAGCGCTCCTGTTTCATGGCTCCGGTGTTTTTCCCGCCATTCATCCCAGAACAGGATATCCAGGAACGAGGGGTCAATTTAGATTCACTGAAAACATGCCACATGGATCATTTCCATCTGCTGCTGCACAAAGCGTCCCTCCAAGCAGCTCCTGCAGTCGTTCACAGACACAGGAGACGTGAAGGAGACTGGCAGAGGTGAGGCTGAACACTGATTTAACTGATGGGGAAGGCTGGCTCGGTGCTGCTGGGGACTCCGCTGGAAGCCTCTGAGCGGGTGGTGGAGAGGAGGCCGCTCATCGAACTGCTGAACATCACTGGGAGCAGCTCACGTCCTCTCCACAGCCTGCTGGTCAAACAGTGGAGCAGCTTAAGCCCTAGACGTCTTCAGCTCTGCTGTTATAAAGAAACGCACAGGAAGTCGCTACAAAAATTTGGTAGCGGCCTGGTAGCTCAATGGGTTAAGCGTCAGACTGGGATGCAAAAGGTTGTGGGTTCGAACCCCGTCTGACTCCTAATCCATCCCCTACCAGGTGTGTCTCTGAGCCAGACACACAGCGCTAGCTCCATGTAAGTCGCTCTGGATAAAAGCGTCTGCCAAGCAAACTAAAGTAAAGTAAAGTAAGTCCCGCCTGCCACCTCCATCACCCTGTACATAAGGTTCATCATGAGAGAGAGCTCTGCTCCAACCTTCCAGCTGCCTGGTGCGCTGCTCCAACCTTTAACCCCACATTGGCTTCCTAACATTCTGTTCCACCTGCATCGTTTTTTACATCAGTTTACAGCTCTTTCTACAGTGCCACACCTCTCTATGAGTCCACTAACGCGTCTCCCATTTGCAAATAATGGATAAACGAAAAACCAACACTTCCCTGAAATCCCAGCTATTATCGGTTTTGCAGAGTTTGACCAGTTGACCTCTTTGTCTTGTGTTGTAGGTGGTCCGAGCTTAGCGCTGCGGCTGGATGGGATTCTCTCTGCGGTCATACGGCGATGGTTAGCGTTGGTAATGAGGAGAGCGTTGTCGAAGCTTATGCGGCACATAATTCTTTGCATTTTCCCGGCTGCCAGGAATGATGTCAACAAGTCCACATTGAAATGTTCACATTTAAAGGGAAGGGAGGGCTGCAAGTGCTCAGGTATGTAAGATTTAGAGGGGAAAGAAGCATTGGCATCATGAGCCATGTAGAGCATGTTTGCACCTTACAACGAGGCTGTAAGGCCTTAAAAAGTATGACCTTCCTTGACTGCAGGTGGGCGCACTGCTCGGTATTTCTGGATATGTGTAGTAGATGACCATGAAACCACAAAGAAAGGTGGATTACCCTCAGATATTCAATTCAATTCATCTTTATTTGTATAGCGCCAAATCACAACGAAAGTCATTTCAGGGCACTTTACATAGCAA
>JAUMHF010000025.1:14616887-14632854 GCA_032359275.1 Microctenopoma steveboyesi | reverse complement strand
CCTTTAGGAGGAAGAAACCTCCAGCAGAACCAGGCTCAGGGTGGGCGGCCATCTGCCTCGACCAGTTGGGGTTAGTGAACAGAGGAGGGAGAAAAGAACAGCAGGTAAGAGAGATCATAACATACTGTACATGTGTGATACGTGTATAATGTTTTGTGCAGGTTAAGAAGGAAATAGATGAATTCTGTAAGTCGATGCCACATTGGAACTTAATACGGTGCATTTTTTTCGTTGTCTGCTTCGTTCCCATCAGATGAAGGCGCGTAGTAAAAGTCTGCTAAATGACTCAGGCTTGCAGGATTATCTCTCTACTATCACCAAAAAAAAACAACTGCTGGAGTTTCACAACTCTAGTGGTCTTTTGTGGATTCGTTTTACGTCTTGATCCTCATCTGTGTACGCAGCCTGCGTGTTGTTCATTTCAACATCGCATCCCTGCACGTGACTGACAGCCAGTGCCTGTTTAAACAACAACGCAATCGCATCATCCTCAGTTCAACTGGGCAGCCAACCCCAGCACCACCACCGGGACACAAACACACTTTTTATGGACAAAAGACACACACACACACACACACACAGACACACAGGGGAGTGATGGGAACAGGTTTAACTTCTCTGACAGGTGTCGGGTGTCAACCGCACAGGCAAGCACAATTATTCACACAATTAACACACAGTGCACGGTACATCACCATAGACACATATCAGTTACCAGCTGTTAGAAACCGGCATCATAGGTGGACACACTGAGGTAGACACACGTCCACCAAGTACTAACGTTTGAAAAGGATCACTGCTGCCTCTTGCTTTTAAACTTAAGTAGTTATTTCTTACGTAGCAGTTATATGTTTTGTGTAAAACCAATTTCTCACTATAGCTTTCAAATAAAAGTAGTGACAAGACTAAGGCATCACTTTCTGCCAAAACAACAGAACCCCGTGACTTTAATGTAAGTGCAGTACATTACAAACTTTCTTCCGGTCAGAGCAGCAGTGCAGCAGTTGAGTAGAAGGGAAATTTGGCTGTTATTTAAAGGGTATTTATGGCACGTGAGGCCTTTTCTTGCTTTGGAAATGTGATGTCTCAAAGGTTTCCCTAAGAGTAAAGAGGCTGTTGTTGGGGGCTGCTCTTTGATCTACAGTAGTACCCCCTCTGTGACCATTAAACCAAAACCTTCGCGACGTTTCTCCTCCTCCGGCGCTCCTACCACCTGGACAAATGCCACACAGACGCACACATAAAAACACGCACACAGAGATCTACAGCGAGACAGGAAGCACCCCCCCACACACACACACACACATTTCCCTTGTTCCTGTTTCTCATAGCATGCATGCGTGTGTGAGAGTGTTTCTATGCTCGAAGCCTGCTACTGTAGGCAATCAGCAGGAGGCAGATTGTATAGGACAGGAAAAAAGCTACACAAAGACACGAGATAAACGCTAGCAGAGGGAAGAAGCCTTATTATTGGAGAGAGAAAATTATACAGAGGGAAACACACTGAGATAGTGACCAAGTCCAAAAGATGTGATTGTGGAACAATGCTGGCTGTTAAACTGTTTTATACATCTCTCTCGTCCCTCGCTTCCTTTCCGCTGCTAAGTGGGGGGAGGGCAGGAACAGGCAATGTTGACAGCCGCGCAGATAAATGTGCAAACTGTTTTTGGGATGCCTTCTTAACGCTTTCCTTCTTTGCTAAATAATATCGTCCTCGTTTAGCTTGAAAGATTAAAGTATTTATTCTAGGATTCAGTCCCTTTCCACAAAGCGGCACACAGAACGTTAAACACAGGCGCATCGTCACGGTGACACTGTTCCCGTTGACGTCAAACAGCTGCATGACTAAAAGGCTGCTTTGGTGGAGGGATATGAACGCATGCATCGAAACAGAGCACCAAACCAGACAGTTTGAGGTGGAGATTTCAGACAAAAAAATAAAATGCAGTAAGTTAACTGACTCAAACGCATCCTTAAATCTATCAGCAGTCCGATGGAGACTTTCGGGAGCACCTGAACATACCTCTCACCAACTTTCCGTCTCCTCCCCAATACTGGTGAACTGTGCGCATGTGTGTCCACACCGGTCGGGTAAAAAGATCACACACACACACACACACACACACACACACACAGATGCTACTTTCCATTGCATTTACATGCCCAGATTTCCATTCATTTGCTTAAGCACCTGGCTTAAGCAGCTCGCGGGAGGCAACTATGGACAAAGAAAGAGCCAGAGAGGAAAGAAAAGAAACTGGGAGTGACTGTGTGACTGAAGTCAGATACACAAACACACATACAAGTCAACAGAGAAATGGCTACTAACCAATGATGAGGAGGCTGCCATTTAGTACATGGTGTATGAAAGGGGTGGCCAACCCTGGTCCTCGAGGACCACTCTCTTGCTTGTTTTCCAGCCATCCCTACATTTGAAAACCCCCGTCAATCACCTGCTTTAATACCATCTTGTTGATTGGCAGTCAATTGTGCGTCAAACTCTTCTGTCGTGGTTACAGTAACAAACTCAAGAAAAACAACTTGGTTAAGATTACCAAAGGAACAACTTTGATTTTCAGGAAATTAAAAGCTCCCATATTTTGTCACCCATTGACATGTTTATACAACTGGGATTTAGTGGCTGCTACATCTAATTACACCAAGAGTCTTTACAATATATCCTGCGAAAAGTCACTAAAATGTTTACACAATCAAATGTATGGAAATAACAAAGAGCTCAGTTTTGCTGTAGAACATCTGCTGTTTGCAGTGATACATAATCAATTCAAATCAAAAGTCATTTCTCAGTGTAAAACAGTTGTACTTGATGATTTCTATTGTACGAAATGTGCAACTTTGTACACACTCCCGTCTATCACGTGTGACCAGAAATAGGCCGCTATTCCAACTAATCTTCCTTCCTTTACTGTACACAAACATTCTGACATGCAATGACGTGCACACACACACACACACACACAACTACCTTCCCATCCTTGGAACCAAGATAGTTCCATTGTCATCACAACTGTCACCCCAACTGTTGAGTTCAGGCCCCCACACGTAACAAACAGACAGAGAGATAACAGTGGCTATTCTAGGGTTGTTCTGTTCAGAAAGGCTGTTTCCTTTCTAGTGACCCCTGTACAATTCCCAAAACACACATCTTTATCTATCTTTGACCGAGATATATAATTTACTTCCTTCATAAAAAATTACTCAAATTTCCGTCTTCCACTTCAGGAATATTTTTGTGATTCAGACGTCCTGTTTCAAAGTGATGCAGAGAAACTAGTCCATGCATTTGTAACTTCTAAACTGGACTACTGTAATTCATTACTGATAGGATGTCCCAGTAACTCATTAAAAAGCCTCCAGTTAATCCAGAATGCTGCAGCCAGAGTTCTGACTGGACTTAACAAGAGAGATCATATTTCTCCTACATTAGCTTCTCTAGAGTTTGAAATCCTTCTCCATACATACAATGTGCTAGATGATCAGGCCGCAACATATATCAAAGACCTAACAGAACCTTATTATCCCAGCAGAGCATTTCATTCTCAGACTGCTGATCTACTTGTGGTTCCTAGAGATGTAAAATCGGAGGCAGAGCCTTTAGTTATCAAGCACCTCTCCTGTGGAACCAGCTCCTAGTTAAAGTTCTGGAGGCAGGCACCCTCTCTACCTTTAGGAGTAGACTTAAAACTTTCCTTTTTAATAACTCTTATAGTTAGAGATGTTCAGGTGACTCTTGGCTATGCTGCTATAAATTTAGTCTGCTGGGGGACCTTCCTGATACACTGAGCCATACTTCTCCCTCATTCTGTCTTATGTCAGCATTCCATGTTATTAACATTGTAGTTGTGCTTCATCCTCTCTCTTTCTTTCTCTGTAGGTATCCTGGACCTTGTAGCTGTAGTTGTGCTTTGTCTCTGTTGTGTTCTGATGTTTAGTTTCATCTCGAGTTTGTTTCTTTCATGAATTCTACGTTTGTCCTCCATTAGAATTTTTAGTTTTATCTACTGTTTACTTGCTCTTTCTTTTTTGCAGTCTATTAAAATTCTTTAAGTTAAATTTAGTCCCTGTGTGTCTTAGTGCTCCTTGGGTCCATCTTGGCACAAAATCTGACACCTACACCCTATACTACATTCATTAGGATATGCTGTTGACTCAGGTACATAAAAAATTGACCACAGCGGTGTCATAATGCTGAGCTACCATTTGAGAGAATGAGATACAAAACTTTCCCCTTTAGTTGTTTAGTGTGAAGGAGGGAGTTATATTAGTTTGGGCTGGCACGCTGGTTGGTGTGTGTGTGTGTGTGTGTGTGTGTGTGTGTGTGTGTGTGTGGTCAGTGGCTGTAGTTGTGGCCTGGTGGGATGGAGGCTGGGAGGCGGAAGCAGAAGAATGAGTTGATTTCTTGGATTCTTTTGGCTGCGGCCTAACATTCCACTCCCATTTCTACTGCACATGTGTGTACGCATGCCGTTACAGCTTTTATATATACAACGATATTGTGAATATTCAACAACATGCAGAGAATGAATGGAAATAAAAGAGAGCACAAAAAGTCTAAGACAGAACTGATGTGGACATTTTTCTAGGTGAAATTAAATCAAAAGATATAACCACTCTTGCATGTAAGTACAGTCAGTTAGCTTAGCTTAGCTTAGCATAAAGTATGAATACAAGGGGAATCTCTACAGGAGCCAAAGGTGATACAATCTGCCTGGAATTTACTGCTCTCAGTCAAACATATCAATGTTAGTTGTTTTTAACAAATAAGCATATTTCCCGAATTCTTTCCACATTTCAGTCTGACATCTTTATGAGTCTGTTCCTCGTCGTTACTCGTAAAAATAAACATGTGTTTTTATCATTCAGGGAGTTTCCTCACTAACAAACATGCACATGAACAAACGAGAATAGATGCACACAGTGTACAATGTGTTATTTATGATAGTGTGCAATCATTTTGCATAGCGCACATTTAATCCTCGAGGGTGTGTTTTACTTTGCATTTTCGTTAGACAGGACAAACATTCATGTTTCTAGAGAGCGAAAGAAACCTTTGAATGTCTCTTTTGAAACAAGTGAAGCTCCATGCTTGACGTTGACCTATTATACGGTCAGACAACAGAGTGTAGGCCAAGGCACAGTGAAATAAGTAAGAATCCTCCCCAAGGAGAGGACCAAACATAACTGCAGTAGCTGAGAATTTCATCAGAGAGGCAAGAAGGGAGGAATATGGAGGGAAGAGATGAGTATCTCTTGGGAAGGCACCAGAACCAGACAGATGTGGTTGTTAAAAGTGAACATTTTGTTAATATTCTTTTGTCGTGGTGTCTCTGTGCACCAAGCCACTCTGTGCTTAAAGACCACCACACGGTGAGTGCTGCCCCAGTGTGAATGACTCGTAACGACAACAAAGCTGACACTTCTCTGTGTGTGGACGTTACAGTAACGTCATCTGACTTCCTCTTTGGCTTCTAATGAATCCTTCTCCAACAGTCTGACTAAACGTCTCTATGAGATGAGCTGTTTGATTTGAAAATAAACTATGAATCAACAGCACATTGTACATTACATACAGATTGCTGCGTGACTAAACCTAACACTTTTTGTACAACTTTGGCTAAAGAAAATGTCACTTTCAGCGAACTAAGTCTAGCTGAATGTAACAGCGCATAACTTATGAACTTACTTTGAGTTACTGAATTTTTGTGTTGTGCTTGTTATTTTTTAAAGAAGGAAAGATAAGTATGTGTAAAAAGTAAAATTTATATAAAATACAACAATCTTATAAAAAATATTATTTATTTTAAGATCTCTGGACAAAATTAAATACGCAGGACTTGCAGTTACTCAGCATCGTTTTTTTCACACTCAGCTTGGTATGTATCGCATGTCCACCTCACACCCATGTTTTTTCCATAAACGACTTCCTTTTTCCTCTTCCCTTGTGTGACATCTCTGCCCTGCCCCACTCGCCCTCCTGAAAACACATGCGCACAAACGTCCCAATGTTAATCCTTACAGAAAAATTGTTAAAGCTGGTGTGTGTGTTTGTGTGTGTGTGTGTGTGTGTCACTGTCCTTATGGCATAACTGCTTTCACTGCCAAGGCTTAACTTTTGTGTTGAGTAACTCTGAGACCAAACTCTAACTTTATCTCCAGTCCCATCATAAGGACAGTTTAATTTACCCAGAGTTTCCTCATCCCCATTAGCATCTGTAGGCTACTACTGACTGTGGGCAAAATCATAACCTGATAATTGAGGTTAACGTGATCATTGTCAACATGTAACATTTTGCGAAATCCTAATTCTGGAAGTCTGTTTCACCATTTCTGTTTTCTGATGGGAATTAACAGAGCATGGTCCATAACAGACTGTGAAACAACAAACACTGGTTTTATACCGGTAGTCGTTGTATTTTGTTACTTTAAAATGAAACCACGCTGGTTGATAAGTTACAAGATAAGCAACAGCGCAGTGTTTGTCATGTGGACATGAGGGTGCTGCCAAGCTTCTCTTCTCTCTGCCACAATGCAAATATTCACCAAATCTGGAGCATGCATCTGTTTCACCTGAAACAAATGTTTGTCTACATTTTTTTTAATGCCTGGCTAAATGATAAGCTACAGTACTTTCTTTACAACCACAGCCTTGCATTGTGCACTAGTTTATGTCACCACTGAGTGACTTCTTTATCATATTATAAAAGGTAGTTCAAGATTTTTAGTGCAACCGTTAAAGGGTGTGGAGAGGCCAGGGAGGAATGGCGAAGGGGAAATTGTTTTTTCCCTGCATAGACTTTCACGTAGCCTAGAGGGATGAATTACAGACCCAATGGCCCCTGTCTTCACCGTATCTCTCCACCCTGTGCTCTCTCTGTTCCTGTATCTACAATATGTTTTTTTTATTTGTCCTTTCTCTTTTGTGTTGTCTAGTTTTTTCTCATTTACACAAATGTAACCTTCGGTAGCTGTCACTGAAGGAGTTTTCTTACATTTTTAGGTTTCTGTGTCAATAACATCTCATCTTGAATTCTCATTCCTGATATTCGTTTTTTTCCCACAAGTTGCTGCTTGTATGCAGAATGTGAAAACAGTAGTGAGCAGTGAATAAACTTTGTTAATGGCCTGTGGGAATGCGCTTGCCTGTTAATAACGGATGGGCCAAAACAAAGAACATATCATATAACACACTCTCAACAGGGCAAACAGTTGGGGGAGGGGGGAAACACATTGACACACCTGTATGCTTCCAGGGCATTTGGTGATGCTTCACTCACACCCACATAGTACAATGGAGTGCCCATACAGAAGACACACACAAACAAACATGCACATTTGTGCTCTGACCTCAAAGCCAAACAAATGATATCCTGTCAACCAATCGTAGTTACCTATAATACCAGAGAGCCAATGAAAAAGCTTGGTCACAAAGTTTGAATGTGTTTGAAAAGAAACAACCATGTAGTCACATGAGTGAGTGCGTGTTATGAATGTTTTGAGGAAGAGTTAGAAATTATGACATAGGTTTAGAAAGATGAAACTATTTAAGTATATTATTTGAAGCATTATGAAAAAATGTATCACTGTCATATCACCATGACTGATACCTTATTATAGTTACCATATACAGCACTACTTAAATCCTGTGAATTGTTGCTTCTTCCCAAGGATATTACTATAATGCATTTTATATTAAATACCTTTTGAGTTTTGTTCTGTTGCTTTTCTGTGTGTCAGTTGACATTGTATGGAGTTACAATCCTGGCTGTATTAAACTTGAATACAAATTACAAGGCTTTGTACAACTGGCCTAAGTGGATCAACAGCACACCCTAGTGGATGCGGGATTCTGATAATTCAGGTTAACGGTGGATACCTGCAGGAAATCATTATCATCATGTTAATGGAAAACTGACTGCTGAGTCAAATAAATACAGAGTAAAACTATGTTGTAAAGAAGTTTTTTACTATTGCAGTCCTTAGTGTAGCTGGGAAGAATTTACCCATGGACAAAAGATTTTATAAAAGAATGAAAGAATAATGAATACGTTCATCAGTGATCTCTCAGACATCACTTCAGACCAGAAACATACGAATCAATAACTCTCATATTTAACCTCTGCAATTTAAGACATCAGCATGTTCATGCTGTTATTTTGCACCTGTTTCATATTATAGAAAGTTAACAGACTACCTAAGCTTTTTAAAACAAAATCTCCAATAAAATGTAATATTGTATTTAACAGTAAATAACATGCGTGTTTTAACCACAGGCTGTATATAAACATTTATTTACACCGTTTAAACTGTTGCTGTTTCACATTGCGCGTATCCGGAACCTTCGCGGGGGGAAGACTTTTGCGGTGGGACACAGACTGGAAAGATGGCAGACGTACCAGGAAATGCTCCAGACCGTGAGTTTTAAAACTTTTGAAATTTATCTTCACCTTTCTCTGCGCGAATAATTGGGTCTGAATTTGGCATTTTGTAATCTTGTCTTACTATAATGTTTCGAACAAACGTCTCTGTAAGCATAATAAAATAAAATAGTTTTTGTCCCATCAGGCAGGGTTTCCTAATATTAACTTATTATTTTCCTCTATGACAGTTTAGAGAAGAGCTTATGAATGTAATTGCGGAAAGTGTTTGTTTTTATCTGGACCAGGTAAAATAAGTAGTCCGTTCAGACACAGTGCAAACAGCAACTTCAAATCACGCAGCAAGGTTTTTACATTTTCTTATAGACAACAAATTTAACGCACATCATTAAGAAATGTACTATATCATTAATAAATAAAATATTGCTTAATGCAGTTGTATGATGTAATACTGCCTAAAAATGTGCTGGGTCATTGTGACACAATGATAACGAGCCCAAATGTATTGTTACTGTTTATACCTGAACTAGACTTCTTACATTTAGTTATATGGGACACACACACACACACACACACACACCAGGAGCAACTTCAGGTTTAGTGTCTTGCCCAAGGGCAATGTATAGTCATCCTAAATCACAGCAGTCTCCAAAAGCTTCTCTCTAGTTTGCTTCCTACCTTAAACCAGCATTCTTGAATCAACTAGCTATGATATTTGCACACGGGGAAATAGTTATGTAAACACTCAGTCTTAAGAAACATTTAACCACATTTTCACAAAAGAAAGTAGAAGAAAGTGGCTGCGCGGTCTTTTTCTGCACAGCATGACTTTGTAGTGACTCGTCAGTGAGATTATAGAAAATGTTTGACTTGTGTTTATGAAGATAATCATTTGTAATAATGACCTGTGTCTTTGCATCCTGTTGAATCTTTTCAGACTGCCCAGGTACAACGAGTGAGCAAGCTGGGAAGTCGGCGTCATGTCAGGGCTGCCCCAACCAGACGCTGTGTGCCTCCGGAGCCACCAAAGATCCTGACCCTGGTAAGAGAGTCATAACCTCTTATAATCCTGTATTCACACAGGGGCATCGACATGTTAGATTTGAATCTACTGGCTCGTGATCACGCTTGTCACGAGCAGGACACTGTTTTTAAATCTTGTGCTGCTGCTGCTGCTGCTTGAAGCAACCCATCTTCTCCCTCTATTTTTGAACGCAGCCATAGCAGAGATAGCAGAGAAGCTGTCAACCGTCAAACACAAGATCCTCGTGCTTTCGGGAAAAGGGGGAGTTGGGAAAAGCACCTTCAGCGCTCACCTGGCCCACGCTCTGGCAACTGACAGCACAAAGGAGGTAATCATTTGATTTCTGAGTAGGGAACCTCCAGCTGGTAATTTAGCAAACGATGGTTTTGTTTGGGTTTAATTAACCCAATGGCCGTGTGCTGCAGGGATTGTCTAAGCACCACTAGAGGTCACTGAAGACACGATTTAACAAAGGGATGTATAAGGTCACATTTTTTTAAAGATCACGTTTCTACTATTGGTTGGCTAAAACCACTGCTGTGTTGGTCTGATGGTATTTGTAAAGTTTCTTTAACATTTTCTCTAAATAACATGGTTTTCTTCGTCAGCTGATGTGGAGTATTTTTTCCTGAAGGTTTACTCAGTTTTTCAAACCCTGCTTTGACGTCTACAATTCTACCGAACTGCTACTTTTAAACTATGTCTTGTACTGTTAAAGTTTCCAGCTGAAACCACTTTGTCCTGGTTTGTGGACATTGGTTGGTTTCAGTTTTTCAAGTTGCTGATGGGAGGCCGAGTTGAGTGAAACCACAATGTTAGTAAGTCAAATATTTTCTCAGGTCTGCAAACAAATGACTTTTCCGAATGACTATTCCTGACCTGGAAAACGTGTCCTAATGCCCTGAGATAAGATTGAGAGAAGAGATTGCTAATCTTCTGCGCGAGGACATCCTTCACATGGGAATAACAAACCGTATAAGATAAACTTAAAAAGATCTGGTCTGGTGTGAATGCAGCAGATCTTTGTTTTTTTTACTCTGCTTTCCCAACTTTAACCTCTGTTGAATCACGCGTGCGAATACATGTTGCTGCACTAGTACAAGGACTACAGACAGAGCTTTGGAAGCTGATGCCCCGTCTCTGATGTCCTCAGGGGTGTTTTATTTTTTGCTCTCTCCTTTTTCACATTTAGGTTGCCCTGCTTGATGTAGATATATGCGGTCCATCTATTCCTAGAATCATGGGCTTGGAGGGAGAACAGGTGAGTAGTAGCCCTAGTTTTTTGTTGGATGTGACAGAAATAGGTTGTTGTCTAAATAAATGAGATGGTTAATGGGTAGAATGGTGGAATAGTGAAGGTAAACACTTATTTACTAGTCATTGCATGTCTCCGCTCGTTTTCTTTTTTATTAGAAGATGAAAGAAGCATTTGTTTTGACTTTAAGTTTGTCTGTTTGTCAAGCAGGCGGGTAATTTTCTTAGTGTCTGTTGCACAGGTTCACCAGAGCGGCTCCGGCTGGTCTGCTGTGGTGAGTCAATTCAAACAATGCTTTAATATTAAGTCATTTACTCTTTGAAGGAGCTGTGTGTATCGCAGGTCTTTAGATGTCTGCCTGTGTGTGTGTGTGTTGCAGTATGTGGACGACAACTTGGCAGTCATGTCTATCGGCTTCCTGCTCAGCAGCCCCGATGATGCCGTGATCTGGAGAGGTCCCAAGAAGAACGGTGTGTGGGAACGAGTGTGTGTGTGTGTTTTGCATATTACATTTTTCACATGTTGTTTCTCTGCAAACTCTGTGGTGTTTGTTATCAATCAGGAATGATTAAGCAATTTTTGAGGGATGTTGACTGGGGAGACCTGGATTATCTAATTGTGGACACGCCCCCTGGCACTTCGGATGAACACCTGTCAATAGTGCAGTACTTAAGCTCCACCCATGTCGATGGAGCTGTCATCATCACCACACCACAGGTAAGGACATTTTAACTGTGACGGTGGTGTGAAAAGGCTTCCTGATCTCTTCACACGTTGGATCATTATGTTTTCACCATTTGTGGTTGACGGCTCTCACTGAGGTTTGCAGGAGTCCCAAAGCTTTAGAATAGAATAAACCTTTATTATCAGTAGCGGCCTGGTAGCTCAGTGGGTTAGGCATCAGACTGGAAAGCAGGAGGTTGTGGGTTCGAATCCCGTCTGACTCCTAATCCATCCCCTACCAGGTGTGTCCCTGAGCCAGACACCCAGCGCTAGCTCCCTGTAAGTCGCTTTGGATAAAAGCGTCTGCCAAGCAAAGTAAAGTAAAGTAAAGTAAAGTATCCCACGGATTAGAAATTTAATTCTTACAGGCTTCTTATAACAAAATTGATTAGAAATGGCTTTATATCCTTTTCTGGATTGATAGATCGCAATTACTTTGTTTCTCACTTGTTCCTGAATTTCTTTGGATGCCAGCACGATCTTTTGGTCTATTCCACTTTGTCAGGCAGGTCCCGTTTAAGTGATTTATTCATTGAGAATACATGTGGCAGTAATCATCTTTCTCACAGAGAAACGGCCTCCTGTGTTTATTTGTGTCCTCCTTGTCTTACATTTAAATAAGTTTGAGGATTTAGACATTTCCGTGTGACGAACATACAGAAAAATAAGAGACCACGAAGGGGGCGAACACTTGTTCACACCGCAGTGAATTAACGGCTTCTACCCCAACGTTAAAGGAGAATTACGCCCACAAATATCTTTGTGTGACTACTTTCACAGCAACTGCTTTGCTTCAGTTGGTGCGTTTCCCAGAATACATTTCAGCCACCTGTTTTATGTTCTTCTAGACACTAATAATGATAGTAACACTTCAAGTCACAGCTATATTAATCCGCATCTACCAGTCAACTAAAAAGACAGAATCACACCCATTACTCAAAATGCAAATAATGATTACAGTGCGCTGCACAAGCAGGGGCTCCATCTGTAAAAATGTCAGCGCTTCTCCATGATAGTGATCTTTGTTGTGACACAATGATATATTTAAATATTTATAGCAGTTACATTTTTAAAAACACTTAAAACAAAGGCAGAAAACCACAATTGAAGAGGATTCATATTGTCCATTATGTAATGTAGTTGCAATTGTTAGAGTAGCTGGATAATGTTCGTCTGTTATCGCCTGGGAAAACCCCCCGTTCCACCACGGCTGTAAATCTCACCAGTCGCCTCTCAACCTACACAATTAACTGATGGCTGAATACAGTAAGTTACCGCCCTGTTCAGGGGGCTTGTGCCAAAAGAATCTGTGAAATTTACCTACGCATTAGTATGACAGAAATACCCGCTCGTATCCAACACGTCGTTTCATAAGTAGAGCGGCACGTTACATGTTTGGAAAAATGCCATTTCAATTCAGTTAATCTTTATTTATACAGCGCCAAATCATTCATGTCATTTCAGGGCACTTTACATAGCAAGGTTTGCAAAAATATAAGTGTATATATACAAAATAATGCAGAAAACCCAACAGTTCCACTTGAGCAAGCGCTAGACAACAGTGGAGAGGAAAAACTCCCTCTAAGAGGAAGAAACCTCCAGCAGAACCAGGCTCAGGGTGGGCGGCCATCTGCCTCGACCCGTTGGGGTTAGTGGACAGAGGAGAGAGAAAAAGAACAGCAGGTAACATAGATCACAACAACAACAAGGAGCAGCAGACGAAGCACCGGACAGGTTGGTAGGACCAGCAACCACAGCTCCAAGGTCGAGGACACCTGTAGAAAGGTACAGAGAGAAAGAGGACAGGGGAGAAAGACAGAAGGACGAAGCACTTGGAGAGAGAGGAGACACAATGTTAACAACATATAATGATGTCATGGTAAGAGAGAGGAGCTCAGAGTGTCAGGAAAGTCCCCCAGCAGACTAAATCTATCTAGATCTAGTCTATCTATCAAAAAAAGCTGACCTTTTTATCTACTCATCGAAAGGGCGAAGCAAAACTGCTATGGTGTTACAAAGGAAGCTATGGAAAGATTTTCCTAAACACCAAAGTCATGTTTAGGCATAGTGGTGGAAATATTGTGCTTCCAGTTTTCCCGGAAAGATGTTACAATAAGCTCGAACTGCCATAAAACTGAGCAGAGGCTGACTTCTGCAATGTAGATGCTTTCCCCAGTGTAGTTTATCCTGCTTGAGATGCGTTAGAAACTACCTACAAAGATTCTTTATTTGTCACACGCAGCACAGTTTATCAAGCAGTAAGTGCGACATCCAGTGAAATGATCCAGCTGCAGTGGATCCGCGTGCAGTGGCGAAAAAAAGCGAACTCTTTGCAGCTTCCTGTTTTTTTTTCTGTATAAAGTGGTCATGCCCTTTAATCTGATCTTCAGCAAAAATGCAAAACAAAAGGATTACTCGTTGATGTTTTCGTGTTGGCTCACAGTTCCCGTTTTATGTCATGCGTGCTCTTGGTTGTTCAGTCCCGCAGAGCAAACACGTTTCCAGGTTTACAAAAGTAGGCTACGGGATAATGTCAGAGTTGGTGATCACCAGCTGAAGCTCGGTAGAAATGTAGTGACGCTGGTTCTATTCTCAAGACGTCAGGTGTGAACAGGTCCTCAACTTCCTGCTGAACAACAGGTGTAATGAACAACAGGAAGCACTTGCTCCAGGCCATTGCAGTCGAAGGTGCTTCAGTGTTTATCATTGATTTCACTTTACTTTTCTACCATCACTTTGTATGTTTGAAAGGTGGGTTCAGAAAAATAGAGGAAGGAGATCAAACAACACTGAGTAAATTTAAAACCCAATTAAAATAAACCACTTTTGATCTTTAGGCGTTTCTTTACATTTTAACAGCGAACTCTGTTTTGTTCTAAACATGATGCAGCAATGACCTCAAAGTTATCACTGCACCATATAACGTTATACTTCAGTGTTTGTTCACACAGAATAAATACGATGCTAGTTACAATATATAAAAATACACATTCACTTACATTATGTACTATAATCTCTGAAGGTGGTATACATTATGTTTTCATGGTAACATGTACAGAACCTCATACATTCACGAACTACTCTTTGTTTGATTTGGACCTCTGATATTTTTGTCGTACACACATTTAGGTATGAAGAGCTGTTCAGGCCCTGCGGCGGTAGATGAGCTCTACATCGTAGTGCTCTCGCCACATTATTTTGCCTTTGGTATTTTGTTTTTTTTATGTGTGTGTGTGTGTGTTCACAAACTGAACACTGTGCTGTTACGCTTTGGTTGCTAGCCCCTCACAGCGTGTTTGGAACATAGTATTCACAGGGGATTTATGTCCTTGATTCTTAGCAAACATTTCCTGATACTGTAATGAAGTTGAGCCCTGTGAGGTCCGTAAGCAGTGGAATCATTTCCTCATTCCCTCAGATCTCACTTAACCAAAACTAACCACGGCTGAGCGAGGAGTTGCCCCAAAAAAAACATGTCAACAAACAGGTTTGCTGAGTTCTTAATATAAAACAGAAAGACTGTGGGAAATGTTGATTGTTGTTGTGGGAGCTGCTCAGTTCATCAAGGCTAACAGCTGTTTTCAAGAGAATGGGAGTGGAGGGTGGAAACGGCTAACGTTGTTCCTTTCTCTTTCTTTTCTCCACCCCTGTCTGTTTCCCATCCTCCCGTCTTGTCTTGCTTCTTGTGTTTTTGTTTCTCCCTCTCTCACCCTGCAGGAGGTGTCGTTGCAGGACGTGCGGAAGGAGATCAATTTTTGTAACAAGGTCAAGCTGCCAATCATCGGGGTGGTGGAGAACATGAGTGGCTTCGTCTGTCCTAAATGCAAGGTCACTGCAAGTGTCAGACGCATGTATACAAGTACAACAAAACAAATACTTTTATACTTTGGTTCCTGCATTCTCACCTGCGTGCAGTGATAAAGTTGGTAAATAAAAAGGACGTCTGAGAAACAGCCAGGAATTAGGCCAAACGTGGCAGCTGGCTTGTAGCCACTGTCCTCTTGAGCAATGTGCTGTCTGGGGCGGCGTGAAAGCTCAGTGGGTAGAGCAGGCGTCTTCCAACCTAAGGGTCAGCGGCTCGACTCTCCGTCTCCACAAAAGCTACACGTCGAGGTGGACAAGACACCGATACCCCGTAGTAGCGCAGACGCAGGTCTAGCAGCTGACCCAACAACAATTTCAACAAGGGGATCAATAAAGTATTCATCGTTATTATTATTACAGCAACAGGCTGAGTTATGTTGTGTCTCTACCAAGTCAACTCCGTAATGGTGCACACTGGCAGGAGTAGTTAATTTAATCCCTTTCATGCGTGGGAGGATATAATGCAACATCTGGTTCAGTGGTGACGGTAGAAGTTAGTGGTGTGTTGTTGGACACAAGTTAGTGTTAGTGACACTTTACAAAATGACAGTCTTAACACATATACAGGTCCTTCTCAAAAAATTAGCATATTGTGATAAAGTTCATTATTTTCTGTAATGTACTGATGAACATTAGACTGTCATATATTTTAGATTCATTACACACAATTGAAGTAGTTCAGGGCCTTTCATTGTTTTAATATTG
>JAUMHF010000025.1:14589211-14606259 GCA_032359275.1 Microctenopoma steveboyesi | reverse complement strand
GCCTAGAGGTAACAAATGCATGGACTAGTTTCTCAGCATCACTTTGAGACAGGATGCTCCTAATTTTAGAAATATTTCTAAGGTGGAAGAAGGAAGTCCTAGATATGCACACACTGAATGCTTTTTCATTTGCACGTCTGGAATGTATGATCTCTGTGACCTGAGAGATCTGGCATGTTGTTTAGCTGGTGGCTTGTTGGTTAAATAACACCACACCTAAAGAACAAAACCTTTTTGTCGTCGTGTAACAAACATGATGCCAGTGTAATCGGTTGTTGGGTGGCGATATGGGGAAAGTGAATGTGGTGGTGTGCAGCAGCCCCTCCGCCCATTATTCTCAAAAGCATCATCTGACCAAAAGGACAAATGGTTCTTAAACACATTTTCAATTTCTTCTACAAACATGAGCCTGAAAGGTCCCCGACACGTGGGTTGTGTAGTTAGTGACTTTGACAAAATGTTGCTGGTCAGCACCAGGGACAGCGCTCTCCGCATCATATGCACACACCCCCTGCGAGGCTCGACCACGCCAGATTTGAGGACATTTGTGCACCTACCGAGGACAACGTGAAACGTTTTGCTCCAAGTCAGGCCACAATCAGCAGCAGTAAAGGAGCATTTACAACATTTTCAGAACGTTTTGACTTTCACTCTAAATACATACACGCTGTCTGTACCTACTGCATTTACGCTTTTGCACCCTGCACTAGAATTTATTTGTCCAACTGAAAGAAGCAGTGTGTCATTCTGACTACCCAAGGCAGTTGCATTGTCTAATGATCTAATTATTTATATTCTAGATGATTTATCTGAATTCATGAACGAGAAATATCTGTTGGGTAAGTTGAAAACACATTTGATTTCGACTCACTGTGTACATCACGTAGTAACGCACCTAATAATGGTCTATTTGATAAGTTGCATACACATATTGAAGTATCATCTGTTGTCTAATTCTCTTTCTGCTTTCTATTTCTTCAAAGAACTAGAGGGAGGGGAGCTCTTTGGTGACTTGTTGAGCTGCGAGGAACTCAGTAAGGATGTGTTCCTTTCATTTTGCATCCACTGACAAATGGGGGAACAATGTTATTGATATGAAACGGTCCACGTTTACTTTAGATGAATCATATATACAAAGAGGAGAAAGAAGGCCAACTTCTGTTTGCCCCATTTCATTCATGCGATGTTAATAAAGTGAGATGAAACTGTAAAGCTCTTTCTACGCAGGTAAAATTTGAAATCTACTCTTAGACGAGCAGCAGAACTTTATGTGCAGTACTATTATGGTCATTTATATATTTCTTAGTCTCTTTATTAGAACACAACTAGAACATATAGAAACTGTGTGCACAGTATTAAAAAACACGACGATATGAAAAAAAGGCTTCTGTAGTGACTCATATTGATCGTGATTGAATACAATAGATGTCAAATCCTTCCTGTTGTAACACAGAGTTCAAATCCAAAAAACTAATATACTGCACAGTAAATGACTTTTTGTATGTACAGTAAGTACAGTATTCATAGTATATATGTTGCAACCTCAGCTTGTGCCAAGGTTTACTGCTCTCTGCTTCTTAAAAAGGTCAGAGAACGTATGTCCCCCTTTAACAATGAGGAAACTAACAAACGAAGGTGAAGAAATAGGTTTTCAGTGATGATGCTGGTCCTGAAGGTGTGACACTTCCCTCTTCTGATCAAGATGTTTAGAGAAACTCGTTATCATGCTTTTCAGATCGGTTCTGAAATGTATCACAACAACAGTGGTTTCTAGTTACCGTGTCTGCTTTCTGCTTCACTGACTCTTTTACTTCCTGATTCGTGCATTTCAGGTGATGTTCCCATGCCAGAGCCTCCCAGCCAGAACAGTCACCAGAGACAGGACAACAACATAATTACCAAACCAAGAAGGCCAAAAAGACAAAGAGGTGACAAATACAATCTAATACCACTGACTCGTGGTCTGTGTATTTGTGTTAAAACTCTGTTACATATTCTGTTTATATTTTTCTTTGTACAGTTATCCTGGCCCCGCAGTGTAATGATGACATCATACCACCAAAACCAAAAAGGCACAAAGCAGCAGGTAATCCACCCTTATTGCTGCATTTGATCGTGCTGTGTCACTGTTAAATATATAACCCGTTGATGTCCAGCCCATTTCATACCTAATGTTTTATTATTGACTGGCTACAAGTCACTTTCTTGATACCAGCTCAGCAATGTGGCCATGTTTGACAGGTGTAGATGTGTTTGGTATTCTTTCATTGGTTTCTTTAAGCAAAGTATATTATACTCTAATATTTCGTTCATTTTGATGCTGTACAGAAAAAAACATCTTGTAATGTTGGTTCTTCAACTCTTGCAGGGCAACCGAAAACCAAAGAGGCACAGACTCAGCCTGTTGTCGCGCAGAGTAAGTGCTCATTGCTGCAGCTACAAATTGCTGCAATTCTTGGAAAGGGTTCATTATTTCATGGCTCTATACTGGCGACACCGTACCAGTCGAAAAGGGAATTCAACTTCCTTCTGCTTTTCATATATTATAAGATGACATCATCTTGAAAAACTCTTACGCAGGTTGAGTTTGAGCACAGCTAAAAAACATGAAGTGAAAAACTCCTCCAGATCAAGGTTGTTTATTACAGGAAAGGCAGAGGAAAATCAATGACATATAAAGCAAGCTGAACATGTTTGAAATTGCCCTTTAAAACTTGGCTCAACATCTTAAAGGACCAATTAGAAATACTCATCTACTGCAGAGGTATCAAGCAAAAGTTGATGCAGGTACAGATACATAAAAGGTCATATATTACAAATATATAAACTATATTACTTGTAAATAAAGTGCCATTTGAATTTAAAGTCACTGCTGTACTATTACAAGCCGTTCGCCCACCACACTACAGGGCATTCGACTCATGGGTGATGAGGTTATCGAGTTGGTTATGCTTGATTTGGTTCCTTCGTGGCACTGAAACGATCAAGAAACAGGAACCTGTCACAAGACAAGGCCACACACTGCTCTAAAATAGAACTCTCACTTCAACAGACTTCCCTCAGATCAGTTTAGTGCTTTTTCTTTTCCTCTTTATACGTCAAGCGTCATTCCATTCATGGCTGTGAATCCAGCACAATTAGCAGCATTTAAATGACGAGGTGCTAAACAAAACTAAGTAGCACGCACTAAACGTTGAATGTAGATACATGGAGGACTATAATGTAGAAACATGTTCAAGCTGTGATTTGGCTCTATATAAATAAAGTTACATTGAATTAAAAAGCTGCGGTCCGTAAATACTTTATTGTTTCTTGGAACAACTGTTTTCCTTGTTCCTCGTCACGTTTTGAAGGTAAAAAAACAACAACCTGTTGACAGAGAATGATGAAGATGCTGTTTCTGCCTAATTTCCCAGGACCTGACACAAGATTGGAGCTGAGTCCGGTGAAGATGGCGGGCCTCCCCACAACCTCGCCAAGAATTGTACATCTGTCTCCCCCCATTCAGTTTATCGCTATCCCAGACACTTCAGGGTGGATCTCTCCTATTTTCCCATTCCCCAGTACTCCCTCTCAACCTAGATACATATTAGGTGAGTATTCCCACGCACTGTTTACTTTTCTGTAACCGTAGCCTGTTTGCAAAGCATGTTTTCTGACGGTGTGTGTGGCAGAGGATTGTTGTGTGGAGGAAATGACAACAGTTATTGTTACCTACCTGGAGTTCTGGATTAACAAGCTTCTTCTTTGACGCCTGCCTTGATTATAGCTGTCGTCAGCAACCACACATACACTGTCATGGTCCTCTAGTCATTATTCTACGCAAATGCTTCACGTTTGTCTTTGTGTTAAAAGTTACATTTTGCAGCAGTATTTCTTATATATTTTGGAGTTACTGTAAGTATCTGGTAACATCCCAGAATAATAGGGCTCGGTTCACTGTGCCCCCACCCTTTCTCTTTACTTTAGTACTTGGCTATCATGCCTGAAATTAGATGCCACAAAAAACCATTTGAAAATTGCTTTAAATCTACTTCCTCCCACTCTATGTTAAATTAACACATATTTTGAGGTCTTCTGATAGTGTAGCGGTGGATTTTGACCTGTGGCCATTGCACATTTAGAAAAGCTCCATCAATCGAGCAGCATATCCAAACAACATCTTTGTCAGGGAAGGCCTGACATATTTCAGCAGCTAAACCGCATACTAAATCTGTGATAAAACTCTGGGTGCCTCTCTGTAATCTACACCTTTGACCAACTGAGAATAATTGGCACACCTGTAATGTAATGCAAAGGAGGAGAAATGACAAAGAAGACACAGTTTACAGGCTGTTTTCTCTGTTCTACAGAGAATAAAATATGGATTGATGAGATTTGTAAATTGCGTGTAGATTTTACGCTATGCCTTGCTCAGCAATACACTTTCTAACCATTCTTTCTGACATAGTCCCTGCTTCACCACCTTCCTGCAAACCCCAAATTCCACCACTGTCCCCTGGTGAGTAAATAAAATGTTTATTTGTTCATCGTGTGCGTGCATGAGAGAGGTGTGATACTGGCAGTGGTATGCTTCCACATTTACAGACTACTTCTGCCTTTTACGCATCAGCGTTGCATCTGCCAGCTCTGTGCCATCTCACACGTGTTCTTTCTTCTCCTGTGTCTTCAGTGGACGGTGCTGTCGCGCCAGTTCAAATGAGCTCTTCCCCACAGGGATCCGACACCCACAGCAAAGCTGCACCTTCCCCACCGCTCTCTCCAAACACTGGTGTGTAATAGCGATTGTTCCGTGCCTTCCTTTGTGTGCATGAATAGCGTGATTGAGCCATGTTACAGATATTATGACTTGTTGTTGCATTTCAGAGATTTCCCCGTGTAAAGAATCCCCTCCTCCTCAGTCGCCCACAGTCCTTGATATTCCACGTAAGTTGCCGCTATGCTTTTGCTCCTCTCTTCAGTTTTCATTGGAAACAATCGGCTTATGTTGGATTTGCTTTCAGAAGCTGTAAAGGACTACATTCAGGAGGCCAAAGCCCATATGCGTCACACCTGCCAGGACATAGAGGAAGGCCTCAGCCTAACCTCTCATTATGTGGACAGGCACGTTTGCCAGAGAGAGATCCTTCGCTCCGGTAAAAACACAAACAAGTGCCTGGAGAAAGAGTTAGTCATCATGGGAGATACAGAGCGGCAAAAAAGCTTGTTGGGGCAAAGTCAGGTAACAGTTTCGCTTTCGTAGCACAGCTTATGAGCTGATGGCGTCTAGTCCAGCAGCCAAATCCTGTATGACTGCGTCCTTTATCGCAGAAAGTCACTGACTGCAGCTCACTGGAATCTGTGTGTTCTGTTTTGTTCCACCCAGATCTTTGATGGTTCGAACGGAGACAAACCCAAACGCTACATGTTGCTCTTTGGAAATGCGGGCATCGGAAAAACCACCCTGATCAGGAAGTTGTGTCTGGATTGGTCCAGAGACTGCTTTCCGCAGTTTGACTTTGTCTTTGTGTTAGACGGCAAAGCGCTCACTCTGACGGAGCCGACCTACAGTCTTCAGACCCTCCTACTGAACCTCTCCTATTTTGCCCCTCCCTGCACCAATGCTCAGTCAGTGTTTGCTCACATGCTTGCAGCCCCGAAACGCGTGCTCATCATTTTTGATGGGTTTGACGAGCTGCGGAACTATGAAATTCTACTGCAGAATCAAGATAAGGAATTGATAGCGTCGCTGCAGAAAGACAGTAAAGCTCAGACCTACACAGTAAGGCAGTTATACTCCGCCATACTTCAGAGGGTCCTCCTCCCAGGATGCACCCTTCTGATCTCCACACGCCCAAAAGGCACTGCCAGCCAGGTGCTGCGCCGGGCAGATAGCATTCTTGAGGTGTGTGGCTTCACCCCCACAGATGTAGAGAGGTATCTGTTGCAGTACTTCACTGACCCTGCCCTGACGGAGCCTGCTTTGGACTGCTTAAGAAAGTGCAGCTACCTACATCTCCTCTGTTGGAACCCCGGACTCTGTCGGCTGGTGTGCTCGGTTTTAGAACAGTCCAAAGGTTCCGAGCTGCTACCGAGAACATTAACCGGGCTGTGCCATCGAGTGCTTTATCTTAAAATGGAAAAGGATTGTAGGAACACACACTCACAGGCTCAAACACAAATGTCTGAGCAATCTGTAAAACAAACCAAGAGACAAGGCTCGAGCAATACAGGGAGGAAGTCCAGCGCAGAGGTCTGCACTCGCGCTCGTACCCAAAGAGCAAGGACGACACAAGACGAAATTAAAGTGGACGGAGAGGAGACGAAGGACGCTGGAAGGGAAGCCGATAGAACAGAGGAGAGAGAGTTACTGTTACAGCTGAGCTCCTTGGCCTGGGAGGCGGTCAAGGCCAACCCCTCTGTCCTTCCTGCAGGGCGGACAATATCCGCCAAACTCAGGGCGTTCGGGCTCAGGATCGGGGTCTTCGTCTCTCGTCCCCTGAGGACGAGAGCGTCTGAGTCCAATGGTGAGGACGAGGGAGGAGGAAGGAAGGAAAAAGAAGAGAGGGACACTGAAAACACTGGAGCCAGTGGTACAACACACATTTTGATGTGGGCAAACCCGTTCCTTCAGAGTTACTTGGCAGGGCTTCATCTGTCCTTGTCAAGGTAAACGTTAATGCAATGTTAGAAAAGCAGGGAATAAAACAAACAAACAAACAAACATTTGGTCAACAGCACATTTGATAAAGACCTAAATATAACTGACTGATGAAATTCAAGCAGTTGCATTGTATCTGTGTGGAAACTATTCCCAGCCTCCTTTTGTTTTCACTTTAAGTCTGAATTTCCCTGACCAAATGTCACTTTCTGTTTCCCCAGGACTGTATCAGACCGTAACTTCCTCCAGACCCTCCCTTTCCAATCATCCCCAAAGGTACGCCGGAGACCTCAAAGACAGGAGCACGAGCTCACTCAGCGGTTTGCAGTCGGCCTCTTGTTTCACAAGAGAACAGAGCTGCAGAGGCTTCACTCGTACACGGACACAGTCTTCAGCGATATGCTGGTCAGCAAGCAGGCTTTAGTGAGAAAACACCTTGAAAGTCTTTCTTATGGTGACCTGAGCCCTGCCCAAGTCCTGGAGGTGTGTAACTATGTTTACGAGGCAAGTTTTACGCATGGCGACGACAGAGGAGACGGCAGCAGCACACAACTCGTGGCTCACGTGGCAGCTAATCTTCCTGATGTCCTGACATTTCATGGAGTTCCACTCAATCCGCCTGATGTGTTCACGGTAAAGAAAGTTCTCAAAAGGGGTGGAGCTAAAGGCAAAAGTTTCTCCTTGGATCTGCAGGATTCTGGGATACATGTGTCTGGACTCAGGACACTGGTGGGGCTTAACAGCATCAACACATACAGGTACAGATTCCTCCATATTCCAGAATAACCGTTTCCATAATTATCCACTGTTAAAGAAACCTGCTAATTCCTCAGTTTAAAAAAAGTAATATAAAGAATAATAAATGGGATTATTTCATATAAAGTTTTCCTGATTTGCTCACACATTCCTGCTTCATTGTTGTCACCTAAACTCTGGCTGTCTCCGTAGGGCATGCATTGCCGATGTCATCACCCTATGGGAGCAGCTAGAGCAGAGCGGTGAGGAGGGGCTCCTACAAGGGGCCGTCTCCAAATTCAAGATCCACCCTCTGAAGGCTACACAGGTTTGCCACATAGAGCACCTGGCGAAGCTGGTCAACATACACATGCAGAGGAGGCTGTCAGACAGGTATTACCTACCCCCCCCCCCACACACACACACACACACAGACACACACTTTGTATACATATGTTACGGCAAACAAAGTCACTGGACACTGAACTGTGCACTGTGGTTCTTTTTAGTTCCTGTCAGTCAGATTCCATCCTGGCAGACGGGGTCCCAGCCGTCAAAGAACTGCATAAGCTGGAGTTTGAGTAAGTAGCTGTGACATTTGAATTTAGGCAGTGGTGGAGTAGTCATCCAAAATAAAGTGAGGGAGAATTATGTAATCAGACAGACAAGAATACTAAATCATGTGCAAATGGATGGATGGATGTAAATTATTGTGAAATATTGATTTGTGACATTTGTGACATTTGTGACGTCACAACTGTAGACGACATCTCTCTTGTAGAACAAAAGGTACCAAAAATAAAGTAATACGTTTTTTTCACCAAACTACTCAAGTTGAGGTAAAACATTTGGTGCAATAAAACTACTCAATAAAAAACTAAAAAGTTACTTATATAATGGAGTAAATGCAACTTGTTACCATGATGATGATGATGGTGGTGTGTGCTTCTCTAGGCTTGACCCAGATAAAGGGCACCTTGGTCTTCCACAGCTCTGGGAGCTTCTGCCAGGTCTACATAACATACAGCACTTAGAGTGAGTATTGGCCTTGTAGAACTTTCTCAGTGGTTCTATCACTGCGCCTGCGTGTGTGTGTGTGTGTGTGTGTGTGTTCCTAGTGTCTGATGAGTGCCTCTGCTCCCTTCTTCTTCTCCAGTCTGGAGAAAAGTAAGATAGGGGACAAAGGAGCCGAGAAACTTGCTGAGGCTTTGGCTTCGCTCTCTTCTCTGGAGATACTCAAGTGAGAAAAACATGTTTACCTCAGTCTGTTTTATATTCCATATATGTGTAAAACTAAGTTTATTTTCTCTCCTTTTGGTTTCCAGTCTGTCACAGAATTGTATAGGAGACCATGGGATAAAGAAACTGGCATCCACACTCCGAGATCTGCCCAAACTGCACTGTCTAAGGTATATAACACACACCTACACAACAAAAAACCACAGCACATGATAGAAGGGCACATACTGTTAACCCACAGAATTTCACTTCCCTCTCCCTTTGTCTGTTTTTTCCAGTCTCTATAGCAATGTGATTTCTGATGAAGGGGCAGAGAGTTTAGCAGCTGTTCTCCCACACATGCCATCTCTCACTGACTTGGAGTAAGTCGCAAATGACTCATTCATAACGTCTGCATTTATTTATAATACCTAAGACATGTGGTTGGATGTGTGTAGGTGAATGGTGAGAGAGATCAGAAGAGGCAAATGAATTCTCACTCGTTTTGCTCTGTTTGGCAGCGTGACGTACAACAAACTGACAGATGTCGGCGCACAGAGCCTCGGGGCCAGCCTGAGAAACTGTCGACAAATGAAAACTCTAAGGTGAGAAAACTGTGTGCATGTGTGCGAGGGTGTGATCAGTGTTGTGTCCCCCTGCCTCTGTCATCACATCTTAGACGAGCGACATTAAGTCATGATACATACATTCTTTATGTCTCTCCTCTCATTTCAGAATGTGGAACCAGTGTATTCCGTACGGAGCATTTGAGAGACTACAGCAGCAGGACAACCGAATCCTTTTGCATTAGACCAATATTAAAGCTCTTTTTATTATCACGCATCTCATGTATATAATAAGTATACACACGTTTACACTACACTATGTTCTGGGCAAACAAAGCAAGAAAGTCAGTGATACTAGACACAGGTAGAGAGAGAGGGAGTGCATTAACACAATCTAAACTCGAGTTATTTGCTGCTTATTGAAACATAATCTTATCCAGAGCCTTTGTAAGATGCTGCACATGAATTCCTGATACGCACAATTGCACTATATTTGTCAACATATTGAGTTTTTATGTTATGCTGTGGCAATTCTGGATTTCTTTTTCTCTCCTCATGTGAATGATATACTGTGCTATACTGTGTATTTTTGACGGTTTGTTGTATTTAGCCATGTTGCACTTTAATACTTTGTTATAAAATGTTGTTTTTCACACTGCTGACGAATAAATGTTTTGTTCCGATGTCCTCCCACTAATCATTTCACATGTTTACTGAATTCACCAGTGTATTAAGAGCTTCCTTTCACTTCCTTACACCAGTTTCTGTTCCCTGTTTAAGTTCAGACTGACCTTTAACTGTTGTCTGCAGTTATTTTGAAGTTATGTTATTTGCTTCAGGTCATCTCTATAAAGGCAGAGTTTTCCTCTGTTTGATACAATAACAAAAGAGGGAGAGGAATTCAAGCTGTACTTATATTATTTGCCTGAAAAAGGGACATTTTATAATGGCTCTAATCAGAAGCGCTTGTGCTTTGATGCGCAGTTATTGCTGTTTCTGATGTTTTAATATCTTTTGTAAAAAAAAAACGAAATAAATCAGAACAAAAATAAAACTCGGCGAACCAGCGTCTTTTTCTCTAAGTATATAACCCAGTCTTCATTTCATGCACTTGATTATATAAAATGTATAACTTAACAATATTTGGCAGATGCTTATATTCCATAAGAATGGAGTTACAATCAGAATGATAATTTGATTAAGAAAACTAAAGCCATACTTCAACCACAGGTCACCTGCATCTGAGCTGTTAGAGATTTCCTTTACAAACCTCAGGTGGAACCAACGACCCAGGAAGCTCTTTTTGTTCTCTGGTGCTCTCTTCTGGACAAACTCTAACATTACACCTCAATAATCTTCATCTAACGATCATACAGTATCAATGTAAAATGGAATAAAGACAGAAGAAATGTGCTGGCATTTGCTCGAGGTTTATTAAATACATTGGAAAATAAAACTCTTTTTGCTCTATAGCTTATTTAGTATGTGCATGTCTGCAAACAGCAGATGGCGAAAGACGACACAAGCACTGGGTGAAGGTATGTAAAGTTAGGATGATAATGATGACTTTAAATAGCCCAACCAGCATCTCTCATCTTTCAGTTAATTAAGATGCCGTCTTTAACCTGCTACTAACGTCAACAATTTACTTTCATTCACTTGTAGTGGGTATTTTACTTATATATCAACCTGTGAACATCATCTCCAGTCAGAAGCAGTATTTTTTCTCACTGCTCATCCATGGAAAGCCATTACCTGGATTATCGGACGTTCTGATCACTTTTCCATACAAATGTATTTTTGAAACTTGAATATATATAAATATTGATATCCTGAGCTTTAGTGTCCTGTGGTTTAAATAAAACACACACTTGCATGTTGCCAAAAAATAGATGCATATGTGTTGACAATGATGAACACTCACTACTGTAAATGTATCCACACATATTGCTTGATACCAGCCTTAATCCAAATTGAAGAGAAAAGCTGATTAGAATCCTGGTTAGAATTATTGGCTGAACAGATTAATGCAGTACAATCGATCTGTGCCGTCATCCTCGTTTTCTGAACACACAGGGCATCTGATTTCACTGCGTGTGGGCAAATTCTGAATGTTGTTGGTTGATTGATGTTCTGTGAAACAGTGGACGGATGTTCATTAATGAAACGTGCAAGTCGGATTTCAGCTTTCTGGTTATTCGGTGGAAAACAACCCCCTGCAATGACTGTTGCGTGGAGTTTGCTTATTCTTGTACACTGGCACTGTTTGCAGTGAGAAAATACTAGTTCCCATGTCTTTCCTCCAAAAATCAACATTAGCTAATAAGCTTTGCAGCACGTTCTCCTCACAGACTTAACGCAATTAGAGTCAACTACCCATGTACAGTTTTCATCCATTCACCTCCAAACTGAGCACGTGGACAAATTACCTACTTCTGTGTGATCTAGAATTGCCCTGCGGCTTGAATCCAGTTTATTATTGCTGCCAAGAACATACATTCTAATAACTAAATTTAAAATTCTAGACAAAATAAACGTAGGAACGAGTAATATAAGTTCCAGCTGCCAAAACATTATTACCATCAAGTGTGTAACACAGATAACACTATCGTTATCAAATATCTGAATCATTTCTGCGTTTCGTTTTCCACTGATAGCAGTTGACACTTGACTACTATGTTTTGTGGACAATTTTGCAGGTCTCCAGTTATTTACTGTGACATAAGCTATCAGAAAACATACTGCTTTAAAGAAATAACTACATTTCTAGATAATTTAATACTTCTTTTTTACTGCAAAGTGTCTGGCACTGTAGGATAACAAGGATGTCATACAGAACCAATTCTCATAAATACTGTATTATACTGTTTTAATCGCTTATATGCAAACATTTGTAGCACGTTGGTGGTTAGTCCACCAGCCTGCATAAAGTTGTGTGCCCGTTATGCTACCACGTTCTAAAATGTTGATAATGAAAAAGAAATAGCAATGTATGGAATCATAACCCTGGTATTGTGACACAAACTGCATTGCCTGATTCCTGCCAATACAAAACTTTATAGGACAACGTTCCTGATTTATAGTAAAGTCTGTTTTTGGGAATTGAAATTTAAGAATCTGTTTTCCAGTACATTGCCAGAGCACCTGCTCCCCAGCTGTGCTCCTGAAAGTGTACATCCCTGCTGCAGACACACAGAGCTACGTTTGCTAGAACAACCAGCTGCTGCTGATTGCTGCTGCTATATGGACACAAACTGCACTCACACTCTTGTCTTTCTGTCTTGTTATAATGTGTCTGCAATTTGTCTTTAATTTATTTTTTTCCGTGTACTTGTTTTCTGTCTGTTCTGTCCTAGAGAAGCTACGAACGACCAGAAGCAAATTCCTTGTATGTGCAACATACTTAATGAATAAAGCTGATTCTGATCACTAAAAACCAAAAAATGACAAATAGTTAAAACTAGCTGTTCTGTAAGGAATCAAATATGCAACAAACTTACATACAACATTATTTTCCTGCTCATTGCAGGAACCTCTGAGCGGTCTCATTTTGCTGGACATCACACAGTCTTTTTTTGATTTGCCTTAACTGGTGACATGATGCATTCTCTATATCTCGGCATATTCATCTCTCTTGCACAGAAAACAGCTTTCTCACTCCACCTGCAGCACACTGTACTACCTTTATATGGTTTATTTTGTCCAAAAGAGGGCAGCAAGATGGTGTAGTGGTAGCAATTTTGTCTCACAGCAAGTAGGGTCTGAATCCATGGGTCGATCGGACGTCCTTCTGTGCGGAGTCTCCCTGTTCTCCGTATGTTTGCGTGGGTTCACTCCAGGTACTTAGGCTTCCTCCCACCATCCAAAGACATGCATGTTAGGTTAATCGGTGCCTCTAAATTTCCCATAGGTGTGAATGTGAGTGTGAATGGTCTTCTGCCTCTGTGACGAGCTGGAAAAGGCTCCCACACCCCTGGACCCCAAAGAGAACAAGAGGTTCGGATAATGGACGGATGGATGGAGATGGAGTCTCCAGTGCTGAGCCCCTGGTGCCTGCCCATAGCCTGCCATGGCAACAAACTGACTGACAGCTGATCCAGTGCACAATGCTCTTTACAATCATAACACAGTGACAGTCGGTGATCGCATTGCTGGCTCTGTTGGTTCTCTTCCTTTGGTTACCTTCCTTTGAGCCTGAACAACCTGAAGAGATGCGAGACAAATGTTTTGAGATATTAGCATCCTAAAAGGATTTGAAAAGTGGTTAGAAATTATGTCTGGAATCGCCACAATCAAACCTGTGTGCATCATTATCAGCTGCTTCCTATAAGACCGTTAACTGTAGTAGTTAACTACTGTGTGTAATTTTACATAATGTTCTAAATATCTCTAATTGAAAGTTACAAAAACACAAAACATGTGTGATCTGCTTACTTTTTAACTGGTGTATTTGCGTGAGACAAAGGCACCATCAACATCCAACTTGAAGGATTATGTCCCTGCTTCACTGACCAGGGATGGAGCACGCTGGCCCAATCTGTCCTCGACCTCTGCATCATCACAAGCACCATAATCCCGTCCATACGTTCTCTACCTCCAGGTCACTCCAGATACCCCTCAAACACACCCAACTCCGTGTCAGTGTCGTAGGGGCCAGAGGCCGGGTCGGACAACACCCCGAGGTCCACCAGCGCCTGGTCCATGTCCTCAGGCAGAAAAACTATCCCCACATTAAGCACGATGTACTCCATAAGAAAGGCATAGTAGAGGATGAGGACGTTCACAAAAAACAGGCCCAGATAAAACATATATGGAAGTTCCTCCAAAAGCGATTCGAGCGAATCTGTCTGGGCATAAATTGGATTTGTCATAGACAACAGAATGCCACGGTTCTGGTTCTTGCGGGTGAGGATGTGGCACAATGAAGGTGCTGGTGTCACAGCTAGAGATCCGTTTGGGGTGATGGGGCTGGGGCGTCCATTCCGGCTCGTTCCGACCTGCAAACTGTAACTTAGAGGAGGCTATTAGGGTGGCTTTTATCTACACGATCCAAAATACAACGACGGGAAAACAGTCCGATTTAAAGGCATAGAGCTCATAGCTAATAATAACCAGCGAACAGTATCAAAATAACATGTTAGCTAGCTTGACGCATTCTTGACATTGGTTTCTAGGGTTTGCGGAATTCACGCCATGCCATTCGGCCAGGGCTAAAAACAGTAGCATGGCGCACTAGCATAAACAGATACTTCTACAAGCAAAGCATTTGAGTTTTCTTGTATACGCAGTAATACCGAAAACAGAAAACATTGAAGAATACGAGCCCCTGGCGATATTTCTGCGGCTAAATTACTCCTACAATTCTTGTCAACTAGATGAAAACAGTATTGAACACAAAGCGAGATCTGAAACCTCGGTATGTGATTGGCTCGCCGCTTTTCAGGCTCTACTCTGACTGGGCTTTATGGTGTCAATCAAAATGCTGCCCGCCTTCACCGTACGAGTCGCGTGATTTAATCGTCGCCGCTAACACAGGAAGTAAATGGTGTAGTTTTCCTACACCCCCTCTTAGATGCCGCATCAAGTGTGTATCGTAAGGAAAGAACACTAACTCCCGAAGAACCCCATTTAGAAAACCTGTTACGTAACTATCCGCTGCTAGCGCAGCTATCTCCGCCTATCGCCTTCTGTTTGCTAAGTAGCTGTCTGTACGACAGAGTGGGTGTAATGGGCAGATGCGGGCATTAACCTTAGCGAAAAAACGCGTCTGAAAATATCACCTTCCAAGAACAGCAACCATGTTTGGCAGGTCACGGAGCTGGGTTGGAGGACAGGGGAAAACGAAAAACATTCATTCTTTGGACCATTTAAAGTGAGTAGCATCAGATAAGCTAACGTTAGCCTCTGACAACCGGTTGAGAACGACTGCCAGCATTATTAGGAACCCAGATAATGCCATAAAATAACTCACAACAGCTCACAACTAATTAATGGTTGTGAGCTGTCCAGAGGGCCCGTCACCTAACAGTGTCTACTATAGCTGAAGTGTATTTTCCTCCTCTTTTTGGAAACATGGAGGCATGTGAGCTAGCATAAAATGTTAGCTCTCAACTGAAAATGTACCCTAAAAACAGAATTGACAGTACATTACTCAGTCATTGTGACAAACTAGACCTTTTGCTGCTCAGCTTGAAGTTGGGGGACAACTGACATTTGCAGAATATTAAACCTGTAATGCTAACAGGTGCAACAAGCGAACAAGCGCGTGGGAGGGACACCAGTCAAACTCCGCGTGCACGCACCTGTGTAGCCCCGAGAACACGTACAACCAGCAAAATAAGAGACAGCACCTGTGAGCCTGTATAGCAGGTTATTGACGCTTTAAGCTTTTGGTTATCACAGTTTGCAGTGGCTGTATGGATTTGCCGCACTTTCTTTTTACGTCCCCCGAGTTTATGCTGAAAACACCATATTGTTGTCAGTCTTCCTAGTAACTAGTACCAAAATAAAATCATTCATCATAATAGTGAAAATACAATTGAGCACCACTTTCTTCCTCACACTGTCCATTTGCTCATGTCTTTCCATCAGGTATGTGTACAATGTCCTGACTAAAAACACTACAGTGACAGACCACAACAGAAACCTACTGGTGGAGACGATCCGCTCCATCACAGAGATCCTCATCTGGGGGGACCAGAATGACAGCTCTGTGTTTGAGTAAGTACATATCAAGATCTTTATGCGTGAATCATAGCTTGGCAGTGGTTGTTCAGCAGATGTCAAAATCTTAAGCAAGTCCCTTGTGTTTCAACGTAGCAACTTTACTAAGAACTGAGATACCAATCTAACTTACTGACTGCAAACTATTCTGCAAACTTGACCTCAAACACATTCTTGTTTTATTTTTTTTTTGCGTGTGCTCGCTATGCACAAAGTAGTAACATCTTGATGAAAATATTTATTATTTATTATTATTATTTTTAGCAAAACATATCCTAAATAAATATCATAGTAATAATGAAGTTTATAGATTAAGCCACTGAAGCATTTAAATTGCTTCTTGGAGTCAAACTAATGACATCGTAATGTTTTATTTTGAATCAGAATTGCTGCATGTTATCACCTCTGACTATTCTATTTGCTCCTCCTGGTGAGAAACAGGAAATGTTTTTGAAAAGCAGAAAGGCCACAGAGAATGTTGACAGCATACTTGGTGTTGGTGAAAAATGTGTGGTAGAGAAATTAGTATTTGTTTCTATCAGAGGTCTCATTAAAATTATATTTCATAGTAGTTATAACAAGAGCCTCTAAATTATTATTATTGTAGATAATGCCTGAGGATGACTTAAATTGATTGTATTGTCCTGTCTTCAAATACAATCCCTAATAAGCCTCCCTAATTTTTGAGCCTGATGCCGTTTCCCTAACATAAAACTGCATAAACAAAGCACTACAACAGAAACTGATTAAAAAACAACAACATTAAAAACGGTGTTAACAGTGTTGTGACTTTTTAAAACAAACCTAAACATCCTCTGACCCTAATTTTGACACAGGAAGTAAATGCAGAATGATATTACAATACAATACATTATTGCGATAACACTGTTGCTAAATATTTTCAATGCAATGACCTTTATTATTACTTTTACTCAAGTAAAGAGTTCTTCTTCCACCACTGGAGTCAAACTCCTGCTCCAATATTATTAACTGTATAATACCGAATACCGCAATAATGTGAATGTGCTATATTTTTTGAGATAGCTGTAATGACAATATTATACTTTTACAATCCTATTCATGATGTGCGTGTGTGTGTGTGTGTGTGTTTGTTCGTTCAGCTTCTTCTTGGAGAAGAATATGTTTGCCTTCTTCCTGAACATCCT
>JAUMHF010000025.1:14546514-14587178 GCA_032359275.1 Microctenopoma steveboyesi | reverse complement strand
AAATTTTAATGGCATTGTTCTCCATTTTAATGGAACATTGTTCTCCATTTTAATGGCATTGTTCTCCACCTCTAAACTGGTCTCTTTATATTTTATATATTTATATCTTCTTCTTCCGTCAACGAGAATGCGGCCGAACGGGAGAGAGATAGCACACAAACTATACATGACAGACACACTCAGATTCACACACACATACACACAGATACACACATTCATGAAGACATACACACACACACACAGAAACACAGACACTTACGCAGGCAGACACAGAGAGACACACAAACTTTGTCTTTGGCCATCTCTCAACTTTGTGTCTATTCCTTGGTCAGCTTCTTCTTCTCAAATTCTTTCTGACAGTAAACAGTAAATGAGGTTGAAAATGAGTTGGATATAAATACCTGCTGATCATTTCACACAGAAAGGTCCCCACACTCTGAGTCAACATTCACAATGGGGGTCTGATTTTCACAATAAGAGTCTTTTAGTGAAAAATCATGAAAAGATTGAAAATAAGTGGGATTTTGATAACTGATGGTCATTTCACACAGACACAGACGTTAACTTTTTCACTTTGTCAACTTTCATCAACCTTTTGTCCATTTTGCAGCTTTGTGCAAACTTTTTACAGTTGTCAATTTTTATCTTTGTCAATACTCGGTAAATCCTGCTCTCTGGTCGGGGAGATGGGTCTAAGGTTCAGCGGTGCTAGGTGGCAGGCACCTTCCAAGTTTCCCCAGGAACTTTCTAGTTTATTTATAGCATTTGCTCCTCCAGAGGGCACCATTGCATAGGTGCTGTATTTGATGTTTTACTGTCAGGTCTACACAGTATGAACTCTGTTTGGGTTTGGTGTCAGGGTTACACTTCTTCATTTGCTGCGACCTCTGGGCGAATTCTCGCTCTTTGACACTTGAGATTGGCTGGAGGTTGCAGTGAGTGAGGAAACTGGGTTAGGGATCAGGCAATGGCACAGAGAGACATGCAGAACTCCAGTCTTATCATGTACAAATTTACTTGGTGCAGTGATTGATACTTATTGATAACTCACGCACATTTTTGATATGAAATGCAAACAATGCTTTGTTCAAGTCGGGAACAAAATAGGTCCTCTAGATTTTAAATGTCTTACAAGAGAAAATGTGGCAAAACATTATTACAACACTTTAGTCACTCTGGCTTTTGAATATATACAGTACCACCGTACGTTTTTGTCTCTACTTCTTCTTTCTCTCTCTCTGGTCAACTGTGACCTGAGCACAGTGGTGCAGTACTGTGATTTGCTCACCATCGCCCCTATCTCTGTCTCCCACACACAGCACACTAATGACTTTGCCCTGTACACCGAGGCCATTAAGTTTTTCAACCACCCTGAAAGCATGGTCCGCATCGCAGTTCGTACCATTACACTCAACGTCTACAAAGGTGAGTGCCAGGAACACGCATGCACAGATGCTGACCACACACACTGACACACAAACATGTACATGCTCACTGGCACTCGGACTTCCAACCGCCTCTCTTTGTACTCCTCCTCTCTCCTTGCTGCTGCTTCTGGTGCATGAGCTTGACTAACAGGTACTGTTGTGACAAATACAGTCTCCCGACTTAGTACCTTCTGTACTGTAAGTGACACATAGTTAAACCCCAAATTGTTTTCCCCCTTTATGAAATCAGTCAGTCAACTTCGACACCAGAAATCCCTAGATCTCCGACAAGATGATTGTTGCTGAACTGGCCCCTTCTGGGTTTAAGTCTGTTCGTTGTTCTTTGGTTATGGGACCAGAATTGAAAATGCGTTTTCCACACTTAGAAGTGAATGTGGGACTGATGTTTGGATGCATGGAATCCTGATTATGTTAGAAAAATTATGTAAAACAGTCTGCTGCCAGTCTAGGTTTAGGATACCATCGAGTCTTCCAGTGAGACGATACCTGATACGTATATCCAAGTCCTGGAGTGAATTCTCTGAGCCAAGATCTCAATCCAACTGAGAGTATGTGGTGGGAACTTAGGGGTAATGCCCACGCTCAAAAATCATGCAGTCTGGATTAGTATACTGAGCCATACTAAGCATTTCATACGTTTTACATTCATTTTCCATTTAGCTGAAGTGTATTCAAGTATTATTCCACACAGACCGTGTGCAATACCAAACAGAAATCCTGTTTATATTTCCTTATAACTTAACAGTTGAACCCTGTGACACTAACCTCTAACACTACGTAAAATATGGAGAAATGTTTACTTCCCACTCTGTATAGACAGTGACATCTAGCTGTGAGCTGTGAAACTGCAGCAGAACAAAAGGATCTATGGCAAGTCGCTTTGGTGGATGAATAGTTATCTCAGTGCAAACTATTATTTCAGGATGTCCAATACAAACCCTTCTTCCAGAGATATTGGAACAGAGATGTTCCCTAAACTAAACAAAAATCTCAACATTTGTCCTTTGTTCTAAATCTTCACCTCATCTAGCATGCAGAGATGCGGAAATCCTCTCACCAATCAGTCTATTGTGCATTAGCATGGCAGGTCTTTCAAAATAAATGTCTGTTCTTCAGAGTGCATTTGCAATACAGTCATGATACAACAATACTTTTTTCTGTAGCTATGCTGCTTTCTGCACTGCTCTGTGTCAGCCTGTGTTGTTTCTTCCTGCTGCCTATGTGGGGCTGGGCTTTGGAGCTGGCAGTTGTCACTTCATGGGAGGCGGGTGGTGCTTCTGTTTTTGTTTGGGTTTCTTCCACACACACTTCTCCTCGCTACAGATCACAATGGCTATGTACAGTCGCTGCAACATCAGTGTCGACTAACTATTTCTGTCTTCGTACCTGTATGTCTTATCCTGCATGGCGGCATCTATGCATTCTTGATTATTTGACTCTCAAAAGTGACGTTAGCAGTCGTTGGAACAACTGACTTAAACCATAACAGAAATACATATAAATAAATGTAACCTTGTAATGTGGGGAATGTATCATTAATGTGCTGGTCAGGGACTGTACTAGAGTAAAGAGTCTGACAAAGAGGGAAGCGTCATTATAGCAACATCTGTTAAATGTAACAAATAGAACATCTGTGTAAAGTAATGCACGAAAGCTTTGTGAAGTACTGATTAAAATGTATTCAGAGAGATAAAAAAAACTGATTTATGATGCCAACAAACATGTTGCTAATTGAAATGTTTTTAAGGCATCGACGTTTTGAACATGTTGCTATTTGATGCTTCCTCCTTCCACCTTGGGATATACTATGCACCATATGACAACCTGGGAAAAGCATCAAGACTTAAAAAGCTATTGTCAAAATGTATTACTTTTTAATGTTTGAGAGTTTGTTTGTTTGTTTGTTAGTCATTACGTGTTTGTGTTTTATGTTGACCTTATGCTAAATAGAGTAAGTATTGCACAATCCAACAACAGGTGCAACGTCTGTAGTTGACTTAAAGTTCCCTTTTCCAGGTGTGACATTGTTTTTAGTTTATTTGTTGAGATACGATCCCAACCTCCACCCTTCCACAGCCGCCCCTTTACTCACATTAACCCTGTGTCTGTTTCCCCCCCCTCCCTCCTCTTCAACAACCACTCCACCTACTCTTCCTCTCCTTGTCTCTCTCTTCCTCTCCCTCCTCCCTCTGCGCGCCCCATCTGCCTAACTCCAGTTTCATGTAAGTTGGCTCCATTCATTCAGTCTTTTTCTTAGAGCTGGGTATCTTATTGTTTTTTTTTATTATTATTATTAAGTAATTTTTGTAGTTATTTCAGTCTAAAGGAAAAAACTACAGACATTGTATAGTAAATGTACAATAATAAAATGGGTAACTTGGCTTTTAAGTCGATGCCAGTTTTATAATTGTAGTTACCATTATATCCATGGAATCTGATGACTCTGATATAAACATGTTATAAGAATTTATTATTCCACATTAAATTTCACTGTTTGTTGATACCCAGCCCTATTTGTTCCTAATGTTGTATTTGTTATAAATGTAGTAGTATGAATATCCTTGGGATCCTTGTTGTAAACCACTTTGTATCACCCACCTACATACATACAGGTGAACAGCATACACTTTTAATTTGTTGTTTTCTTGGGTTAACTGTTTACCAGACTTAATTTCAGCTGAGAAGCACAGTTTTTATTTTATTTTGGTGATGGATTTGAAAGCTTTTGCTCACTGTGGACATTTGTTTACATTGATTCTCAGTTCATACGAAAACCAAATAAGCAATTTTTTGGTTTATTTGTATTTTTTTTCTCTTTATGTTATTTTGTAATTAGGTACTTCATTGATTTCGCTGCTTACTTGTTACTTGTGGCAGTTTAAGAGAGAGACTGCAATTACAGTACAATAAGACTCTATTAGAACATTTAAGGGTTCTCGGTTGATCCTCATCTTTCATGAGTGTAACTTACTGGTTAGTGTGGGTTTTTGATTACAAGCTTGGATTTAACAAACGGACCCAGTCATACCCCAGTCTGTTTTTAAATAAACAGACTTTCCTCTTAATCCTACTGCAGTATTTGTTTTATTTATTTTCTAATAATAGATTGAACATGCAGATTTGTGTATTAAATTTGAATTAATATGGGTCATTAACTGACTTAATTTGTCTTTAATTTGAATATTTTGTGTTATTTTAATCTTATTTAGTAGTTACTACCTGGTAATTCTTCAGGATCACAAAGGGTGTTTGTGTGTGCTTGAGTGTTTCTGTGTGTATATTTGCCTTTTGTGGGACATCTTAATAACTTCTCTTCCTGATCCATCTCTCTCCAGTGGACAACCAGCACATGCTCCACTACATCCGAGATAAGACAGCTGTCCCATATTTCAGCAACTTAGTTTGGTTTATTGGGAGTCATGTTATCGAACTGGACAAGTGTGTGCAGACAGATGAGGAGTAAGTGTCAGCATAATATTATTTTTGACCACTAGGGGTCGAACTTGTCTTTACTTTTGCAACCATTATCCTGGTAGGTGTCACTTGTTGACATGATGTTGTGCATTGTACCTGCAGCATTGTCCTGTCTTATAGTTTAACCAGAATTGTCATATATTTTTATGGCGTTATTGCTGCACAGTTGATATCTTTCTTTGTTGCGTCACAGGCATAAGAACAGAGGGAAGTTAAGTGACCTGGTAGCAGAGCACCTTGACCACCTCCACTACCTGAATGACATCCTCATCATTAACTGTGAATTCCTTAATGATGTTTTGACTGACCACCTCCTTAATCGTCTGTTCCTGCCCCTCTATGTCTACTCTTTGGTCACCCCAGAGACGGTATGCTATTCTTACAAATTAACAAGTGGAAAGCTTTTGTTATGTAAAAGCTTCTTCATTTATTGATTTCTAAATGACAGTGTCAAAATACAGTAAGTATTTTTTTTTTTTTTTATTAAATGCACCTATATGTGTTTTGCTATTTCTTTTTCAGTCTGAGGATCGAAAGATTAACCCCCAGGTCTCTCTCTATTTGCTGTCTCAAGTAAGAAACACACATATAGATCAAATTATGCTGTCTTGTAGTACAACTGAGCTCATCACATATTATTTTTGTTGTTACGTATAGATTAAATATACATAATAAGGTAAAAGTCTCGCCTTATCTTTAAGTATGTATTCAGTATGTCACAAAAGTGAGTACACCCCTCACATTTTTGTAAATATTTTATAATATTTCTTTTATGAGACAACACTGAAGATATGACACTTTGATTTAAAGTAAAGTAATCGGTCTACAACTGGTATAACAGTGTAACTTTGCTGTCACCTCAAAGTAACTCAAAACAGCCATGTCCAAACCACTGGCAAAACACACAGACATTTATCACAGGGGAGTACTCACTTCTGTTGCCAGCGGTTTAGACATTAATGTCTGTTAGTTATTTTGAGAGGACCGCAAATTTACACTGTTATACGATTTCTGAAGGGTAAATCGTGGCAACGGAACTTCCTACTTCCTCTTTCTTCTGAGTGTACTCATTTTTCTGACATAGTGGATGTTCATATCTCAAAAAAGGTTTATCAAAAAGCAACTGGACTTGTTAGGTTTCTTGACGACGTCCATATGCACTCCTATGTTAAAATTCACCATCTCTTTATTAAAATTTTTTGTCTAAAAACGCCACGAACATGATCTGATCACGGCACGTCTTAGTAGGCAAATTCAACATCAGTTTACCAACATGTTTTTTCAATGTGCAGTTATTCAAGATTCAACCGTTTGAAAAACCACCTCTAGCTAAAGTAACTGTTTCCTTGAAGTAGCTAGTTTTGCACATTTCACATCAAATATTGCTCATCACTGTTTTTCAAGTGGGCTGAGGTCTGGACTCCAAATTCTAATGTGGACTAACTAGTGTGCTTTGGATCAGTGTCCTATTACATGACCAAGCTTTAGCTGTCAAACGGATAACCCAACATTTGGTTTGCACTCCTCAAGAGGAGTTAATGGTTGACCAAAGCCCAAAATCCGAAATGTTAAGTTAAACATTTGCCTAACATGGGGCTGGCCTTGAAGACCAAACCACTCTACTTTGGTCTCATCTCGCCATAAGCCATTGTTCCATAATGTTTGTGGTTTGTCCAGATGCCGTTTTGCAGACTTGAGTTGTGGTTCTTGTGCTTTTTAGACAGAAGAGGCTTTCTCCTGGCATGCTCAGTGAAGCCTGCCGGGTCTGAGATGTTGCTCTTGATTTTCGGGGGGTTTCTCTAAGGATCGCATTGTCTGACATTAGGGTTAATGTCCTCTTGGGAAGATTGGCAGCTGTCCTGAATGCTTTCCACTTGTGAACAATCTTTCTCACTGAAGAACGTTAAACTCCAAATTGTTTGGAAATGGATTTATAGCCCTTTCCAGATTTATGTGCACCATCAGTGAGTCCTCTTAGTCCAATGCTTATGTCTATGTATTTTTATTTAGGTAAATAATTGTTACAGTAAAAAAATCACGTGTTTGTTTGAGGTTGCATTTGCTTACTGCTAACATACTTGTATAAGTCCTATTAAGATCATTGTACAGTGTAGGAACTATAACCTTAAGTTTGAAATCAAATGAACACAAACAGTCTGCATTATTATTCTTTAAAATGTTTTTTCATTTGCATGAACCATATTCCTGTGTGTTCTCCAGGTGTTTCTGATCATCCACTATCAGCCGCTGGTCAACACCCTGGCAGACGTTATCCTTAATGGAGATTTGTCTGTCGTCACCCCACAGACGGACATACACAGCACACATAAGAACACGGTAATACACCCAGACACACTCAGCACAGCCTGGACCGAGTGTGACATATACAATACTCAGAGAAATGTGAATAAAACCACTAACATGTGATGTGCACACACACAAGCAGACTGTATTTTCAATATAGGCTTAACACCTACGCAGTGAACCACATGGACATATATACGTCAACACACACACACTCTCACATGTGCACAGTTCCTCTTAGTGGAGTTCCAGATGTACGTGTAGGGGCTGATCAGATTGTGGGGTCATGGCTTTCTCCATGTTTCACCCACATGAAGGAAGCAATATGTAAACTGCTTTTTTGTCAAACAATCAATTTCCTCATTGCCAGGTATTCTTACTTAGATTTAAAAAAGACTTTTCTTATTTACATATGTATCTCCATGTCATGTTTTACTACCCTTTGTGTCCCCTTACGTTCCCCATCCGATTCCCCTCGCCTCGTTTTTTTTTTCTCTTCTTCCTTACATTTATTTTCCTCGTGCATCTTAGTTTCTGTTCATCTCCCTCCCCTGCTTAAAACTTTGACCATCTGTTTGTGAAGCCAGGTGGGTGTGCTGAGGTAGTGAGCGTTTCTGAGAACTCCTGTGGTTATTCTGTGTGTGTGTGTGTGTGTGTGTGTGTGTGTGTGCGTGTGCGTGACCTAGACTCGTGGCTGTTGTAGGAAGCAGCCTCCCTTTTCAGTGAATGTGAGTTTAGGTGTCGAGTCTTAACAAATGTTGGTCTACCACAACAGGAGGCAGCCAGACTCAAACAAGTGTCAGCGCCAGCTATTTATTCAACAGTGCTTCTGTCTGTGCATTTCTATGGATCATATTTTGTGGAAGTGCCGCATGTTGCATTTGCAGCCAATGAATTTAGGTTAGTGTTGCAGTTTCCAAAAGAGAAGTTTAAAGGAGAAGAATAATGTTTGTTTGCTTATAGAAACCATTTACATGTTCCTGATTTTTGAAGACGGACTTGGCTTATTTTGAGACCGCCAATTCTTGCTGATTTTGTCTATTAGTTTCCTTGTTTTCTTAGTTCAGTATCAGTACAGGAAGCTGGTGGCTTCACTGCACCTAAAGACACAGCTACATTGCTTTTTTATGCTCTTATCTGTGTTCTATCACATCTCAGTCATACTTCGAGTTAGCAGATACCAAATTTCTTTGCATTGCTGCACAACTTATACAATAAAATGGCATAAGGTGTGTAGAGGTACTAAATCCTACATGCATCATTAATTATATATATCAAATATGGCTGCCACATAAAGTAGAACTTTATTATTTATTATTTAATGTATTGTAGATAAAACGAATACGGCATGGTCTTTGTTTCTGCACAGGTGGTCAAATGCTACTTCCTGTTTCTGTGTGATGTGGCAGGAAATTAGGTCACATGATGGAACAGTGACAGAGGTGGCTCACCTAACCCAGAATCTCTTTCCTGGAAGAAGTGTTTTTTTTCTTTGTTCTTCACACACGTTTTAACTTGCAAGTGCACCAGAAAGTTACATGATGTTCACATTTGCATGTGTACACCAGCAGCTTTTTCCCTCAAAAGATATGCAGCTGTTTTAGTTCTATGCACATATAAGTTTTTTTGTGCTGCACCATTTTGCTTTGCTGCTGTGTGTGTGTTGCACAGTGTAGCCCGAGTGTGTGTAGGTTTGTCTTGCATGATCCCTGACCTCCATTAATTTCTCAGCAATGGCTCATAGTGTGAGTGGTTTACCAGAACATAGTCAGCTAACAGGTGCATCACACACACACACACACACACACAGATATAAACACAAAGATACCAGTGTCTGTGGTTTAGCATACACACTATGATCTTAGCAAAAAACTACAGTACAATCCTGCTCGGATGTACCCAGTAACGCACAGATAGACGTCCGTATTTTAAAACTGTGACTACAGACAGAACTTAAAGGCTAGTGTTTATTAAGTAAAAATAATTAGCAATACAGTGAGGATATTAAAAATAAAATTGCTGCAGCATTCACAGTTAATGGATCTTTTTAGCCCGCCCTCCTTATTCAAATTCATGCCGTGCTTGCCACACTTTCTAGCAGCAGCTGCATGACCTGAGAATCAAAACCAAAAGTCATACACCGATGGGGCATGGGGCACACTTTCTTCCAGAAAATGCTAAAAGCCTGGCACAAATGTCAGTGAGAAAGACTGCCCTATATCTCCTGACTCTGCGTATCAGGTTTCTCTGTACCTGTGTGTTCACGCGCGTGGTGGTTTGTGTTAGCGTAAGAAGTTCATTGAAACGGGGCCACCTACTTCCAGTGTGACATACCTGATCTTCTTCCACTTCGTTTTCTGTAACAACACTAAAGCTTCAATACTAATGAAACCAAAAGAAGCAGGATAACCAGACCTCCTGTTGTGCTGCCATAGTTTATTTTGTTAAATTGAATCCTCAGTAGTTTCTTATACAAACTAAGGCAATTCTTTCATTTGTGTCCAAATACACCATACGATATACTACGACCCTATGATAGGAATTTTGTTGTATTGTCAATATGTGTGCAGTAGTGGCGTGATGATGTGTTTACACGTGTGCTGTAACACAGGCATCTTAAGAACGTACAAACAGAACAAGCATGTTGAACAGCTAGTTTATTTGCAAGTTTGAGTTGTGGCCAAAAATACACTGTTGAATTGCACTATTGTCATTCATATCATTACAACATTATAACATTTAGTTTTTATGTAATTAGATTTATTTATATCCTCGTGCATGTTAATATGCACGTGAACTTACTTAAACAAATAGAAAATTAAAATAAAACTAACCACAGTTAAAATGAAATCGTTCCAGTACAACCAACATTTGCGTGTTCTGTTGTCATTTGCACATGATCTGGCATCAGTATATTCAGACATATCTGACATGTTCCTGAACTCACAGCTAATGAAGTAACACAGAGTAAAGCTGGTGCAAATGACGGTTGCTTTCTCAATTCCAGCTCTAGCACCACAAGTGCAGTTTGTTCAGCACACACACTTTTTTTATTTCTTTTTTTTAAAGCTTATATATTTCTTTCTATTGGTTCTATTCTAATGGTCTTTACAGTCTTTTGTTTTGTTTTATTTTAAGCTGTTGTATTCTTAGGAGTTATTCTGATAAGTGGAGTTGTTATGATTACTCAGTTTTACTGTAAGTCACATTGTTGATATCTCTGCTCAGCAACACATTTAAACATGTACCAGCTATTTCCTGTGTGTGTGTGTGTGTGTGTCTGCATTTTAATGCAAAATCGAGGGTTTTATGTCAAAAGTGCATATCTTTTAGGTCCAGTTTGGCCTTTCTGCTGTGGCCTCAAAACCGGTGATCAACTTTTTTGCATTGGTCTGTGCATTGGTGGTTGCGTGTTAAATGGTCATTTTTCCTCCGCTGTGTGTTTATGATGGAGGAAGTGGCTTCTGTGTTTTACCGGGCTCTGATCAACACGGTAGTGCCAGAAGGATTTACTGTAAGGCACTCTGTTTGTGTGAATGTGTGAAATAATATAGGCACGTGAGTTCTATAAATGTTTGCGTGTGTGTGTGTGTGTGTGTGTGTTGTCTGCCTGATACTTGTGCGGATTTACCATTGAATGGTTGCAGTAATTTGCTGTCAGGAATGGTGGTATCAGCTGGACTTTGATACATGTACTCTAGAATATTGTTTCCTGACTTAGTCACACTTTATTTCAGTAAAAACCTTTTTTAAAGAACGATACCATGATAATGAAACACTTGATCCCGGACCTGTTTCTGGCATTATGATGCCAGGGTGATTACACCGTGAATCTCATTTCTACAGATCTAAACTGTCTGTCTTACACTCCTGCCTCCCCTTTCTGTCTTTCTCCAAACCCCAGGCCACAGCAGGAGGTGTACGTCGGTTCACCAAGCCCCCAGAGTCTCTGGAGCGTTCACTGGAACTGTCCCGTCACCGCGGCCGCAAGCGAACCCAGAAGAGGCCCAACTACAAGAACCTGGGCGAAGAGGAGGACGATGAGAGGGCTGGGGGAGGGGGAGGAGGTGGCGGCGGAGGACTAGAGGAAGGCTGGGACGACGAGGGGAGAGGAAGCGAAAGGGAGGGAACTCGAGACAGGGATAAGGGAAAAGGTACAGAGGGAGGAGGAGGTGGGAGTTCTAAGGGAAGCAGAGCAAGTGGTGAGACAGCAGAAGGTGAGTGTGTGTCACTGGACACAGCATTACAGGACTGTGTTTGTGTTTTCTTACTCCCATCAATCCAACACAGTCATGCACCCCGGTTACCCAACAACCACAGCAGCAGCCCTCGTCTCCAAACAGAAAAGAAAGACACCAGAATGAGCTTAACTCTGACTAAATCTCAGCTCTGCTTCTTTTTTTTTGCTCTCTCTTTTGACTGTGTGCACAAGACAGCAGTCATCTCCGTGCAGTATGCAGTCTTTTTCAGCATTAAGACAAGTAAAGGTCCTGTATGATTCCTAGAAGTTAAAAAAAGGAATTTATAAAAAAAAACCCACACAGGATCCGTATTATTAGAATCAGAAGTAAAGTAGAAGATAAATGTGGACAACGTGGAAGTAAAATGGCAAAAGCAGAAAAGATCAGTTGAATAAAAATGTCCTCTTTGTCTGATTTTGAGATGAGGCCTCCAGCTTTTTTGCTGCTTCCCCTGTATGGCACCATTTTAATTTTCCCATGGTTACCATGGCTACCACCGATCACCTGTCCAATCTCCATAGCAGCTGACTGTCCATTTCCACAGTGACACACCATTCATCCTGTGCTCCTCACTTCTACGCCTCTCTCTCATTGTTGCTGTGTGTGTACGCGTGTGTTTGTTAGGTTCGGTGTGTGCGTGTGTGTGTAAAGTAAATCATTCCTTCTTTACTTCAGTGAACAGATTATGTCAGTCTTTGGCCGGGTCTGTATGATTTTCTGACATTTCAGCCCTAAAAACAGCGGTTTTTGACAGCATGGGATTTAACACATATATACATACACTGTGGGCTGGAGGGGAACAGAGTTTCAAAATGAAATATGTGCCATTTGTGATGGGAAAATAAAACCTACTCTCTTCAACCGGTTGATAAGAGAAGTGATAAACAAATACGTTTTTTATTTCAAATTAAAATGACTATGGGGCTCTTACTTGACATTTTAGTTTATTCATCAAACATGGAAATGCAATAAATGATAAGTAGACACTAATATAAATATAAATATATATATATATATATATATATGGTATAAATCTTTTGCTGTTTGTGTCAGTACGTTGAATCACTTAGAAACAGTGAAAGGCGAGAAGGAAGCATAAGGTGGTGTGTGTGTGTGTGTGTGTGTGTGTGTGTATTTTTGTAACATGAATAATATTGTGCAAAACAAAAAAAAGCTTCACCTTTTACAGATACTTATTGTACTTGCAAGTAAATATAAACTGCGTTGTCGTGTGCACACAGAGATCGAGATGGTGGTGATGGAGAAGTGTAAAGTGCCGGAGCTCACGGAGCAGAACATCACTGATGAAGAGAAGAGTGCGGCAGCCACTCGCACACACACACAGAGGAGCAGGTACATGTAGGCGCTGATCTGAATGTGCTTAACTGTTAGGGGTTAGTGCAGGAGTGGAAAGAATAAATGAAAGGAAACATATGCTCTCTCTATCTGCAGGCCGTTCTTAGACATGGTGTACAGCGCCCTTGACTGCAGCAGTGACGACTACCATGCCCTGTTTGTCCTCTGCCTGCTTTATGCCGTGTCACACAGCAAGGGTAGGTCTTTAGGTCTTTTTTATTGATGCATGCTCAACAATCCAGGTAAGGAAATCCTAAAATGTGATTCTGTTCATCTCCAAAAAGTTTTTAAGGGGGGCGTGTATTTCAAGACTCATCTCACTGAGTCACTTCCTCTGTAAACACACATATATTTCAGTATGTGTGTCAGTGTTTCTGACAACAAAACTCCCAAATTCATACGGAAAATTGTCATTTAGAATATTTATGTGCAGAAAATTAAAAATAAGAAGACAGTAAGTATATACCTGTACATACAAGAGGTTGTGACCCTGAAAGAAACATTTATGGAGAACAACAAGATACAAAGACACTCTTAATCTCTAAACTCTACTTCTAGTTTCCACTTCCAGACTGTCTGTGTAGAATGGATGCACCAAATAACTCGCCTTTCCCCAATATTAGCCCAGTTTCACTCAACTCATTAATCGATTATTATATGATATTTCTTAATAAAACAAGTGAAAATACTTGAAAAGGTCCTCTTAATACTGTGAGTATTTTTCAGACCAGATTCACCAGCAACTTTCCCTCACCCGGTCTGTCTGTAGGTATTAATCGTGATCTTCTGGAGAGGCTGCAGCTGCCAGTTCCTGACCAGGAGCGAAGTACCTACAGCCTGGTGCTGGTAGAGCGATTAATCCGAATCATGAGCCAGGCAGTGCAGCCAGGTAACATGCTTTACTTTACTTTGGCAGACGCTTTTCTCCAAAGCGAATTACAAGGACAAAAGACGGGTTCATGCACACAGTGTCACTGTAGTTGTGCATGCTCTGCATAATGTGTTCTCTAAACATTTACATTATTACATTCATTCCTAAACTTAAAGTCTTTACAGCGGTGAGGGCCAGTCGAAATTGTCCACGTAACCATAAACCACGCGTACCAATTACAAGGGACAAGGCACATGATTCCATTTTATCTTTGCTAACCCAACAGGGACCTTTAATAATAATTGTGTTGTCTTTGTAACGTACTCATATGTTTGTGTTCTGTCTGTGTAGATGGTAAAGTACGCCTGGCAACACTGGAGCTGAGCTGCCTTTTATTAAAGCAGTCTGTGCTTTCTGGAAACCACTGTATAATCAAAGATGTTCATCTGGCCTGCCTGGAGGTAGAGCACACACAAACATGTTCATACTGCACTCCTTTCCATATACATAGCAGCATATATTCACACACACACACACACACACACTCAAATCCAGCAAACTAAAAGGATTTCAAGGGTCAAAGGTCCACAAAAATCCATCAATTAAAAGATTTTTTTTTCATCCAAGCGAGTGACGCAGACTGTTTTTATTTAGAGTCGATGGTTTAAAAACACAGACAAACCAAACATTCCCCTTCCTCTCCTAGAACTTTATCCAAACCACACATCTCATCCCACAAACCATCGTGTTCCCTATTCCTGTCTCCCCCTCTCTCTCCCTTTGCACAGCGCCTGTCTTTTCTTTGGCATCCATGTGGGAAATTAAGGAAGAGGTTATGGTTAGGGTTAACATTAGGAAAATGTTGCCTTGATCAAAAAACAATTTGGTAAAAATACTCTATCTGTCCATCAAGGTTTTTTTTTCACTGATCACCACTCAGTTCATCATCACTGGGGGTTTATTATTTTATATAAGGACTTCTGACAAAGTTTAACATTAATAAAATGACCCTTTCAATGAGGACATTGCTCTTTGGCTGATAGGTGGTCATATTACACATTTTTAGTATATTTTGCTTAATACATTGTGTATTTTGTGTACTATTTGCTATGCAATAAAAGCAAAATGCCAAATTTGACCTTGTAAAATAATCCTTGAAGCTTTGCCTTGATAATGGTAATCGGGAAACGGCTAATCTCTGACAGGAAAGCTGGACAGAATTGACTGATAATGTAAAACGGATAAAAAGTCCCAGTCACTTAAGGAAGGTGTCCTTACTGTAGCTCTGACGGTGGGTTCCTGTTAAAGGAAGTGTGTCTTGCACAACACGAAGTGACCGTATCAGATTCCCATCGTGTGGGACTCGGTGACATTTATTTGTGAATACCGTAGGACGCCAGGCATCCCATGTCTGAATAGTCAGTATAAACAAGATATGTGAATGAATGAATGGAATTTGATAATGTTAGTGTCATACTGAGTCATAGCCCATCCCACGTGGGATTACAACACACCCTTGCATCAAAAACCAACAACACAATACCTAACTCCTTCCTTTCCTTACAGTAAAACCACATCGACAGTAGACGATCAGTCTCGCAACTATTTAGACAGTAACTGGTGAGAGGACACTGAGGTAATAAAATAAATAATGATAATACAGGTGAATGAAGTAATTAGATAACGTCATAGATTGTCACTACTTTCTGTTTTGTTCCTGACCTTTTTCTGAAGCGCCGCGTAGATAACGTGCCAACGTACATGTCTCTTTTGCAAACAGCCACATCGTGAATCATTCTTGTCCAACACATCACTCAGTGTTATACCTGATTAAGAGCGCCATTAGGCAGAAAAATTAAAGGAAAACCCAGGCACCAGCAGTCAAACCTTCTCGCTCAGCCATATGCAACACTGGGAATCATTGACATCATTTCATTTACCGTATAAATGACTATAAAATACAAACAAATGTTTCTGTTTGTGCTTGATAAGCATGCGTCACATCAATGACTTTTTTTTGTTTATCTCTCCTTCTTGTCCTTGAAGGGTGCGAGAGAGGAAAGTCTGCATTTACTGCGAAGATTCTACAAGGTAGTTATGCACATACTAATACAAGTAATGCTCAATAATACACACATATATATATACATATATACATAAAATATACAGGGAAAGAAAGACCTAACAAAAACGCAGTCAGACAAGAATACATTGTCTAACAAATTATATTGCAAATAAATCTTGCCTTTAACCATTGCTGACTAATTTAACGCAACAGGATTTAAATTCAAAAGGAATAATCTTCCTGAATGCGGCATTCTGGTTTGTCTGGTAAACTGTAAGTGAAAGACGAACCCTAGTTAGGTCGTATTGTAGCGTATTGTTGTGTATGTGTGCATGACTTTGTGTTAACTTACAATAAAAGAAGCCACTTCTCTGAAACACTAACGGGTAAAACCGAAAGGGCTTCCAATATGTAATCAAAGCCGTTTTTCTGGTCTGGCGAAGGTATCGGACAGTACTAACAGCATCTAGCATCTATCCATTGAGGGTTTGGTGAAAGGGAGGTAGATTTTTGCTGCGTCTTCCTGTGGTTGTGTAGAATTTTTGATGTGATGTGGTGTAAACAGTCACTGTCCTGCATGCTTGGACGCTCAACAGTGCATACACAAACACACTCCTTTATCTGCGCTGCAATTTCCCGATGAAGAATTTGTCTGGGTCATTTAGTGGCACAGAGCAGATAAGCAGACGTTGTACTGGTAGGTGCTCATAGTATCATGTTTACTAGATATGGACTTGCAATAGTTTTCAGCATGTATCCATCCATCCAAATTCATGCTCTGCACCAACACATGAGTCTGTTGGTGTATGTTACCACGAGATAGACCAGGTGGCAAAGGGAAAGTGAAAGAGAGTTTAAGTTGTCTTTTCACAACACAAAAGTGGTTTCCTAAGCAACATCAAATTAGATACATTTGCTATACATTTTCGATGTGTGCACGGCCAGTGTGACTACGGCAAGAGGAATGAGACTTCTATTTAAAGGCTGTGGTATGGCAGAAACATAAACAAAAAGTAACAAGAAGTGTGATTTCTTGAACAATGACCCGTTCCCTATTCTAATTCTAATATCACAGGGCGAGGAGATTTTTCTGGACATGTTTGAGGATGAATACAGGAGCATGACGGTTAGTGGGCTTTCATTACATGTGACGTGTCTTTTCTTTTTTTCCTTCCTGCAAAAGGAAAAGTAATGTAGAGTACACAATTCTGTGTTGCTAATGTGTGTATGATTGTGCAGAGTAAACCGCTGAACGTGGAGTATCTAATGATGGATGCCTCAATATTACTGCCCCCCACTGGCACCCCTCTGACTGGCATCGACTTTGTCAAGAGGCTGCCTTGTGGAGACATGGAGAAGACACGCAGGGTAAGTCCCGCTCACGCGCCTCCAAGTTTAAAATTCTTATTTCATTATTACAATAGTTAGTGCGTGCATACTGTTACAAAATACAGATTTCAGGTGAGTGCATACCGTAATTGCATTGTAACTCCCCAGCATGTGTACCTCTGCCAAAAACAAGCTTGGTACACGTAAGTGGCAGCACTCCAAACCTCAGATGAAAGATAAGATGTAATAACCTGAATCTGACATTGCTACAAATATTGTGTCATTGATGTCAAATTCTCACCTGGGTGCGTTTGTTGGGGTTTGTTTTAAGTAGCAGGTTCAGAACTACATATTTAACATGAGATCTGTGCATTTCTGTGGGACCTCTCCACTTTGTGCAGGCGATCCGTGTGTTCTTCATGCTGCGGTCATTATCGCTTCAGCTTCAGGGAGAACCTGAGACGCAGCTGCCTCTGACTAGACCTGAAGACCTTATCAAGACAGATGACGTCTTAGACCTCAGTAAGACACACAGGCACTACACCGTCAGTCATAAAAGCAGTATTTCTTAAGCTCTCAACACCAGGCCCCCGGCTACGGGACAGTATGTGTGCCTATTATTTTTACACATAGGGTTCAGTTTCAAGGCAGTTAAGGACAACAAAAAGTGCAGGTGAAAATTACAGGTACAACCATAAATACAATTTATAAAATTTATAAAATCAGCCCCCTACAATTTACTCAAAATAATGTCTGTCAACCTGCATGTACGTCTGACTCTCATCGGGAATTCTCCTTCACACTGAAACCGTAGGAACTCTACAGCTACGATTACCAAGAAATGCACACGCAAGCACTGACAACCACAACAACACTGATCCGAACACAGGCATATATTCGAAAGCTTCCCACACATAAAGATAAACCAGACGTTCCTGTCCTAATGTACACAGGTGTGTAGATGTTGTTGAAACGTGCGGAACACTGCCGTGCAGGATGTCACAAGTACAACTGCACAGTAACGTGACACTGTCTCAGATGCACACAAACTCTGCACCTCTGTGCTTCAAATGCATGCACATGTTTGCAACTCTGATGCGTTTTCAGAATTTGGGTGTAAATATGCTACCTGTTACTGTGATTACCCCACAGCTCGGACAGAGGAAAGGCACCTGGCGTCCATCACATTTTGGGTTGTCTGGACCAAAATACAAAATTTTGCTCTACAAGGTCCTGATACCCACGTATGAGGACATTATACTTTTCCTGTTTGTGAAAGTACTTAAGCCATTCCTCAAAGGGGCACGGATTTTTTTCCCCTTCTGTTTTTGTACTCGGGACAAATAATGAGAAATTAAACATGCCATGAAAGAGTTTGGGTCCTAGGAGGTTGCAACACCAAATGTTTGTAGCCAAAGGTGGTCTATTAGGCACAACCAGAGAGGACTAGGCTCTTTGTAGCCTCCTTACAAAAACTGTAGAGAACAGGAGAGAGACGTCTTCATGACAACATCAGCTGATCTCGCATCAGTTTTAGGATCTCTCAGTTCAAATGTCGCTATCATGTCAGTAAAACATCTAGCTCTGAATCACAGCCTCGACCACAATCTGTGTTGCTGTGTACACCAGGTTTCCTCCTGCCTCTCGTCCAAGCTACCAGAAAACCACACAATTAATGCGTAGTTTCCAGGTTATGAGGAACACCTACAAAGTTCAGTGCAGTCAAATACAGATGTCCCCTTTATTGGTACAAATGGCTTTGTAACGCATTAGAAAACGAACCTACTTTCAGCAGGATGAAGACTGACGTCATCATAACTATTCTTTGATTGTTTACTGAGAAGTCACTGTAATGCTACAGCTCTCTGAAAACGATGATCTAGCATGAAGATAACATCTTCTTAGAATGGAAGGACATGCAACACACACACCTATGTGTAGCAGTCACTTATAGTGTGATGTTGCAGACAAGTCGAGAACAATACCACATTTGTTTTCCATTCATAAGTCCAGGGTATGTTAGAATATGCAATAATTCAATGCGTATGAAAATGACAGTTTTGTTATAATCATATTGCTCCCCACACAACCTAACATTGAAAAGTTGAGTGAGAGCTTCTGACTTGGCAGAAGGACTATCGGTGTGCGACTCAGTTTGATGTCAGCCTGTATGTCTCACATCCAATGAGATCTGGTGATCAGGAACAAGGTTAAAGAATCATTGCACATTATTTGGTCTGATGAAGCCGAACCCCACCGGCAAAGACCTGAAAAATATCACCTAGGTTTTTTGGCGGTAGCAGTTGTTAGCAATGCGAGCCCTCATTCAATCACACCAAACTTCTAAATTGCGGTCATCTGCCTCGACCGGTTGGGGTTAGTGGACAGAGAATCACATTTGCCGGACTTTTGTGGGCACATATTAACTGAAGAAGCACTGAAGGGAAGCATCGTCTGCTGAGTCAAAGTAATTAATATTTCACCAGAAACGGTTACTTCAGCGTTGATTTCTGTGAAGATTCTCAGCCACCCGGTTCATAAAAAAACAAAGCATTACGTATTAAATACGTGTTTACTCATGCATTATTTGCTCATCAGTGGGGTTTGTTGTATACTGTATACATGTGTGAGCCTGGTGACCTAGCAGCAGTGTGATTTTAGTCATGGCCTTAGGTCTTAGCAAGAGGCCCACCTCCTTTATGTGAAACCGGCCTATTCCCTTCGTTTTCTATTAAGTTTATTTTAATTCACATAACATTTCAGAAAGAAAGAAATCCCCCCCCCCCATCAGAAAATAATACAGTTTCTATATTAGGTGTATCTCATGATGTAAGCAAGGAAAGTCTCTTCTCCTTTTTTTACATTTGTGACTTCATCAGTAACTCCGTGAGCTGTCAGAATGAAAACCTGTGAGGGGAAAAAACTTCAGAGAACATCTTTGTAGATGTGTTAATTCTATAATTTAGCAGTTTAAAATGTAGTAAATGGTTTTTTTAATCAGTTCTGAGGAAATATTTTGCTGTAAATTCCACTCGTTTATTTTCTTTTACTTACCAGTGATGACTGTGACTTCTGTGAAAATTCAGGTAGTCATGTCTAAGAGTTATCATATCATCTGTGACGACTGAACTATGATTTCGGTACTTTTTGGAAACAAGAGTTAATAATTGAACCTGATAAGAGGCCTGATCAGTAGATCACACCTGTGACACAGCAATCTGCAGATCGCTTCTTCACTAGACCCGTCTTTAGGCTGACTAGTTAAAATCACCTTTTTCCATCAGTCCTAATTTATTTTCCCCCCTCAAACCACATTCTCGTCCTTTTGTTAATTTTTCTCCTTCGGGGGGTATTTTCCTGAACAGATGGAAATATACCTACTGATACCGAATATCTCCCTGCAGCTTCACTTTCAAATCTGACTTGGTGGTTGAAACTGTGACTGCCTCATTCCAAATGCCAGTCGAAAGGCTATGTGGCAGATTTGGTAATGATAGTTACTACAGGTGTGACATCACTTCCAGGAATCGGTGATGTCGCACTTGAAAAGATCACTTTAAAAATATTTGGCCGTCAGTCTATAATATTGTACTATGTAAAGTGCTTTGAGATTTGGCACTAAATAGATGAACCTAATTGAACTGAATTATTTATTTATTTTACATTTAGAGCCTTTCGTGGCTTTTTTAAGTTACTGTCACTTTCATTTAAGATTTTAATTGATTTTTGGTGACTGACTAATATCTAACTTCTACAGAGTCATTCTCTGGAAAGCAGGGGTATTTCCTCATTGGTTGGGGTATTTAAACATCCCACCTTCAACCCACAGTTATTTATTTCTGACCATTGGGCTGCCACCACCTCTATCTCTGTAGGAGCGTAGTTTTTGTTGTCTGTACTTGTATGTTGTGTAGGACGAGAGTTGGCCTCGTGCTGTATGTCCACATTCAGTCCAGTGAGCAGGTAGTCTGTTGTAGGAGTGAGCGAGCGAGGCTTTGTAGTCCTGGTTGCATCAGATTAGATCATGCAGAGACACTAAATTACACTCATGTGCTGATATAACTTTACTGTGGAGCATGGCAGGTGTAGTATTAGAATCATCTTACAGCGGCTATAAATTTTAGAGGAGTGTTTGTTTGGAGTTGTAAATAGCCGATAAAGTTGTTACTGTTTAACCTGACACTGATTTCATGTATGATTTTCCTGTTACGCCATACATAAGTATGAACAGCTGTCTTGAGAAGAATGTGACTGTTTTCTTTTGGAAGGGTTTTCCCCATCAGTGAGAACAGTAACTTCATTGTCTTGTGGTGTTTGTGCAACCTGGCAGGTTGGCTAAGGACACTTGATAGCTGGAAGGAACACTTGCAGGTTCACTGCTGCTCGCTGCCCTGTTGTCTGCTGCTCGTACTTTAAACTACTCAGGTTGCTTGTTTGATTGTGGTTGAAAATGGAGAACTGAGGGTGTCTTTCTTTCGTCAGATTTGTCAACCAGACAGATTTCTGTAGAACCCTGATAGAAACATGTACATAATAGCATTAGCACTGCGTCTGACAAAGCAAAATGCTAAACCAATGACATAGTTTTTGCCCAATGTGTTTGCTTATAATTAAATTTTTTTCTTTATTCTGTGTGGTGGGCAAATCTAAAAATATCACTTGACTAATAATCTCTTTACCACATGAAACCACCTGTTTCATAGAGATGTTCCCCCGTATTTCGCCAGTGGAAACAGATTTAGTGGTGGAAACGCCACCAATCTAGTGATTGCTAAAACACATTTGGACCACTAAAAAGCTATGGCGTCGCACTCATTGTGAAGTGACCAGGCGAATGTATCCACGATCATCTTCAGACAGACGTCGAGACAAAGCTGGGGGTGGGACGTTCCTTTCCCCCACTGGTCTGGGGATTCAGTCAATAAAACTTCCCCTAACTTCTCCGGCTCTTTAGCTGTTGGTGTCCCTTACGTGTCGTAGTTGTTCGGGGACTACTCAATCAGCTGCAGGTACTTTTCACTTCTCACTGTGTCAGCATGTTAATTCCAGTTCCTGGCAACTCCCATTGATCTCTGATGCTGGTTAGAAAGAAAGTCATTTAAAAACTACTGTTTCTTCAGCAGCAGCTGACTGACGCTGACCTAAACCTCAGACAGTGCAAAAATACTACTGTGTATAAACGAGAAGCTGAGTGTACTAATATAGCTGCAGTCACTTTCAGACTTCTATTTATCATTAGTCACATACTCCTGGAAACACAGATTGCTCAGAATTCTTAATAGAAATGAAGGAAACAAAGATTCTAAGTATTAAAAAGAGGAAGCAGCACTCATCATCGGTTTGGTGACTACTTCATAGTCTGGGGGAGGGATTTCATTTTAGGTTTATGACGACGCAGCGACGCGGTATCGTGATTCAATGTGCACCCCGACATATGGGAGGAAAGCTGTCTAAGTGTAGTACAGCAGATGTTTATTTGCATATTTAGCGCTACGGTTTCTGTGTAAACAGAAAAACCAGATGAATCATTGTATGGGATCCTTTGGAACTTAAACAGAAGTGGGCAGTTAAAACTACATGAATGTGGTGGTTCGTTAGTAGTCAAGCATGTTCCAGTCTAATACCCTTTGGTTTTTCTATGGGCTTGTGGGTGTGTCCTATTGTCCTTCCTTTTTAGCCTTTTAGTGTTAGGGTTTGGTAAATGGTGAAAGAGGCTTTGATGTTTTAATCACTGCATCATTGAAAAGCATGAATTTGGCACTCGTTCCATTTCTGTGAACAAACATAATAATCAGCTACATTCTGTTTTCAGTTCAGTTCAGTTGTATGTATATATCACCAAATCACAAGAGAATCATCTCAAGGCACTTTACAAATAAGGTAAAAAGTACATAGTTAAAGAGAAAGATACCCAACAACCCCCTCGAGCACGCCCTGGGCGACAGTGACGAGGTAAACTCCCTTTAACGCAAGAAACCCCCTGAAAACCGCACTCGGGGTGGGCGGTCATCTGCTCGACTTGTTGGGGTGAGTGGACAGTGGGGAGAGAAAAAACAGCAGATAATCGTAGCAACAGAGTTGAATAGAGAGCAGAGGGAACAAGATGGTTTAGATTCATAAACTGATTACTCCACTGTTGCTTTTCCTTTTGATTAGATGTGGTTTGATCCTCCTCAGTTAAAGCGGAGGAAAAGCAGGGAACTATTTCCTGAAAAGTTTGGAGCGGAAAATATTTATCACTCTTTATTGCTGGAGAAAGTAATTACTGGAAATGATTATTTTCAATATTATTATTATTATTATTATCTTTTTCTAGACCCGAAGCCGCCTTTGAAACACATTTTCACGTGCGTGTTGCACAACAGGACATTTACCGTCACATCTTTTTTCTTTTCTCTCCAGATAACAGTGACCTAATAGCCTGTATGGTGGTCAGTAAAGAGGGCGGCCAGGCCCAGAGGTTCCTCGCTGTCGATGTCTACCAGATGAGTCTTGTTGAACCAGAGACCAAACGCCTTGGATGGGGTGTTGTCAAGTTTGCCGGCCTCTTGCAGGTATGTGAGAGGTTTTGCGTGTTGGTCTGTATATTCGCTTCATCCCACACATGCTGGTTTGTTGTCACCTGGGTTTTTCCAGATAGGTTTCACTGGAGAAGTTTTAGTATCATGAGAGAATTTATTATACATTTATTTTGACATGTTTAACACATTTAGTCATATTGTCGACTGTCCTGGTGAGGACATGGATGAGTGTGTTTAGCGTGGAGGCCTGCATACAAGTGTGGTGGCGTAGCACGCTGCACTTTTCATGACTTGTTTTACTCATAAAGCTCTTTCCATCATTCTGCACGGCGTCCCCCCACCAGTGTATCAGCGTTAACATGTAAAACATAACCCGATTGACAGTGGGAGCAAAGGAAACACTTTCTTAGCAATCTTTAGACAATGCTGGACATGAATAACTGACCTATAGCAGTGGAATTCAAAGCATTTCTTCCTCGTTTTGAAGCCATTTCTGCTGGTGGTCCCCTAGGCAACAGTTTTTTTTTATTTGTTCTCTCCTACTGCTTCACTTTTCAATTCTCCTCCCTCCTTCCACCACTTTCTTTAATCTGTCTAATCCTTTCTGTCTTTTTTGGTTTTCCTTTCTCTTTGTCTCTCCCTCCCTAAACAGGACATGCAGGTGTCCGGCGTAGAGGACGACAGCAGGGCATTGAACATAGTCATCCATAAGCCCAGCTCCAACCCACACGCCAAACCCCTGCCCATCTTGCAAGCCAACTTTATCTTTGCAGACCACATCCGCTGCATAATTGCAAAGCAGAGGCTGGCCAAAGGTCGCATCCAGGCGCGGCGCATGAAAATGCAGAGGATAGCAGGTTGCAAAACTTAATTCTGTATTAAGCTTCTCTCCCAGTGGCTTTTCTTTCATTCTTTTATTACAAGTCTGTATAGTACCTTTGTTTCTGTACTTTAAACAGAAAGTAAGGAGAATATCTTCACAAAAGAAATCAGTTCAAATCAAGTAATGCTCAGGCACAGCCCACGTTTAGCAATCTGTACTTCTACTACTGAGAAAGATGTTTTCATAGTGTCAACATTTCTAAGAATCAGCGTTTCTTCTCATCGCAGTTCATCTTTGATTTAAACAAACAAAAAAAAAACACATTGTACTGTACTGTTCTTGTTCCCCATTAATTTTATTAGAGCTCTTTCTTAGCTGTTCAGCTCTTCGTAAGGTTATTAAAATTGCTTCAGCCAATAAGTAAAATGTAATGCAAATATGTACCAGCAGAAACATGTGCATGTTTAAAACATGGGAATCTTTGCACTGTGGCTTCAGTTTGATTTACACATCAGACACATGTACTTCCTCTCTTTATGGTCAGCTTTTTCATTTTTCTTTAAATACACATATATAGGGGACATTGGGAATCTTGCTAATGCAGCAAAACTAAAGAGGATGTGAACCAATACAGTCACAAAAACACTGGAAACATGTCATATGCACAAACGCTTCTTAGTTACACTGCATCCAGTCTTAATATAAACAAATGCAGAGGGCTCCTTTTTCCTTTTTTTGACATTGCTAACTGAATTTAGTTTTGAGCATGAGTTGAGCTGTTTTTTTCTATTTCTCTCTGCTTCCTCTGTATGCAGCTCTGTTGGACCTGCCAGTGCAGCCCAGTGCAACAGAGGTTTTGGGTTTCAGTCAAACGGCAAATGCGTCACCCAGTGGCTTGCCTTTCCGATTCTACGAGCAGTCAAGAAGGGCCCCCAACGACCCCACGGCAAACAGATCAGTGTTCGCCTCTGTCGATAAAGTACCAGGTAACATACTCTTCACCAGGCTTTGCTGCCTGCACATGCCGCTTTAGTCTTTACACCATTTTAAAGAAACAGTAACACATGTTATGCTTCTCCCTCGGCCCTGATTTCATCTTTTTAAATTCTGATACTTTTTTTGGGCAAATCAATCCACTAGGTTAAATTGTATTATCTGCTGCAATTCAATATTGGTCCATTAATCCACCTCAATACTTGCCCTACAGCTTTATGTCATTTAAAATAATAAAAATTATATATATAATATGTATTTTTCTAGTTTTGCACCTAATACACATGTTGACGATTGGAACATTAGTAATGTAAGATTTTTATACACCAGGTTTTGCGGTGGCCCACTGCGTCTCTCAGCACAGTCCCTCACCCCTCTCCTCCCCTTCGCCTCCCTCTAGTGGAAGTGGGAGCACAGGAAGATGTGACTCTGTTACTGCAAGCACTATATCTGCTCAGAGCCCCACAGGTAGCGTACACAAATACACAGTATCTACAGCCCCTGCAACACATATACAAAAATAAAGGAGTACGTACAGTATGGCATCTTTTCATGGGACAACAAGGAACATATGACACACAGAGTAAAGTAGTCAGTCTACAGCTGCCCAGTTATTGGAGCGAGGGGATCATGCTCGGCTTCAGTATGTCACAGTACAAGTTGACATTCATGGTTCCCTCAATGAACTGTAGCTCCCCACTCACTGCAGCCCCAAAGCATGACACTTCCCCCACCATGCTTGACTGTAGGCAAGACACACTTGTCCTTTTTACCCTCGCCTGGTTGCTGCCACACACGCTTGACACCATCTGAACCAAATGAGTCATCTTGTTCTCATCAGACCACATGACATTGGTCTAATAATCCATGTGCATCCAGGTGCCACGTTGAACTTCGCCGGGGTGTACTCACTTTTGTTGACCGCTGTTAAGACATAAATGGCTGTGTTTTGATCAAACTTACACGGTTATACAAACTGTAGACTGTGGAATAAACAAGTGTCATATCTTCAGTGTTGTCCCACGAAAAGATAATATTTATAACGGGTGCACTAACTTTTGTGACATACTGTACATGTACATTAAAATAAACAAATTACGGGCAGTAAAATGGTTTATCTAAACAGTATGTGTGCACATGAAACTCCTTTACGCACATATAGTTTTGGGTGTGACAGCTGCATATGTACTGTACACACACACACCACAGAAACCACAGTAGCTTGCAGCGGCGTCAGTTGAACTGTTGGCACATAAGATGTGACACAGGGCACTTACAAAGTCCCGTGCTACTTGCATCGTGCACGGTCATACATACATACACGGTTGTGGGTTCGAACCCCCGTCTGACTTCTAATCCATCCCCTAGCAGGTGTGTCCCTGAGCCAGACACCCAGCGCTAGCTCCTTGTAAGTCGCTTTGGATAAAAGCGTCTGCCAAGCAAAGTAAAGTACTAGGGTTCTGTGTATGGTGTTTCTTTTATCAATGTGAATAATCACTATAGAACCAGAGCACCTGTTGAACTGGTTAAAGAGACACAGCGTGCCTAACGCAACACGGTCTAGATGATTCAGTTTGCTCGTCCTAGCTTGCATCACGTCGGCCGAGCACGCATTAAAGCGTTTGACTGTGTCAACAGAGAACTAAACAGTAAGCTATCAAACATGGTTTTGTAAATCTGATCATGATGCTGTAAAACCATGTCATTGTGTCTTATTTATACTGCACCCTTAACTGAAACAATGTGAGTATACCGTTGCAGTAGTTTCCATAGCACAGTTTATGTTCCTGTTCTCCCTACACAAACTCTTCTGTCGTTGTTAGATTATTAGTGGCACCGCTGTTGCATCTGCTCTTGGGCAACGTCTGCACCCAGTACCTCTTTCGTCTTCTTTTATTGGCAAACAATACGTAAGAGCGAAAGTTGACTGTGGCTACAACCAAGGAAAAGGAAAGTAGATACTTGGTGAACACGATGTGCCCTGTTACTCAGCCTCTGCGTGTGTTATAATCTTATTTTCTATTGGTTCAGCTTGATTTTGGAAATATTGGCTAATTTCTCTCTTTATGAAATTGAGGAATGTTTGTTTTATTTTTTCTAGTCAGGGTCACACTGGGAATCCATAAAAATGTCTCACACTGAGTTCACCTGTCCGCCTCTCTTTTCACCCGTAGATGATGGTATCTTTTTGGAGCACACCCCACCCTCATCCTCAAGTGGAGAAGGTGACGGAGGAGGTGGGGAAGTAACAGTATTCTCCTCTACTCCCTCAACCCCAGTCCTGGCCCCGAGCCTTACTCCTGCCTCCCAGCCCACCATCTCCCTCCTCACAGACAACAACACTGATGCTCTCAGTGTGGAATCGCTCACGCTGCTGCCCCCCGCTGACTCGCCACACCTGCACCCATGCGCCAGCTATGTTCCCATGACGCACTCCCTCCAGAGACCAGATGCTTCTATTCCGGAGGAGGAGGAGAAAGAAGGGGATGAAAAAGGAGAGCCGAGGGACGAGGAGCTGCTAGAGGAGGAGGGGTCGACAATGGATGAGACGATAAAAGAAGAAAACACCACAGCGGAGTTGAGCACACCCACTGACGAGGCGCCAGAAGGAGATGAGCCAGAAGGTGAAGACACAATGATGCCACCAGAAGGTGATGACACAGCTTTAGGTGTGGACCCAGACCTGTCGTCTAGTGCGGAGATGCAAGGAAAGGACGACTTGGCAGCTACAGAAGATGCTGAGAGGCACTCTAAAATGCCAGACTCACCTGAACTAGACTGAGCCTCACACACACCTCATGCACTTAAGTCTCCAGACCACACAGAGGACAGAGAAGGCGATAGGTTATTTGCAGTGTATGTTGCAGTCTGTGTGTGATGAGTGAGTTGGATAGTCCCAAACTCAACATTTGTATTTGCACATGAAGAAAGACGCTAAGAGCAGAGGAGGGGACAAGCTGTTAGAACTCAACGAAGTCAGACTCGAAGCACATTCAGATTTCTGTGCACTGGAGTGTATCCGGTCATGTGTATGCAAGTGTTTTTAGCGTGTGTCAGTACGCGCAACCAGCAATGTTTTTTACTCGTTCTGAGCAAACGGGCCACATGCTGCTGCCGTGTGCTGCTTAATCCCATGTCAGGTTTTAAACGATCCTTTGTGTTATTGTGTCTTATGTTTGCGCAGCAACTCACCACTACTTGTCTAGTGCTAGTAATGGTTACTTCTATGCTATCTCTCACACACACACAGACACACACACACACACACAGACACACAATCTACAGTACAGTACCCACAGCCAGGTGCGCTTGCCTTTAACCCCTGAATGTCATATCCATTAGCAGTTACTTCCACCTAGAATTGTCATTAATAAGTTCTACATTTGCCTTAGTTCTTACTTTTCCACATGTAAATTAATGGTCAGTTCAAGTTCTATTTTCTAATCGATATATAACAAAACAATTAACTAAGTAATCTAATAAAACACCATTTTAATGATTGAATGACACCCGCAACCTAATAAAACTCGTGTGTCATAACAAACCATATAAAACGACGTGCTCGCCGCCAGGTCTGCACATCTGTATCTGCTGGTTCTCTCTCATGCGTTGGCCTGAGCCCATGTGTGTACAGTATCTGACGATGGGTTTAAATAGCCTCCAGTGACTGACGTCGTTTTCTAAACTGTCATTGAGAACAGTTGGGAATGTTTTTTCATCAAAAAACTGATGCGTACTTGAAAAATGAAAAGTAGAACTATGATGTAGTTAATTTCCCCCAAACAAATGTCAGACATTATGCTCGAGTGATGTGTTGGGCTCACAGCCATGCGTAAACCTGGAAAACTTAGGTTGGTATGGAAAAATACCAACCTACAGTTTGATTCCTTTTGGTTTTCAGGAAACCAGACGCTGTTCTGGGGTCAGTATCTGGCTGCCAACTCCCCCCTCCCCCTCCTCTTTTCATGATCTGAACAAAGCTTTACTGCGGCAATAATCTTACGAGCTAACCGATGTGGGGAGACATGAATGTAAAGTTTTTCTCTCCCCTAACAGTGTTAGTCGGTCAATTTGAACGGGATCAGTGTGTTTCAATCTCATTGACTTAATTTGTAACTCGGTACTAACAAAGCGCACACACACACACACAGACATTTATATTCCTTCTCTGCCTTTGCGTTCCAGCTGGTTTTCTTTCTTTGCTGTGCCATTATCACACCACTGAAGTCTTAACGCTCAGTCATGGTTGTTTCTTAACATGTTTATAAATGAGAAATATAGAGCAATACTCTCTTTTTCTGAGTCTTTCTCTCGGTGTTTCCGTACCGCTACTGTAAATAGCAGACGAGTGATAGTGATGCTTAGTGATAGACTGAAGAGGCTTGCTACTATTTTTAAAGCTGGTGGCACTGATGGTTTGGAGGTAGACACCACCTTGTTGGAAGACAAGTGGGTTGTTGTCTGTAACCACTGGCAACCTCTACCAAAACATGCAAAACAAGTTTCCATCATAAAGTACCTAGTTGTAGTGTGTGTGTGTGTGTGCGTGTGCGTGTGCGTGTGTGTGTGATACATTTGTAGGCTCTGTAAATGCTTTTGGCTTTTAAACCTGTAGTTATTGTTATTGAACAAATACAGAGAAATAAATAAAGAGAACTGCAATAAATTATTCTACATAACAACAGTGACTCTGTGACGGAGCTTGGTGATTTATTTTGTGGTGTTTTTGTTTCACTGATGGATTGTGCCCATTCATTTTCTTGTGCCTTAGCTCCTCCCTTCTCTACTGTAACTCTGTGTGTGTGCAGGCAATGATTATGTTTCATAGCCAAGATATTCTGGGAAAGCTTGTCCGGCTAATTTTTATTTTCAGTCAGGCATCATAAAAACACTGAAGGAAGCTTCAGGTGAACAAACACCCACGTGGTGACCTTCAGACTGCAGCGGGAAACATTTCTGTGAAGAAAAATTTGTTTCTTCCTACACTTGATCTGCACATCCAAGTGTTTTAAAGTGAAATGAAGTGTGCTTGAGTTCATACCCCGTGTGTGTGTGTGTGTGTGTGTGTGTGTGTGTGTGTCTCAGGCGGACGGCTTGGAACATGACGTTGCCTTTACACTTTCTACCTTTGCGTTGTGTTCCTGTGGCTGCTCAGGAGCCCTCAGTCATCTTGTGGTTGGTACGTGTTGCCTTCATCGCGGTTCCTCTCTTCAGGGAAGTCTGGTTGTGTGTGCGTAAATATGTGAATGGGTTCCTGGTACTGCATCGATACTGAAATGGTTCAGAGTGTGTGTGTGTGTGTGTGTTTGCTCAGTGCCAAACCACAGTTGCTGTGTTGAGTCTTGAGTGTAGAGATTTTAGAAAGATGTGAAGATTTCGCCCTTTTCATCCTCGCTCAGCTCTCAGCATGTGATCGCTGATGAAGATCAACTCTGGGTGGTTCTTTTTCTTGCATATGCTAATTCTAAGTATTGTCATCGATTCGTTGCGTCTTTGCTTCTCCTAGGTGTAACCTCCACCGTTTCCTCCCTTCTTCACACTGGTTACCCATTTTCTCGTCTCTCGTCTCGCGTCTCGCTCGTTGATGTGTCGACCTTAGAAGAGCTTCACCTGAATGCTCGTGTGTGCATCATGCTTTATGATGGAACCAAAAGCCAAGCCACAGCACTGCTCCACAGTGCCGCTAGTGGCCAATGCACCTTTTATTTTTTACTGTAATTAAGGGGCCTGTAAATTGAAAGTCTTGTAGAACCTGGGGAATTCTTGGAGCCATTTCGTAACAGCTGTTAGAAGAATTCCTACCACACAAGTGCTTCAGCTAAATCTTGGCCAAAAGCAGAAATGATCCTTTCCCACATCAGCACATTATGAAATTAAACAAACAGACGTTGTCTTAAATATTATGGAAGTTCTGTGTTTTCTGGTGAAGAGCCACCTCCTGTCAAAACATCTTTTCACTAAGGCTTCCTGTAAATCCGTTATGACCACGTGGTAAACGTATCTCACTATCAAGAAAGGGTGGGAAAATAAATCTGCTGTGGAAGTCTGACTCTACAAAGAACAACATTGACTAATCGTCACATTCGGGGAACTCATTAAGATCAAGAATTGGTGTTTGGTCAAAGGAAAACCTTGCCCATGAGAATACAGTCAACCAGAAAGCCGCCTGGTGGCCTAGTAGTCTTCTGAAAGCTGAGAGCCCCCACCATGGGGGTTATCTGTCTCAGAGTGACGTCTGGATCTTATTACCTAAAACAGATTCACAACAAATATCGAAGAACATGTTTCTACAATTCGCGTTCAACCTCAAGTGTATTGTTTCCCATTATATGTTGATTTCTGTACGTGTGTGTATGTTTGATAGACCGAAAACTCCCGGCAGGGATTCCTTAGAAATCAGCTGATAAACAGACGCAGTCTCAAAACACCTCACTTCACCTTTCACTTCTCAAAAACAGTTTGGAATGTCCTAAACTACGAGGCGCTGCAAATGAAACTGCTGCGTAGGATTCGGTCGACCTCATCCCCCGAGCACCACGGGGCACACACGCACTTTGGCATTAAAATCTCTTGATGTCAATTTCTACATTAAACCTCAAAAAGTAAGGATCGGCAAAGCCAGGAGTCATAAATTGCAATCATGGTGTGGGTAGAGATCACTGACTCATGTTCCACTGAGTGTGTGTGTGTGTGTGTGTGTGTGTGGTCTACCCCTGTTTAACTTCTCCCTCAAGATGAGATAATTATATCTTCATACTAGTCGGGCTTTACTTGAATCAGGTTGCATTATTTTCAGTATGACTCAACATTATGTGTGTGTGTGTGGTTACCTTTGTCTACACTAAAAAAAGAAAAAGGAAAAATCCCCCAAAAAGATCACAAAGCCTTATGGTAAGGTTTGGTTTTCGCGTTGGAGTTCTGGTTAGCGTGTGGAGCGGGTTGGAGGCTACTGTAGTTCGGGTTAATACCGAAGATTAGAAATGAGTGTGTGAAGTAGGAGAGACTTCCTAAAAAGGTGACACACATTCTCACAAATGTCATGAAACGGCAAAATTTCAGCAAATTAGGATGTTTTCTAAGGATGGTGCCGGTTGAGGTCAGCACCTCATATCTGAGACGCCCCACACGTTCACCTGACTGGGTTAATACGCTGCCGCCATGGGTGGCTCAGAAAAACATCTGAGCTCCCAGTTCGTTAGGTTCATTAAAACAGCTAGCCTCTGCATAAGAAGTAAAATACATAGATGCTGCTATATCTCATATGTTTTCATCCCAACACTATAAATAAGACTGTGGGAACATCGCCACTGAACTCTTTAATTGTGATTATGACAACAAGGAAGTTTCATTCATTTCTGCTGTGACGCCACAATCGTTTGTTTGAATGCAATGACTCTTTGTAAGAATGTGTGTGAGCATGGCTTCCTCCTAAAAGAGAATTGGCCTGAACCTAAAAATAACCTTTCAGCTTGGAGTTCGTCCAACGTACGCCAAACGGTGAAGGAAGTCTTTTGTGCCCGTTTGCGAGACACGTTTCTATGAATCATAGGCACAAAGCAGCTTTATCCACCCGGTTTAGTGTTGCTGCACCCACTACACGTGAAAACTGACTTTTCAGCCAGCGGATAAACAATGACGGGACTTTAATTAAAAAGCTAATGCTAGCGTATTACCTCCACTTTTACATACAGGCTTTTCTGTACAGCAGATGTTTCTTTTCCGTCTCTCTACATTTACTTTTTTTCCTTTCTGCTCACCAAACATAGTATTTCTTATTCAGAACTCTAAAATTAAAGTTGAACTGTAACTCTAACCCTGACCTTGATCTAACATGTCTCTGTCTAACCACTAACCCAAAAAATTTCCCACTTCCTCTTGAGGAAATTTTAATCTGCACCGGGTCCTCGTTGGGGTAATAGCGCTACAGCTACAAGGCTTCACACAGACACAATCACACGCCTCATTATGTGTCACCTCTGCCCCTGTTTCTGGTAAGTGTGTGTGTGTCTAAGCGTAACAGTGCATTTACTACCAGCAACCCCACCCACCTGCTACTTTGCCCCACAGAGATGAATCACTGTAGTGATGACACTGTACACTACCTCGTCTCACTTCCTCTCCGCCCGTCTGTCCCTTTGTCTGTGACACAGCACGGCCCGAGCACGAGCCCGTCTCGCAATATCGCAACTAAAGATAATACAAACTCAAAAAGATCCATTTAAATATAGTTTATTTCAAATATAAAAAAAAATTGAAATTCGTTAAAAAATATTTCTATTTTTTTGTATCAGTTTAACATATTCTGCCTGGCAGAGAAGGTTGAAAAGAGATAGAGACTACCTCTATGTACAGTACAAGTTAGGCCCAGATCTCACAGAAACATCAAGTGGTGTTTGACTCGTTGGAAACATTCATTTCTGATGTAAACATTCTAAAAACATTAGAGTATTTCAAATATGCTACAAAGATTTCGCCTACTGGTGCCAGTAGCTGTGATGGTTTCAACCGCGTCCTCCACCACGCCTCCATATTTCCAAACATCCACTCTGTTGATGTTCTTAATGTCCCTCCACAGTCCATTGTAAAGTTCCTCTGGACCTCCGATGGACACAAAAGGGCAACAGCAGACCCTACAGTTTCCAGCAGGACAGTCTCAGTCGATCCCGCGTGTTTAAGCGTCGCCGTAAGAGCTCCACTGTATCTGTAGCTTTCTCTTAACGCAGCATTTCCCAACTTTTTATGCTTCCTCAGGACCAAACAGCACTCTGTCTGTGTGCAACTGCAAGTTGAGTCTCTAGAAGTAATGGATGTTGAAAAATTCCCAATGGACCCAGTCCTGTTGAAGAATGTCTCTACTTCACTGTGGTGATCGTGTCTTTTAGCCTTTTTACAGCTCAGTGCATCAAAACAGGGAGCAGATTTCACCCGTAACCATGGCAACACACAATAGGTAGGGCTCACTACATCCACCGGTTTACCGTGACCCAGTAAAGTAGAAATGAGAAATAATACTGTCAGAACTTTAAATGGAAGACTGGTCATAGTTTGTGAGGAAATTCCATCAGGAAGTCTTTGACCACATGGCTGAGTGGCAGCTCCGAAACCCGGTTTACTCCACCAGACAGCTCCATGATGCGCTTCCTGCATAGCTCCTGCAGCGTTGGCTCCCATTTCCTGTACGGGATGCTCAGGCTCTTCTTGGGAGAGCTGATGTAATGCTCCAACAGGGCAAAGAGCGTTGGGAAGGAGCGCTCGTTGCCCGCTAATGAGAACTTTTGCCGCTTGTAGTCGATCCGCACGCTGACCGGCCCATTCTTGCCGTGGTAGGACAGTGTGAAGAACACATCCTTCTGCCTGCTGTCTCGGATGAGGAAGCTGCCCAGCGGAGCGCCTCGCAGCATGCGGTGGGTGTCCTCCACTCCCAAAGGGCCCCAGTAGAAGCCACTGCGCTCCAGCTTGGCTGCTGTGTCCGTGATGATCCGACAGTCCTCCTTGCATGCAAACGTTGGGAAGTGGGTGAGATACACAGAGGGGACACGCGGCAAGCGTGGGTTCGGATCCGGGCCAGCCCGTTGCTGAAGCTGCTCCAACTCTGTGCGGAGTGAAGACGAGGACAAGCATGAGGATGACGATGCTGAGGACGAGGCGGACGAGGATGATGACGATGAGCTTGACAAGAGGGTCTTGTCGTGGTCTTCCACTGTGCTGTCGGCTACCATCCTACAGGGGAGAGAGGCTCCAAACCCTCTCCCATCTCTAACCACCAGACTGTCATCCTGAAAGAGAAGAGAGAAGAGGGGAGTGGTTATTATCTTAACTTTAAACAAATGCATCACTTCATTAAACAGAGTTAAGTCTTCCTCACAGGAGGGGCCCTCAAGGCCCCGTTTCTCTGAAATGTAAAAAAAAAGCCTCTCTGCATGCGTGCGTGGACAGTTCAGTGAATAGGTGCAGGATGTATATTCATTCTGGTTTCCATTGCATGAGGCTTTGTTTGATGTGATTGGAATTTTGTGGTTTGGCAAGAACACAGTCAGCACTGATGTCAGCTGCAATTACTGTACAGTACATACACACACACACACACACACACACACTGTACGTACTGTACAGTACGCACAGAGACACAAGTGTGTGTGTGTGTGTGGTTTAGTTATTGCTTCTTCTGTAAAACCGACTACGAGGCCCGGCTGAACCCGGTGGGTCATAAGAGGTGACAAATATATTTCACAAGATACTAACTCGTAAAACATCAGCAGGCCTCTCCTGAGCTGAGATGAGTCACCTTGTCCTGTCTAGGTCCATGTGAGATATCCAACACTTGTGATACGACTTGACTCTTTCCAGGAAAAGCTTGTGATTTTTTTTATACCTTAATAAGAGGAATCACCGATTGAATCATCAGATTTCTGACAAATAAACCCAACAGAGCCAAGTCTCAAGTGTTTATTAGCTGCATTTCATTTAACTGCGTTAAGCTCCACTGTTTCCACATGAAGAACAGAAGTGAGACACCACCCGCCTTCTGAAGACATTTTGTCCCCAAATGTCCCTGCACACTGAGAACACCGAGCTGCATGTCAAACTTTCAGAACAGGACAGGACAGAGGACCAACACGGGACTGCTGCCCTGAAGCCCACGCCAGCTGCAGGGCTCCAGGGGGGCTCCAGCGTGCACGTCTTACCGTTTTGCTCTAACAACAGCAGCGAAGCAAAGACCCCGTTTGGCTGTAATCCCAGAGCGCAGACGCTGCGGCGACACGCGGGATCCTGCGGGTAATCCTGGACGCAGCGCAACATGCACCCTCTGCTCTGCGCCGACTCTGCTTCCCAGCCTTCAGATCATCCTCTGTGTGTGTGTGTGTGTGTGTGTGAACCCTGGTGAACGCTTCTCCCACATTTATACGGCTCCGACCGACTGGCTCCGCCTGCGATCTGCTTCCTCGAATAAACCGGCGCGTCTCTTAGCGGCAGAGAAACAATTTCTCTGAAACAGAACCGAAAGTGAAACCGAGCTGCGAGCAGTCCCTGAGCTTGTTTCTTTTTTTTCTCTCTCTCTCTCTCTCACTTCTTTTGAAGGCTGTTATTATTTGGAGAAATTCGAGCAAACCGCAAAGCCACATGACAGTAGGTCGTTTACAGAAAGACAGGTGACAGAGTCTGTGTTGTTGTGAAAGGCTTTCACACGCTCCCCTCTCCCTCTCCTCCGGCTTCTATGTGGAAGACAGGCTTCTTCTTTTGAGTTTGAATGCATGAAGTGCTCACAGTGTGTGTGTGGGATGAAGTCACCAGAAGCAGTTAAATATCAAGTGTCAAGTTAAATGTGTGTCATGTCTGGTTTTGACTTTAGTCCAAGTTGACAGTGAGTGAAGTGAGACAACAGCCAACGCAGGTTCTGAGTGGATGTAAGGTTCATCATAATTCATCTTCAGAACTGGTGCCTTGAGTTTAATTCACTGTTCAACTGTCTGAGAACATTTCCTCACACATTAAAATAGGTTATTTTAACACAAGGAAAACGAAGCAGTTGCTGTTCTGCAGAAGGAAATCACATAGATTCATTCTAACAGTCATTTCACTTTGTTACATTTCCAAACTTTTATTTGGTCACAGACGCACCTATTTGTCTGGTGTTAATACCACTCAGATGACACACGATAGCAGTTACTGAAACGAGCGTTCCTCACACTAAACTGTGATTGAGCAGTGTCCCACTCTGCAGTCACTGGCTCCAGTCCTGTCTTTAGGATTTCTAATTATATCAAGTGATATGTAGCTTATGATGCAACATATGTTCCAAAGAAATCCTACCAAGCCGTCTGCAGCGTGACTGTGTGCATGACTTAACCAGTGTCTCTTGTCAGGTGATCCATTTGGCTGCAGAATAATAATGAGTATCACATTGGGCAGTGAGGCCTCTCACAGGCCAGAACAGCACACATGAACGTATTTGCATGTGAAAAGCCCACGAGTCTGAACGAGATACAGTTTCTGAGCAAGAGCAAAGTTTCTGTTTCACCATTACACCTCCACCAAACAATGGTGGCGAAGTCGTGTGGCCACGTTCGTGCCTTAAAACCTTCAGGACGCTGTCATGTTGCCATTCAAGTTTTATTGGCTGCAGCTGGACGATGGGCCTGCAGAAATGAAAGTCTCGAACACTGTTGCAATAAAAGACGGTTATGGAGAGAGAGAGAGAGAGAGAGAGAGAGAGAGCATTAGACGGTTTGAGAAAGAGAAAGTTAAGGAAAGACTCTGGGGTCAGCTGCTTGTGCTTAAAGGTACAGTGTTCTGTAAACAAGTAGACATATGACAGCTAAAAAAGGTGTCTGAGCTCATAATGTTTTGCTTCTGTCATGGTTAGTTTCATTTCATCAAGTGTTTTCTGGTTCAACTAACACTTTGATTAGCCTGCTGGCTGCATGTCATTGCCCACACAGCACTTACGCACTACGTCTATATCATGGAGAACCAGCGGATACCAATCAAACCCCTCATCTTAAGTAAACACTTTGTCGTTTCCATTTTCTCAGCTTTTGTGTTGCAGCAGCGTGTGTTTGAAGAACAACTGGCGAAATGAAATAGATTTTTAGTTTTCACTGGGCCGTTGAGAGTCACGGCATGTTTACAGAGCAAAGCTCGATCCTGCTAATAATAGTTGAAACAGTGCATCTTGATCCAAGAAAGGAGGGAAGAGAGAGGGCAGGAATGCAGACGGATGTAGGGTGGAGTTAGAGTCTCTGCTCTGTCTTGTTTGGCTGCTCATGGGTTAAAAGTTTGAGCTTGATAATTAGAAACATACAAGTCACTAATTGCGACTTTGAACGGATGCCGTTGTTGTCCGTACTCGCATCGCACATCTGCCTGATTTTGTACAATGCAGAGCACATATTTAAAGTCACTTACATATGCAACACGGTATACGGTAAAACAGCGTTTACATGTTGTTTGCATGCATATTTTTATGCGCACGGTCCTTATCTGCACATGAGCGTATGCTCTATAGGTTTCATTTCTGTGGAACAGAGAAGCATGAAACATAGCTTCCCAGTTTACCTTGAGTGTGCTTGTGCAACTGCCAACAAATCTATAAACATGCTGTATAAATGCAGTCAAAGTTTGACTGAATTTGCATCCACATTGAAATGCAATAGGAACTGTGTGGGATTGTTCTCTTGCGCAGTGCAGCAGGGTTCCTCGATGACGAATGGAGGAAAAATGCAGAGTGTGGAAAATCCTTTAAAAAACTGTTGTAGTCCAGCCCTGTTGTTTCTGCAGGGGCCCTTTCAAGCAAACCATGAGCTATGTTTAAGTGTTTTAAGATAGCAGGACTAGCGCTGTGGGACAATCTGTGACGTGACTGCTGATTATCACCAGTAAGCTAAACATGCAGCTTATAATCTGAGAATGTTTCTGCAGAAACAAGATGGGATGAGCAGAGATGGCGCTAACTAGTCAGCTAACAGATGGTAATAGTGATCAGTACCAGACAGAACGAGGCCGGACGGGGCTTGTGCATCTGCGGGGGAGTGTCCTGGTGTGGCTCTGTGTCAGCTGAATTGAAACTTAAGCATCTCTAATGGTCACAGAGGCTCTAGTCTCACTCCACCTATCTACAACTGGCAACAAAACAGGAACTTCAGGAAGAACAAACAGGAATTATTTAACAGCGATGAAGATCTATTTGTTTTTTATGGTTTGTCTGTGATACGTGACCTAAGCGCAGTTGCTAGCAGTAACTCTCTTAGTCATTTGACAGTCAAGTGGCTAAATGTGTCCAATCATTGTAGCAGCATTGTACAAAATCTGATCTTTCATTTTATCTGCAGAGCATCTCTTGAACTGGCAACAACAGACTGGGTTAAATGACTTAAGCTTCCTCAAGAAGTGGAGTCCGCTCGGTTCCTTCCTGTACACAGATATCTGTGAAGGTTCTCTGTCATCCAGGTCATGGTCATCTCCAAAAGGTTTTATCCAAAGCCACTGGACTCACCCTTCCATTCCAGAGGGCTTTCTCAAGACTTGAGATCTTTCTTTTGCATTTCCAGTCCAGTCCGGTGTCAAGGTGGCGACCCAGGTATTGCTACCCCTCCCCCACCTACACTTCCTAACTGTATTAAAACTGGTTCTATTCTTCCTAAAGTCCACAACCAATCATCTCAAACTGGTCCACCAGGCCTCTGCCTCCTTCACCACCTCACCGCAGTATTGCTAGGATATTATCATCCATTAAATTGCACACCGTCAGCCCCCACTGTCTTATGAAGATTGTTTCATTTATCTCCCATGTTTGCTCACTGAGATTTCCTGAACTCTTTCTTAAGAATGACTGGAATTACAGTAAAGGCAAGGCCTCTTATGGTCATCAGGACTTGCTACACAGCAGAATGTACTTTCAATATGACAAGCGAAAAACATTCCTATGCTACTTTCATTTTTACAGAGAGTATATTCTGTGATAAAAATCAATTGGGTTCAACTTTATTTATACAGCATCAAATCACAACATCAGTCATCTCAAGGCACTTTAGTGTACGAGTTACTCATTGTAAAAATATATGCAGAATAATGGAAAAGCCAACAGTTTCACTTGAGCAAGCCCTGAGGCAACAGTGGAGAGAAAAACTTCCTCTGAGAGGAAGAAACCTGCAGCAGAACCAGGCTCAGGGTGGGCGGCCGTCTGCCTCGACCGGTTGGGTGAGTGGACAGAGGAGAGAAAAGAATACGGAGCAGCAGGTGAGGAACTGGGCGGGTTGGTAGGACCAGTAACTACAACTACAAGGCCGAGGACACCTGCTTAAAGATAGAGGGATGGAGAGAGACAGAGAAAACAGTCTGGGAGCTTGGTCGGTTAAATACTATTCTGGATTTCACAGAGAGCCAATAAAGAAACTAATGCAGGAGATCACTGACATTTAGATTGACACTGTCATGTTTCATCTCATGTGACATTTATTTTGTACTCATGAGCTTTCCATACTTTCACTATTTACTTCCAACTACTCCGGTAACTGCAGCCCCCCTTCCTAATAGAGAATATATAATATATATATAATATTCTAATAGAGAATATAAACACATATACATCTAAAAAAAAGACATGGTCACTGTATAATTTCAATAGTAGGTTCATTTGAGGCGAAAGACAAAACAAATTAGGTTAGTGCGCAGGCGCGAGCCATGCAGCAGCCATCTACACGTCGTCTCTCTCTTGTTCGTCTTTTTCTTTAATTTTTCTT
>JAUMHF010000025.1:14499273-14540517 GCA_032359275.1 Microctenopoma steveboyesi | reverse complement strand
TCCTCTGCTCCTCCATCACAGTCTGGTTTGGAGCAGCCACTGCACAGGACAAACACAGACTGCAGCACACAGTCAGAGCTGCAAAGAAGATCATTGGTGCACCGCGGGTCGAGGAAATCAGCACAGACCCCTCACACCTAGGACACAACGTCTTCCAGCTTCTCCCCTCTGACAGAGCTACGTTTGCTAGAGCAACCAGCCACAAGAACAGTTATTTCCCTCAGGCAATAACACTCATGAACAACTGACTGCTGCTGCTATATGGACACAAACTGCACACAACTCAGCACACTGCACACACACGAGCGCGCGCACACACACACACACTGTCTTGTCTTTCTGTCTTGTTATAGTTTCTCTTTCATTTATTGTTTTTCATGTATTTGTTTTCTCTCTACACAAGAAGAGCTACAAATGATCAGAAGCATATTCCTTGTATGTGCAGCGTACTTGGTGAATAAAGCTGATTCTGATGTGACAATAAAAACATTGGAAGCAAATAATATCTAAGTGCTGAGTGATGGCTCCTGAAGAAAAAGAAAGCAAAAAAGACAGTTAGATAAGACGCTGGCACCCACATCAGAATTAGTTTAGCAATGCCTGGATATGTGTTGTGGATCTTTGATGATTCGCTCTTTTAAAAATAAACACTAAGCGTAAACCTACACACAGAACCGCCGTGAGTGTTCCCTCTACACATCCAAACTGTCTGCTCTATTTTTAGTGACTCGTACCATCTCGTAAGATTAAATCTGGAACGAGTCCAATGGAACGAGTCCATGCGAGTACATGAAACAACTCTGCTGTTCCAGGGCGTGATCAAGCTCTCAAATGGTTGTCTGGGTTCTAAAACATCTTGACTTCTAACTTTGTTTTTTTTTTATGGTTCACACAAGTTCACTCATGGAGGCAAGTGATACTTCAGCATGATGTACATGCAGCTTTTTAACCAACAATATTTGTCATGCAAGTCAAATCTGATCTTAGTTCCTGGGAACTTGAGATTCGCAGGAGCACGTTATATTTCACGAGACAAATCCAGCTGTAAATCCAATGGTCTGAGGCAGACGAATTCAGATCCGAAGAATAGAACACGTCCAAATCCACTATCCAAAGACAGAGGTCAAGGTAAGGCTAGAAACAACTCGCAGTTCAGAGAGGGTCGGAGACAAACAGGGTCAGGTCCAATTCCCGAAGTCGGAAAGAGAGAATGGGGATGGCTGGTTCCTTGTTCTGGAGCTATTTTACACAAGCCCAGCAGAAGTTGGGTGCTGCAGCAGGATCATTTATTAATGTGCCTGAATCTGTGGCCATCGTCAACCTCCCTGATGTCAAAAACATTCACTGTTTGAGAACAAGTGAGAGTCGAGAAGAGGGGCAGCCCCATGTCTGATGCCCGCAGACTGCTACAGCTATTAGGTGCTAACCCTGCCTTGGTGTTGTCAATGCTGCTCTCTCTGCTGCTCGTGCCTCCGCTCATAACCATTAAAACCATAGAGTTACAGGAATCCACACACAAACGTGCGCACACACACACACACACACAGAGTCTGCAGTTATAATTGCTTTAATTATGAGGCCACTTAAAACATACTTCTAAACGGTACAACGGACACACATGCTTACCGTACAGCGCTCTAATCATAGGTCTAACATTTCCACTAAACTGATTCCGTCATAGGTTAACCATTGATAAACGTTCAGATATGAACCCCCGCACACAGACTCAGACAGATACGCCAACGCTCCACAGCTCTGTGGTTGTCCTTCCTTCACACTAACTCAGTTTGTAGAAGTCATGTGACCTGTCTGTTGGTAGCCTCTGGTACATAATTATTATTTACACGGCCATGTAGAAGACCAGCATTTGTGTGTGTGTGAACACATTTGTGCATCGAAGCCTATTAGGGGAAACACACACACCTGTGAACCTTTTGGCCTATCCCTATCTCGCACCATCACTATGTTTGCGAGCTGGATTTATTTTAATGATGCTGTTAAACTTGAGACTCGCATCGGGTTTTTACTGGATCTCTTGATGTCTGGATGCTTTTCACTTTCGAAGAAACGAAATGTTGAAATGAAAGTGATGTCAGAGCCACGCTTCTGGTCATGTAATTAAAAAAAGGAATTAGTTGTTACTAACACAATGACTCTTCATCATGTTGGTCAAATGTTTGCTACTCGTGTTTGTCCTTACTGTAGACTTGTTTGGAGGTGCAAAGCCATAAAAAGCAGGAAATGACACTTCTCTATAATAATTTTAGTATTTCAGAAGAAGAGGATCTATGTAACCCATTTACAGTAAGTACGCACACACGCACACACACGAGAAGCTCAGTTTTCATAATGTCAAATGTTAAAACTGAGCAAAACTTCCAGAGTTTTACTTGTCTTTTGGCAGTTTGGTTAATAATCTCTCTCTCGTCCGTTTGTTAGGCGCAGGCAGACGTTGGTGACACAGAAGCAGTGGATCATTACAAACTAATAGATATTTATGTGGGGTTAGAACCTGGGTTGGCTGAGACATGCCTATATGTCCTAGTCCACAAAGATGGTGCGATCACTTTGTTTTTGCCTCGATTCAGACAGACATTCACACTGTTTTAGGTTTTGAAATGAAAAAAAAAGGACTGTGTTGTAGCAGACACCATGACATATCAGAATGTCTCCAGTAAAAAAGACCTGAGACATTTCACAGCTCAGAGGAAACATCTTCACTGCCCTTGGTAAATTTGAGGTCACATAAATTCTTTGTATGTGCAACATACTTGGCGAATAAAGCTGATTCTGATTCTGATAAAAATGTCTTTTGTTCCACGGAAATTAATAATTAGCTTTCGTTGCTGTTTAAAATATGCTAATCTTGCATTTAAAACACAACACGCTTTGGGCCACAGATCCATTTGCTGACAACAGACTTCTGTTGATATTAAAAACGGTTGTTTCCAGCTATGATGGTCATTTATGACCTCAACAATCGTCTGGAAGATGATGACTCAGCTACCAGACAGCTTCTCCTGGATGTCAAAGAATCCTCACAAACAATCTCAATGCTGCATTTCGGGTTTGACATTTCTATGTCAGCCCAAACCTCTGAACAGTAGTCAGAGCCTGTTATACTAAAATCACTGTAGGGGACCTGGCTGAGGGAGGATCTGCAACGTCACTACGTATGATAAGTGAAGGCAGGAACCATTTGTAAATGAATGTTTCATGAGAGTAATTTACAACTGATATGTTATTGAGCCCTTTGGTGTAATTCCTTCGGAATCCCCATATGACACCAAGGTTCAGGGTTCAGTGTCTTGTGCATGGTCACGTTGACGTGTGTATATCATATCAGGGGAACCGCCGACCCTGGGGTTTGTAGATAGCTGCACTACCAGCTGATGATCAACACAGTCCTATACGCAGGAATCACATCATGTGAGCTTTCCTGTTTACCTCGGAAAAAAATCTGAATAAACTAATGAAATTACTAACAATGCGGTAAATAATCTCATGTACTGGCACATGTTTAAATACAGTAAATTACAGCCCAGTACAACAAACATCACAGATGACAATACATGGATTTGAATCTGGGTGTTTCCTTAAAGCACACATAACCGCTGGGAGTGGAGCCTGCACCCATTACTCAGTCATCAGTCAATTCTGTGTGGAAGAAAGAAGAAATCATACCAACCTGTTAATGCACGCGAAGCTCAAGCAGCCACACTGCTCCCACCAACTTGGGTGGAGCTATGAGACTAGATTTCCTGGGGTTACCAGTAAAAGGAAAGAGAGGAGAGTAAAGAAATAAATGTCTGAACCAAACATGCATTAGTATTACTATTAATGTATATCAATCCTTTTTAAACTGGAAAGGACTGTGTGTGGCCTTGTGTTACTGCTTTGCACCTTTACTTTGTGTTTCTGAAAAGTTCAGAGTGATGTGACAAAGACAAACAAACTGGTAGCGTGGAACACACTACAACACTACTTATCTAGTAATAACCTGATATTTTTCAATGACTACTACTGTGTTAGTAATTACTTAATGCATTACTTGGGTAACTCCCAGTGAGTGCATCACACTTTGTCTCCCCCTAGTGGCTGATAGCGGTTGAGCTTTTTGACGCAACAACTTGATTGTTTTAGACATTATTATGCTGTTAAAACACAAAGGGAATCAGAAAAATATGTAATTATATAAACAGTGCAAAACCAAAGAAAGGAGATATTTATATATATAGGAATTACAAAACTACAAGGTGTTAAATAATCCCATTGGTAGCCACTAGAGTGCACAGTTTTGTTATTTTTGATCAGTCTCTGTGCTTTAGAAGATCGCTGAGCAACGTTTATACTGTAACTGACAGAGACAGAGAGAGACAGTGAGTGTGAAAGAGAGGGAGAGAGGTCATAATAAGGTGCTGAGTGGGTGTCTTTAGCTAGATCACCACCGGGCTGGTGATAGCAAGTCTCTCAGAGTTTGTGTCTCTACATCCATTTTCACTCTCCCATGCAGTCTAGTGTGATGAATCCTGTTTCCCATCTCCCACTGCTCCATTGTCATTTATTTTACACTCCGAGATCAAGGACTTCTTCAGGATAGAATTTAGTATTAGTGTGTATGTGTGTGTATTTGTGAGTGGGCAGGTAATGCACCATAAATGTTGCTTTCACTGAATGGGCTCTCAACCCCTGTATATACTGTAAATACACACCTTTATGGTCCTTTGATACTTTTACGATGATTTATATGGTGACGCTTCTACAGAGTTTTGGCATTTTGTCCAAGGACTCCTCGACATGTAGCCCAGAGAGTAATCTAACCACTGACCCTACGGTTTCTAGATGACTGCTTTACCCCTGAGCTAGAGATGCAAAATAACCTCATAGAGACACAAAACAGCCACAAAAAATGTCTGTAAATAGACAGAAAATAAACACAAACACACAAAAATTACAAAATAGATACAAAATAACAAATGAATGCAAAGAAACAAACACAGAAACACACTGACCACTACATTTATTTAGCTAAAAAAATGTCCTTTCACCGTTTTCCTACATTTATTGCACCAAATAGCAGCGTGATCCCTCACAAGTTCTTCACTAGTTAATATAGCATAAATATGTTTTTAAACATGTGTCATCTCAGAACAGCTGGTGTGTTCTGGTAGCAACTAAATATCGTATAAACCAGCGGGGTCGGGTTCACTGCACAATGAGTGGTGTTTGAAATAGATCCTCATTCCGCTCCTGCTCTGAAAAGATCAGTATTATCCCATTGAACACAGGTGTGCACAAGCGGGAAGCCAGCGAGGGATCACGCTCTTGTCACAGCACTCATAACTCCTACACATTTGTTGGAGTACCTGTGCTGAGGGCAACCGGATATGAAGGGATTAGTCTGAACCTCCACGCATGTCATTTTCTCATTCTCGAAGCTCCTCTCCGACAGGTGAAACAAAGCGGTTGGCTGAAGTCCATGTGCATCAGCAGAGAAATGTTGTTTACACCCTCCCCAGGCCAACAGTGGGAGTTAGCAGCAAAAAGAATCACAGTGAGAGGGGAATTGGCTGTTCCAATGTGGGAGAAAAAGGCAAAATGTGTAGAAGAATACAATAATACATGTGAGACGTCCTCCAGCAAAGCCCTACCAGATTTGCCAACGCCGCCGTGCTAAGGCGTTGACCTGCACATGTATCCACCAACCATTGTTGGTTGATGTTATTTGACCCCCCTTGCATGTAGTTCTTATAAAATATATTTTGCTTTCTGTTGAGGAACGAGCAGCCTTTAATAAGACGAACAGGAAAGAGTTTCAGTTAATAAAACGCGATCAGCTTGTTTGGATCTTTTCACCTTCATTAGCTCATTATTGGTCCTATATCTCCTACATGGTAATGACTTGTATTCTGTGTACTCACCAAGCCCGAGCTTACACACACACCCGCCCACACACGCTGTAAAAAGTCAGTTACACTGCACAATTACAATGATTACACAGACCACAGTTTACAGAAAAAGCACCATCCAACCTTATCCTGTTCGGGATGCTGGAGGTTCAGAATATGACGCAGGTGCAGACACAACTGCACAACTTGCCCTACAAACATGTGTGCGCTGCAGCACAATAAGCACATTTATGCAAAACACAGGCCGTCGCTGCATGCGCACAGCCAAAAAGAGGGAGACGGGGGAGAGGGGGAGAGGTGCAGTTATGCAAATACAGCGAGAAAGCAGAAGAAAGAGTTCCCTGTGGGCTTTTACAACTCTTCCAACGAGAGACAGAGAGGGTGCGAGCGTGGAGAGGGAGAAGAGAATAGAGGAACTTAGTAACTCATCGGAGACAAATGAAAGTTATATAAGTTACGTAACTGTGCTTGTTATTTTTTTTATCTTTAGCAAAACATCTGTGAGGACTCACCCACCCTCCTGAGGCCTACTGCTTGTCATCCGTCCACCCCTGGGTGTGGTTATCATCCGTCCTGTGCTGGATGTGGTAGTAGGTCGTCTCAGATCTCAGCATTCATACAAACTCAAACATCACACGGGGATGTGATGTTGTGGAGTCAGGCCCGTGCTGCTGCCAATGTCTTCCATCCAATAATCCTTAAGAAGAATGTCTGAGAGCTGAGTCATGGCAACAGGACTTCTTTCTTTGTTTAAGAAGCATCTTCCCATCAAGTACCGAGAATAGAATCACACTTCAAATAAACACACTGTTGGTGGATTTTTAAATCCCTCTTCCGTCTAAAGAGCTATCCCAGGAAAGTTAAACAACACAGTAGCTTCTTAGACAAAGAGAAAGCCTGCTTTATATCTCACTGAGAACATTCACAGTGACGTAACTGGCTGGAGAGGAGACTTACGGAGATAAATATACTGTTTGGAAGAGAGGAAATACAGTGTTGTATTAATATGAGCAGGATACTGTGTATGTGGTAAATTCTCTGAGGCACTTAATTTGCTGGATAACTAAACTGCTAAATGAGTTCAAATAATGCCATCATCTGCAGTTCACATTAAAGCAGCAGGACTGTTTCCACAGGGCAGCTAGTAAACCGTACACGACATTAGAGAGACACGTTTAAACATTACAGCTTCAAACTGCGCAGAGATGAAAGCACAGACTTCTTTAAATGACACAAATGTGCCTCAAGCACTATAGTTATTGCAAGTGTACTGTACATGCATGCATTCGTGTAACAGCATGTGTGCGTCAGAGTTGTGTTCTGTGCTGTAGTCAATGGATGACGAAGGAGACACAGGTTTACATAACATCGCCCCCCCTTTGTGGAAGAAACGGAGGAGAAAACAGGAGCATGCGATTGGAGAGATGGGAAGATGAGGGGATGGAAATCTACGGAGCCTCCTCAGGATCAGGTAGTAGGAAAAAGTGGTAGAAAAAAAATATTTCAGACGAACAAGGTGGTAGAAAAATCGTGTTTAACGTTTTGAACAGTGTAGTTGCTAATGTTCACTTTGTGTTTACATCCTGCAGGGATTCCAGAAACGGTAGCCCTACCCATCTGGGACTTTGGTTTCTACCACCTGACCCCTATAGGGGACTCCATAGAAATCACTTGAGAGATGAAACTATCTTTTGAAGATACTGAAGGGAGACAGAAACAGACAGATTATGACAGAAAGACGGCCTGGTAGCTCAATGGGTTAGGCGTCAGACTGGCATGCCGAAGGTTGTGGGTTCGAACCCCGTCTGACTCCTAGTCTATCTCCTACCAGGTCTGTCTCTGAGCCAGACACCCAGCGCTAGCTCCTTGTAAGTCGCTTTGGATAAAAGCATCTGCCAAGCAAACTAAAGTAAAGAAAGACACACTGATAACAAAAAGGAAGAATGAGATTTACACCAATGTAGCGAAATGATCACATTTTAGATTTTAGTTAATTGAAAATTGCACAAACATCCTGAACCTTTTTGCATTTTTCTTACCGTCCTATAAACTATAAAAATGCTCTAAGATATATGTTTGTCCTACCATCCGATGTCATTTCCTAGAATCGTTTTTAACAAATTATGAAAAAGACATTTTCTTTGCGGACATTTGAATTCAACATGGCTTGTGTGTGTGTGTGTGTGTGTGTGAGTGTGTATGTGTGTGTGTGTGTTAACTTACCTCCACATGGGTTAGACAACATGAAAAATGAGTTGCTAGTAACTATAACAAAATACAAAGCAAAACTAATTCAACTTTACCCCCCATGTGATCACAGTGGATGGTTTAACCTTAGGCGGCTGGTCTTAGTGTTTAAGGCTCCTTCACCCTCAGTCCCGCCTTTTTCCCTCCAAACCAGGACGGATGTCATCTGAGCAGCATGGTAACTCAAAGACAAAGGAACTAACAATTAATGCGATGGCAAATTACGTGTTGTTACGCGACATTGTTCAAATGCACACACTCTGCATCTCATATTTGGCGCTCTTCAGCATGTGGTGTGGTCTGTGGGTCAGGTGGTCCCGATGGCTGCATTAGCTTCAGCTGCTGCACTGTGTTTTTGTGCTGAGCACTAAAAACATCATACCTGTTAAACATTTAACAACATGTTAGCATGCTAATATTAGCATTTAGTTGAGGGGTTAACTAGCCTCCCACAGCTGCCAGCGTGCTTTTGGATTTTCTAGTCATGTTGAGAGATCAAGTGACTTGATTTGACAGCGATAGCACGTCGTCGGCAGCCGATTGTCTGCATTCGCCTATTTCAAGGAACATCACGTCGTGCGGTGCCACTTCAGTGACTCATTCCAAATGATTTGATGTGACTTTGGTAGCATACGCCTGCACCTCCCCACACATTAGAGGACTTTCAAGCTGGCTTTCCAGCATACATTCATGCCCTAGTTCAGCAGCCCTGGGGAATGGTTATATCAGATCCTGTATATTGATAAAATTAAAAGAGATCATCAGCTTATGTGTGAAACAGTGACTCACTGTGCCACAGTCTATACATACACACACTACTCTTGATGCCTGTTACCATTGCAAACGAAGGTGTTCCTTTCACGGTACAGCCTGCCATTGAGGCGGATTATGTAATGGTGCAGGTATGTCTGCGTCTAATGGTGGATGGTTGTATGAATAAATAAATCGTCTAATAGAGACGAGGGAGATTTAAAGCTGATGCTGGTGACTTAATCTACGGTAAACCTCGTACTGATGAGACCAGGATGAACAGCACATTCTGTTATCTATCCTGCAGCTGAATCAATCTCATCTAGGTCATTCACTGCTAGCTGTCTGCCATGATGGTGTGTGTGTGTGTGTGTGTGTGTGTGTGTGTGTGTGAGTGCAGCTTGGACCACCTGGAACAACGGTTGACAGTGTCGTGAAATAAGACTACGTGGCCCCAAAACAGGTGGATGAGCAAAACTACTGCCGCTTTCTAAAATGATTTTCTGGTGCATTCTGTGTGTGTGTGTGTGTGTGAGAAGGTTATGCAGCCACTGAGCGTGGTCCTGCTTTATGCTCACAGTAATGATCATTCACACCTGTCCCTGCATCACCCGTGATGCAGGTGGTTAAATTGGTTTCTTGGCTCTCGAAGCATCGCTTTCGCTCATCAATCGACTCAGGAAGCCAGATAATTGATGGGTTTCATTCCGAAAATATCACAAACGTAGCTCGGAAGACTTGGTGACACGAAATTCATCCAACAATGGCGGATGATCCTTCAAAATCCCTTTGAAAGCAAAAGTCTGAAGATGAGTCAGAGCCCAGCAACTGTGCTCGCTTTCAACGCCAGCCCTCGCTGTAAGTGTGTTTTCTTCCATCCCCAAATGTTGACGTCTCCTTCTGGAAATGAGAACTTCACTTTCAAACACTGAGAATCATTTGTTTACAGTCAGTTATCCTATATAATGAGGATCTGGAAAATGAGGTTGATTCTGCGCTTTCATAAAAAAAAAAAATCTTGCATAACCAAATAAAGCTGAATCTTAAAATGCCGTAACATGATTATTTGTACATGAAAGCGAACAGTAATGGACCACTGGGAGAAGACGTGGTGTTTAGGGCTGGATGGACAACCTGTTCATCTCATGCAGTTCTTCTGCAGGTTTGCAGATATCCTGCAATCACCAGCTCCCAGGTTCAAATCCAGTTCACGTGAGACCCGTGGATGTGTGTCTGCAGCAGCCTTTTCAGGAGCTGCACACTAAACCACAGGGATTCACAAACAGGCCAGATCCTGATTTAAGGTAAATGATGATGTTGATCCCATTGGGAATACCGTGATTGGAGTTTATTGGTGGTCACTGTGCAACCAGCAGCTATTCCAAAGGTAAAGTTGTTCCCATGATGGTTGATCATTTCAAAGCCAGAACCAGGTGTCATCCTTACTCACATCCGAGTGTCACCGCTTAGACAGGTTTCCCTGCCATTTAAACCTGAAAAAGCTCATGTAACAGGTCGAAGCTTGTCTCTCTCTCTCTCTCTCTCTCTCTCTTTCTCTGTGCGTGTCTCTCTTCCTTCCTCTCCCTCTCTCTGTGCGTGTCTCTCTTCCTCTCTCTTTCTCTGTGTGTCTCTCTTCCTCTCTCTCTCTCTCTCTCTCTCTCTTCTCACTGTGCGTGTCTCTCTCTCTCTCTCTCTGTGTGTGTGTGGGTCTCTCCTCCTCTCTTTCTTTCTCTGTGCGTCTCTCTTCCTCTCTCTTCCTCTCTCTCTCTCTCTGTGTCTCTCTTCCTCTCTCTCTCTCTCTCTCTCTCTCTTTCTCTGTGCGTCTCTCTTCCTCTCTCTTTCTCTCTCTCTCTCTGTGTCTCTCTTCCTCTCTCTCTCTCTCTCTCTGTCATTCTCTATGTGTCTCTCTTCCTCTCTCTCTCTCTCTCTCTCTCTCACTGTGCGTGTCTCTCTCTCTCTCTCTGTGTCTCTCTTCCTCTCTCTCCTTCTCTCAGCGGCGGCTGTCAGAGGCTCGGAAGAAAAGGAGGAAGCGGAGTGAGAGCAGTGCGGCGGCAGCAGCAGCAGTAGCAGCAGTCTACTCAACAACAAACAAATTCCACCCTCAAACAAGCCACTTTAAAAAAGAAAAAACATCCGCAGACCTTCACGAGCCGACCTGAAGCTCCTTTCAAAGCGACTTCTGTCACTCCAGAAACTCCCGCCGGTCAAGTTCAAGTAGGAATCGAGCGAGTCGGAGCATGGCAGACTCGGCGGCGGCCAACAGCGACGGGGAGGACGGACCCCGCGAGCCCATGCGGGGCTTCGCGCGCCAGGGGGCCCTGCGCCAGAAGAACGTGCACGAGGTGAAGGACCACAAGTTCATCGCGCGCTTCTTCAAGCAGCCCACCTTCTGCAGCCACTGCACCGACTTCATCTGGTGAGGAGCAGACACGCAGCCAGTCTAATGCATGCATCAGCCCTTCCACAGGAGAAGTTAAGGAAAGTTGGAACAGAGGAAGATAGAGGAAGAACACGGGCGCAGGGCAGGTTTCCGTTTGACAAGTGTGTGTCTAATTTCACAGTTCAGAGAGACACAGTGAGAGATGATGTGAAAAAAGCCCAAATGGCTAATGTTTGTTTGTTTGTTTGGCCAATGCATCGTTAAGTCACTGCAAGGATAAAGAAGGTGGGAGGGTTGCACTGGTTGCACAGTTTCCTCAGAATAAACATCGATTTCAGCCTTATTCTTGTACTTGTCGATGCTATATGTGTGTAACGCAGGGCAGGAGAGACGACGGAAAGATATGTGGGCTGCACCAAAAAAAGGAAAAGCTGTAGACCATTGTTTGATGGTATTAAGTAGGCAGAGGGAAGCAGTGAAACCGAGCAATAAAAATAAGATGCACGCTTTCCCAAAGTGGTGAATTCCAGCAGGCAGAAGGAAGAGCAACCAAAAGTGTTTCACACTCTGACACATCAGTTCACATAACTTCAGCCTTTCTCTCCCCCCCCCCTTCATTATGTCCTCTCCCTCACCTGTGTGGACATGTCACCCTGCAGCCACCTGGGCTTCACCAGGCAGTGCTCCAGTCCTGTGCTCAGATTATTAAATGAGTTTCCGGCTCTAGGTTGGCCTAATTTGTTCCGTTTATTATCTGCCGCCGTGCACTATTCCCAAATCGTCCATTATTTAAGACCTGTGACAGGCTTTTTAATTTGAGAATGGCTGAATGGTTTGACCCAGAGGACTGTGTGTGTTCATGGGAATGTAATAGGATGGTCTCATTGGTCGTAAATACCCCTAAATAGAGGAACACTGTGTACCTTGTGTAATTGCTTGACCTGTTTAGATGATCAAATAGTTTATCTATTTGGGTCAATAAGCATAACGTAAAAGAAAGAGGACACTGACTGGTTTTTCCATATATCACAGCCACAGTATGAAAATGAGTGTGTGCATTCTTCACCCCTCTGACTGCAGTGGGAGGGGGTTGACCCTTTGGCCCTTAGGCAGAGGGTGCGTGTTTGTGGACCTATGTTGACATTACTGCACCACAGCACTGCTCACAGGAAAATCAGATGTCCTCATTACTTGCATATTAGTGTGAGTGCGCGGGTGTGTGTTTAATTGGCGCTCCTTCCACTGATGGATAGCTTCAGCGCTGCACAAGGATGCCAGACACAATTTGATATTATTCTCTGAGAAGGTGTTGAGGTTAAAGCTTTTTGATTTCCCTTTTTTGTTTCTGTGCAGTGTTGTAACTCTTGTATGTTCTCTCTACAGGGGTTTTGGCAAGCAGGGATTCCAGTGTCAGGGTAGGTGGATTTAAAGAACACACCACATACACAGACATGCAAAAAAAAACAACAATAAAAAAAGAAAATACCTAAAGCTTCAACCTCTGTTTCTCATTTTCTTTCCCCCACTTAACTATTTCTGTTCTCTCTGGTCATGCTCTCATTTCCCACTTTCCATCTGCTCCTCTCCGTGCTCCTCTCTGTTTATACTGCCTCTTTCTTTCTGTCTTGTTGTATGTTTAAGGTAACTATTAATAGAGTGAAGTATTAGTATCACTTTGAGCTTTCTTAAACATCAGTGACAAACACAACAGAGACTCGACATAGAGACAGTTTGAGCTGGATGCGTCCACCGGAGTCGGCTGCAGGTCTCAGAAAGGAATAAATCATTTGTTATACTTACTCAGGCCTTGAAATGACCATGAAAACTCTAAAATGACTTTAGTTATACATGAGGCGCTGTGCGGCAGAGACAGATGCGCTATCGCCTTAACCACAGGAAATGACATAAACAATTAGAGAAACACATCTGACAGAAATGTGGAGGTGCTTTGGGCTTTTGATTTCTTTTTTTTTTAGCTTGAAGTCAATGTTTTTCCACTCGTATTATCATCCAACTGGATTTTCATGTCTCCTAGCAACAGTGAAACATTCAGATGCAACTGTCTGTATGCTGAAGGATGGAAGAAGGGCTGTTCAGCACAGCAGTGGGTTAGCTGGTAATTAGCCTATTGTGTATGTAATGAGTCAATAGTGTCCTTTTAAGGGAAGCACTTGCCACTGTCTAGGGACCCTAGGTGCCTCTGGAAGTGGAAGGGGGAAGTAAAACCGGAACATGTTACATATCTAAAATGTGCCTGTGCACATATGCATATGAGTAAGTTAGCAACAGTTTGCATTTCACTTCTTCTACCAGGTGTGTGTGTGCGCTTGTGTGTACCGGCTTGATCTTCGACCCGTTTGTCCGTCTGGAGAACGGTATCGCTTACCTAGTGCTCGGGGAGAAAGGGAATTCCTCCGCAAGGTCACACGCACACACGGAGTGAAGTGGCTGATCAGTGATTGGGTGTGCTTTGTGTTGGTCTGACGGCGTCTCAGAGAATCAAACGCGCTGCTGTGTGTGTCTGTTTGGTTCCTCCTGTCATGTTTCTTTTACTTGTAAGGTCACGTCTCTTACTTAATGGTTCGTAGTGTTCGGCTCTGACCCACCTGATTTTAGTGATCCACATAATGGACATAAAACTTGAGCCACATTATGCCAGCTAAGTGACCTCGATGTAAAAGTATTCTGACGGAAATATAAAGCCCACATTATAAATTAACACAGGCCCGTTTGGTGTTACTGTTTAACAAATTGTTGTAAAACCAAGCTTCAGTTGCAGGTTTTGATATAGTGAAGTTTGTTCCTCTCGGTCTTCGTTCTGTCTTGTCATGATCTAAAAAAAAAGGAAGTGAGATCTCTGCTTTTTTTTAAACAAAATTAAAATAAGTCTTAATCTTTGCCGTTTCAGTCCCGAGTTCAGGCTGCGAGCTGTAAAATATTCAAACAAATAATAATGTTGTGCTCTCTGCAGTTGCATCTGTCCAGCCTCCATGTTTAGTTTCAATAGTAGATCAGAATTAGATAGTAGCACAAACTTAGTGGTGTTATTTATGTGAAGGATGTGGCGCACACAATATTTTCAAACTAATATTACTGACAGTCAGCTGATTTCACATCAAGTTTTATTTAAATAGCCCAAAATCACAACTGACACATCATGTGAGGAATTAAATGTATATTTCCAGTTTTTAACATGATTATTCAATTTTGTGGTTTGACCAAAACTGCAGTGTTTAAATTTGCCTAAAACATGATCTTGTTGAGTGTTACAGGAATAAAATTATCAAAACTGAAGCTTCAGTTACTGAGGTTACTTCTTAAGTTAAATTCTACACATTACTTATTACTGCAAAGCACTGTCTGACATTACTTTTGCATTACTCCTGCAACTGATAGTGGATTAGGATTCAGCCTTAGTTAAAATATTTACGTTTTTCATACTATTCACGACTGCTGTATGGCTGTATATCCTATGAACAAAACCAGCTAAATGTATTAAAAACAAAAAGCAGCTGGATAGACAATAACAACCGTTGATTTATGGTGATTAGGGATCCTGATTGAAACTAGTGATTCTGTCCCTAAAAAATGTAAAATGTAAAATAAAAAATGTAACTTTAATAATATTACTGAACTCCATGATGTAACATGTTATCTTACAGCGTTGCTATGGAGATTAATGTTGTAATATGTAATGTTTTACCCCCATCCAATCCTGGGGCCTAAATCCATACTGTGTTGTGTAGTGTGCTGCTGTATGCATAAATAAATACTATTAATAGAACTAAAATCTGTTTTGGTGCTATGGAAAAAAAAACTGGACAAAGGTTTCAGTCTCGTTCATCACTTTTATTCATGTGGATTTTATTCGTATTGACGGGGGACAAAGGCGAACATGAAGAATTAAAAAAGGAGGAGGTGTTCGAATGGTGGCCTGTGCGCTCTGTTGCTGCAGTTGCAGGCCTTGAGGCTGTTTGTGTTTTGCATGTTGTGTAACTGCCGTGTACAGTATTCCTGGTGAGAGCGGCGTGCTGCCTGAGTGTTGTGGCTGTAAACAATAAACTGTAAGGTCCCGGTGGAATTCTCATGTTTTGTTTTCCATACAGTGGAAACGTTGTAGGACTAAAAGGATGGCAGCCGCTTGTATTATGTAATAATGATAATAATGTGTTGTTTCCTAAACCTGTGTATGAGTTTTCCTCTTAGTTTTTTTTTGTATGTTCATCCGTCAGGTTCCATTTATGAGTGAGCACTAATTTTCTTGTGCTCTAACTCTGCCATGTGATTGGTTGTGTTTGTGTGTGCACACAGTGAAAATCAAGCGTGTTAATAGGAGTAGGGTTTCAGTGTATGACAGGCTGTCGAGTGTCCTCCACTGTCTCACAGACTTAATGGACCAATTATCCCTTCAGAGAGCTTGAGAGGGATGGAGGAGGAACTCTGTGGCAGGGCGTGTGAGGAAACATAGGTGAACAAGGAAAGAAAGAAGGGTGTGGAATAGATGTAAAAGAAGCACGGTGAAGGATGCAAAGAGGGAAGGAGGCAGGAGGAAGGCAGACATAATAACTGGGGGTGGAAATCATACAGGGAAGATGGAAAGACAAAAAGGGGAGAAAGTGAGTGGGAAGGGGCGTAGGAGGCAGGATTAAATCTGAATTCCTTGAAAGTTACAGTAAAAGAAGCTCATAACAAGCAGGAAGATGAAAGACGTGTTACATGTCCTTCGAGAGTAAAAACAAAAAAGGCTGTTTTCTCAGTGGTCGTGTGTGTGTGTGTGTAATGTAATATGAAACATACATACTATACTGGGAAGAAAGGCTTAAAAAAATAGGAATTGATGTTTGAGGTCTCGTGCTGATCACGTAACAACACAGGTTGCTGATCGATATGTTCGCACAATTAAAACAAAAAAGAGAGAGTGGTGTGTTCAGGTACATGTATCCCGAAAAGGAGAATAAATTAAACAAGGCACCTCTCTGCTGGAACGTCACTCCAGCAGAGAGGTGGTGGGTGAGGATTATCTGCCAGGCAGAAGAGATAATGGAGAGGGAAGAAGAGGCAGACAAGAGGCGAGAGATGGAGGAAGAGGGGGAGATGAAATGGTGTAGGCACGCAGTGCAGATTGCACCTAAAACAGGCCCATAAAGGTGTTGCTTGCTGCGGCTATTACTGTAGCCCTCTTCAAAGGGAAAATGTATGGATTTATAAAAAGCACTATTCAAGGCCTCCGTTCAAAGCCTCCCTTTGACTGATGGCATGTTTTGTGTCCGGGTTTAATCGAGTGTCTCTTGCTTCCACCAGCAACTGTCGGGCTGCCGTTGGGCACGTTGCCCGCGGTTCCTCTGAATTCACATAATACGTTTTCGGCCTTTTCATGAGCGCATTCGGGTTCAAATCAGTTAGCGAGCATTTGCAAACACCGGCCTCTGTTGGCGGTTCCTCGCGCAGCTCAGGTGCTGCTGCAACTCCAACCTGCGTGGGTGGGAGGTCTCCGGATCCCAAACCTGCCTCCTACACAGGCAAAACACACACACACACACACAGCTGCAAAGCTGAGGTGTATCATTGAGATTCTGAAGTAAAGGGAAATGAGTGAAACCTGTATTTTGCTCTGAGCTTTTCCACCGTGATTTTGTCTGACGCACTGCTTTCTTTCTCCCTCTTTCTTTTATGGTTTTCCCTCTTCTTCACCTCCTCCTCTCGTTGTCCCTCATGTTCTGTCTCTTGTTTCTGTACGGTTCCCCCTCCTCTTAGCCTCCCCCTACCACGTTCCCTTTCTTCTTCTACCACATTTCGCCCTCTGTTTCTCTCCCCTTGTGCATTTCCTCCTTTAACCTTTGCTACAACTTCTCACTTTTCCTCTCCTTTCTCTCTAGTGGCTGTATGTTGGAAGCTGTGGGCTTTGATGTTTTTATAAATAGACTAAGTGATCCACTGAGAGTACAGCAAATGGGATGGATGGATGGATGGATAGAGGGATGAGAGAGTTGATAGGGGAGGGCTGGGTGTGTAGGTGTGAAGGGAGAACACTGGAAAGCACCAGAAAGAAGTGAGGATTAAAAAGTGGTAGAGGCAGTGGGGTTTATTGAAACGACAAAAAGCATTGACTGGAGAATAAAGATGGGAAACTGTGGCGTTCTCATTAATACCTGTAGTTCAGCAGGACCAGTCTCTGCTCTTTCCAGAGCCCTATAAAGTGGCCTCCAGCAGTCACTGGAGTGACTCTCTCTGACCAAAACATTAGAAACGTCTTCCAGTGGGTCTGGTGTTCACTGCCTTTACCAGAGGACACCAGAGTTTAACGGTCCGACTCTGTGCGCCCTGTGATTTATTTATTTATTTATTTTTTGTGGCAGAGGGGTCGGGAGAAGCCGCGGTGCTGCCGCGATGCTTTGTGGTGGGTCAGTGTTTCAAACAAACACTTTGCACTGTGCCTGTGCGGTGCATCGGAGCAGCACCAGCACTCCGCTGGTTGCTTTCTTAGGATAAAGCTCGTGCACAAAGGGCAGAGATAGAAACTTACTCCTTTTGTTGTGGGAGAGTATTAATATGCATGAGACCTGATAGTGATGGAGCTGGGATGTCTCCAACAGGCTGGAAGGAGGTTGGGTAGGGGATTCAAGTAAAGGGCAAATTGCCAAAAGAAATACGCCACTACAAGTATGACTCTGATAGCTGAACTCCTGTATTTATACCGTACGTCTGTATCTTTCCCAGGCCTATCATGAAAATCTTTACAGTGGCAGCCTCATCATCTGTAAAGTAACCTCCTCCCAACAGTATTTCCAGCGGTTTATGCTATGTAACCCTCTGCTACTGCAGTGCATGTAACGCCTCTGATCGTAAGCCTCAGTTGGCTTATTGATAGAGCCAAAAATATATCAGCATTATAGTGTATTGATTTTTCCTTTGTTCCCCTGGTGCTTTTCAGACACAACAAACTTGCATTTTCAGCAGGTCGTGCGCATGGGAAACGATAACGTATGAATCATATGTTCTAGGTATGAAGGCTGCAGCGTAGCTTTAGCGAGTTTTGGATGAAGTTCAGCACTTTCAGTTTTGGAACCAAACTGGAGCTCGTAGTCGTTTTTCTGTCACTCTTACACCCTAACACCCTAAGTTCCCTCCTATTACTACTTCCCCTTCTCAGTTTCATGCAGTAGGTGTTAGTGTGTGTGTGTGTGTGTGTGCGTGTGTGTGTGCGTGTGTCTGTCTGTGTTTGCAGATCTTTGAGAATGTGGTGTGCTGTGGTGGTGAAGCGGTGAGAAAGTTCACGGCCGTACAACAGGAACTTTCGCCGCTTGTCCTTCACGTCGCGCGTCTCTGTGTGTGTTCCACAGGTGTGTTTGTGCACGTCTGAGGCGGTCTAATTTTAATTGGCACTGAGGGACAGCTAATTTTGCTCTGATCTACTTTCACATGTCCAGAGATTGTGATCATGGCTAGTGTGTTTGTTTTGGTGTGTGTTTGTACTCGCTTTCAGTTACAAATTGACAGACAATCTCCTTCAAGGCTCGGTTGCCCTTGCTGCTGACATCTGTGGCAATTCTACACCAGTTGCCGCAGTGACACCTTGGAGACATTGGGACAGCTCAGACAGCCAATGTGGGTCATGTTGGTTTGACACCACTGCCCCCCCCCCCACACACACACACACGAACCCAAAAAGACTGGACACCAGCCTCAGTAGCTGCATTTTCAGTTTTCATCCTGGAACATAGTAAGAAAGCTGTTGATGATCTGTGCTTGATCTGTGGCAGCAAATGTTACCAAATCTTCCAAAATGTAGTGTAGGAAAGGAAGAAAGGAAAGAAACCAGGAAAGGAAACGCACTCACACTGTCTGTTGTGTTCATTAAAGTTGCAGAAGTGGGAAAGGACATAATACAGGGTCGAGTCCGCTTATGTTGAGTCCCAATAAGATCCAAGTCCACGTCGGGAAAAGGCCCAAGTGACGTCTGCAGCTCTAAGTTTAAATGTTTGTGTTTTTCTGAATTGATTTCATACAAGTCTTATCTTCTTCTTCTTCATGTGACACTGGCGGGGTGGCGCCCCCTATTGATGGGCCACCGCTGCTTATTAATGTTCTGAAACAACTTAGATTAGGCTGAAATGAGGAGACGTATCGGTGAGTCTCACCTTTTAATACCGCAGACTCTTAACAGAATGAATACAGCTCTTTCCAAAGCTAACAATATATTTTGATGTTGTAAAGGGTGAGCGAGTTCGATTCCCAGTCCCACCAGGTTATATGTCGAGGTGTACTTGGACAAGACACCGATACCCTTAGTAGTGCAGACACGAGTCTAGCAGCTCTCAGAGCAACTATTTCCCCAAGGTGATCAATAAAGCATTCATAAAGTATTTATTATCTTCACCAAACTCACAAATGTAAACCAACAACCTGCTCAGGACCAACCCTGGTGCCCCCTGTGACCACGAACCCTTTCATTGTCTCGTTGCACAGTAAGAATACCGTCAAATAAAATCCGGCAGTGTATGTGACAGTGTTTTATTATTCCTGCCGGAATTGTGTGAATCTAGTTTCAGTAAAGTGAAAGATGTGTTTCGAACTCCAGTCCACCCACGTCACTCCTAATGACCCCTCTGCTCATACTTTCTTTAATTATTCACTCTCGCAGCACTCGTCTCCTACGTGGTCGCCGTCGCAGGACCTCTGCACCGTTCTGTATTTGTTGTTTGCAGTGAAGGTGATCGGCGAGTTGAACCCGGTCCGTTGCATTCAGGGCAAATTGGCGTTGATGAGGAGATGAGCTAAATGTCTTTAAATGTGAATCATGGTGTGTAGGTGGGGTGGCCCACCTGGATTACTAACTGCTGGGGCAGAGCTTCTGCTGTGCTGCTGTTGTGGGTTTTAAAAGTGTTCTCTGAAGAAGGCTGCGGTCGTATGACGAGTAGAAAACTATGATCCAATTTCTAGAACAGAAGGTCATTCAGTTTCTGCATGAACTCGATTTTGCAGCACAGTATGTTTCTTCAGTTCAAAACTCTATTTGTTAGACTCGGTCAAAATCTGGAGCAAATATTACCATATTGAAAAGGCTTTTGAAAGGTCTTGAGTCCAGTAAGTTTGTGTTTGTGTTTGTGATTCTGACTATTTCTACTGACCTTTATTGTTTTTTCAGTGACTTTATGATGTGTTGAACCTGCGGCTTCCCCTCGACAAGAAAAACCATTTGACGCCTGTGTTTTGTAGCTCTTCTGTGACGTCGGATGTTTGTGTGCACTGATAGTTAGACCAGGGACAAAATCTAAATCTAACATGGGTAAACATGGTTTTCAGCGTTGTTCCACTTCATCTTCTTTGTGTGTGTGTGTGTGTGTGTGTGTGTGTGTGTGTGTGTGTGTGTGTGTGTGTGTGTGTGTGTGTGAGACGGAGAGACCAGCTAACTATGTCACTGTTGCTCCTGAGATCCTTTAACCCGTTCATCTATGGGTGGTAACCTAGCAACAAGGACACGAGCTGATAGAAGACCTCTTTTCTTCTGTCTCTCCCTCCATCTCACTCTTTCTCTATGACTCTTTTTCTTTCTTTTTCTCTGGAATCTGTCTTTTTCTTTCCACTTAAATTCCAGCAGGCTGTGACGGTACCAGCCTCAACCTCCAATTAGTTTCCTGTTATTGTTTCCTGCACATTTTCAGTTTTTTTCATAGGTTAATGTCGACACGATTGATGACTTTAATGTTTTTTTCCTGTCACACTATTAAATCATTTAAATGTGGTTTTATAATAATTTAACAATAATAATCAAGTTTGTGTCATTAAGTTGTGTGTCTGTGGCCTCGACTGTTTCGATGTTTACGCTGTGTGTGTGTGTGTGTGTGTGTGTGTACACCATTAAGAACGATGTCATGTATCAACTACATCAGCTCTTCCATGAATTCTGCTTCTGCAACTGTGTAATTTCTTAGAAACATGATCATTGGGCTATATTAGTTATCGAGGTCAAAGTCTGGGGCGGAGTTGTTCTAGAGTGTATTATGTTTACGTAAATGTTTGCATGTAAAGAAAATACCAGGCAGTCACTGGTTTGTTGCCAAGCATTGGCTGAGTTCTTGCAGACTGTGTCCTGCTACACAGATGCATATTTCTATTGAGACATAATGCATTGGCCAGCACCCTGCGCTGATCTTAACCATCATAACTAACTTCCTTACTTTAACCCCCCCCCCCCCCTCTGCTATTTTAACCTCCATCTAAAAACCATAAAAAAAGAAAGTTACACACAGCTCAGCAACTATTTTCCTGTTACAAGACTTTTCAGTTCAGACTCGTCGTCAACATAGGGCACGGGTAAACTAATGTTTGGTTCAGTTGTTCTGCTTGACTACAGCGCGCAGCACAGAGCACTACAGATCGCTTTAGTGGGTTTGGATGTTGAACTGGCAGCTAAAAAGCAAAACACAATAACACGTGTGTGTCACGCCCAGTGGTGTAGTAAGGGGTATACAGTGTGTATCTAGTTGTTCAGCCGAACAGCGCATTCTCACTTCTCCATCCACCTAAACCACTGTGATGTTGATCTCTTGCCTATGACTATATCTGCCTTATTCTTTCTATAATGTAATTGTCCATGTTCATAAGAATAAGAAAAACATGCTGTGACCTGCAGCAGCCGCATATCTAACAGGACACAGTATTATGAGCCCTGCAGATTAATGATGCAGGTTGCAGGATGTTTGTCGTTAAACATCCCCTCACATCCTTCTCTCTATGCAGGTATCATTAACACAGCTGATTAGTGACTAAGCTTTCACAGCCTAATTTTAACGTTCGTCGGATAGAAAGAAAAAATATGAATCTATAAAACAGGAAACCTCATCCTTTCAGATGGGATCATTTCTTATAGTTTGCACAGTGACAGATATGTGGGAAGGTTCTCAGTCATCCAGGTCATGTTATCTCAGAAAGGTTTTGAGAGTTTTGTTCCTTCCTGGTGATTTTTTGAGTAAAAAGTGAAGTTTGCCTCATTTTGAATTGATCTAATGAAACAGTAATATTAGAAGATGTTCCTTACTATAAGGGTCACCACACAGAGGACTGTTGTTATAATGTTGGTAATAGCTCATATTATTGCACCATTATTTAGGAACTGTACTGTAGAAATCAAGAAGCAAAGACAATATCCAATCACACGTTTACATTACATGTTATATAATAGATTCTACAACTAGTTCATTATTCGGTATTCAAACCTGTTAGTCTCATCAGCTCTCTTGTCAATATCTGCAGCTCTTCACTCTCACCCCTCTGTCCTCTCTCTCCCACTCTCCCTCTCTCCTTCTCTCTCTCTCATCCTCTTCATACCAGCTCACTCTCTCTCTGAATTAATGAGTAAATCACTGGATTGGATGAAACTGCATGTGTTTGGAGGGTGACTCTTCAGCAAATTAAATGCAGTGGACACACACTGACTTCATTACTTCACTATATTCTTCTCATTTTTCTTTAACTTATAATTTTTTTCTTTTTCAGTTATTTTCTTGCTGTCTGGCCCAAAACGGCAGGTATTTTTTTGCGGGGGAGTTGGAGTGAGAGACGGAGAAAGTGGCAGTGAAGGGTGGGGGGTGGGGGGGGGGGTGGGGGGAGAAGGATGAGGAGGCTGGTGTACAGTACAAGAGATTACCAGGATTTTCTGTGTGTGTTGGCTGGACATGTTCAGCAGCTGCCAGTTCAGGTCATCTTGTGGAGGTAGATGTACTTTTGCCATGAGAGGAAACCAAGAGCCCTACATACACAAGCGAGCATGTGCGTGCGCACACACACACACACACACACACACACACACACACACACACACACACACACACAGACTGGCAACAAGCATTTTCAGTGCAAACATTCACTGAGTTAAGTTGAACGTTTTATGATAAGTGCAGCTTTTTGTGGTCAGTCACTGCCTGATCTGTGCAGCCTACGAGTTGTGTTCTTTTTGTGTGAGGAGAAGCAGTTTACAGCGGTTTCTTTGCTCCATGTATCACACTCGGCTACCACATTATTATTATTATTAGCAACAGTATCATTCCCAATATACGGAGCTATTATACATAAGGATGCGTTAAAGGCTTCTGATTCAGAGATTCCATGACATTTTCATTCATCCAATGCCAGAGGTTTATTTGTCACGTACACGGTTCTACCTGTACAACTTGGAGTGAAATGCATCGCTGGCTCCCCAACTATATGGCCGTGCAGCAATAAGACAGTTTAAGACAATACAATAGTGCAAAAAAGACGCTTCTATATGTACATAGAAGTGTACATATATTTAGAGTAGGCTCAAACAACATTTCAAATTCGAGGCTAGATGATAATGTAAATGAAGACGAGGAACAAGGCAAGGAACAGATCTGGTCTGTGTGGCACAGGGACCAAAAGCAGTTCGTCGGCAGAGCACAGTTGGGAAAGAGGGACTTTAGGCTTAAAGGTGCTGTTGACTTGTCCAACCTCGAAGTGACTGTCAGAGCTTTGAATCTCATGCGGACATGATTGATCAAATGGCATTTCCCATCATCTGGAGAGGTTGAATTGTGTCCGACGAAAGCCCTGTGAGTACGTATTATGAGCAGAAGGTCTTCTATGGTGTTGTAGAGGGCAAACCTGCATGCCCGGGACACAGCGATGTGGTCGGCAAAGTTTAGTTGGATGTTGTGCTGCGTTGAAAGTCTGGCTGGTAAGACCAGATCTTCTGTCCCGAGCAGAGACTGACAGAAATGCACAGCGACACAGTAAAGTCCTCTGGTGGAAGACAAGGGCCCAACTGGCTAATGTGGTAGAAACAGAAAATAAAAATAAAGAAGTTTATTCATCATAAATACCAAACGTTAGCTAGTTGCTGGCTTACAGTTACGGAAAAAGACATTTCAGTTAAAAAAAGGACTGAAACCAGTGGTTCCCTAAACACCCTTTCACATTTGATCAGGAAGAAACAGTTTTATCGAGCTCAAAAGCAAAGTATACCTCACACCCACACTGCAGTGGAGCAGTTCGGTTACACACTGTGCAGACACTGGACAGCTCCCATGTCTGAGAGTCTGAGAGACTGAGCGCACGGTGGAGACAGAAAGTGACCAAGAGAGACGGGTAATGGAATTTGAAGTGACAGAAACAAGACGGATGAATGAATCGTAGTGTGGGATGGAAGGAAAACGATGAAGGGACAAAGACAGAAGGAATGTGATGGACAGAAACTGAGTGAATGAAAGCTGGTGAGAAGGATGCAGTGAATGAGAGAGTGGAGAAGGGTGGAGGTGTTAGCTGGACCACGTAAAATCATCTGGTGCCAGGTTTTTTTTTTTCCCACTGTGCTGGCACTGAGCTGCAACTGAAATCGAAGGGAGCACGAAGCCAGCCAGACTGTGGTGTCTCCTGAAAAGGCCAGATCTTATTGTTTTTGTCACGGTTTGTTTTTCCCTCATCGAATGTAGGATACTACACATTCGACTGGTACGTGCAGGAGACGGACATGTCCAGGCCAGAGAAAGGCCTGCTGATGTTTTACACGTCATATCAGCTGAGGCGTAATCACTAGTCCCAGTTAGTGGAAGAGCTCGCACACAGGTGAAAAATCCTTCCTGGTGCTGTGTTGAACTGTGGGTGTTTATTTATGCTTTTGAACATAACCGCTGTTAAACAGTTAAAAACATTTTGTAATCAGATTTATTCCTTTGTTCTCGCTATCGTTTCCCACTCAATCCTGAGATCCCGAGATTTGAATGGTACGTTTACCAGCAATGGACAAATCATAATGGACAACTTCTACCTCTAGTGACTTGCAAGTTCTCACTGATCACGTAAAAGGTAGCGGGATAGAAACCCGGGATCCCAGGATGTGCAGCAGAACATTACCCGGAGCATCACGCTGCCTCCACTGGATGCTGCTCTTCTCATGAACACCCTGGTAGCTGGGACACATTTTGTCATTTCTTGTCCAGTTCCCTCACACACTCTAGACAGAGACATTTTTTATTACCATCACCATCCCCTAAACCTGTGTTTACCACTGTTTGTCCCAGTCCGCCTCTGGTTTTTATGCTCAAGCACTGGTGATGAACATGGCGTTTCAGGTGGTTCGTGGCTCTCGTATGGGATGAGAGCTTGGCTGCGTTTTGCTGGTTAGGGTCGATGCTGACCGTCTCGGGGAAAGCCCCACCACACCTGTCCTACACGTCGTGCCTGCCAGCGCCCTCGTAATGAGACGGTCAACGTTCGTGTTCTGTAGCCTCCACTCCTCCGTAACAGAGCAGCAGGGCCGATATTTTAGAAACAGGAAACATACTTTGGTTTTGTTTACACGTTTTTTTTTTGTCCTATGATCATCACCAACTCAAGGTCACCACTCGCCTGCCAAGAAAGATCCTCTGTTTGTATTTTTTCTTCACGAAAAGACACAGGAACATCATGAAAAATGATAGCGGTAGAGGAGGAGAAGAGAGAGGAACGAGAAGAGAGGATTGATAGCAGAGAGAGGGAGAGAAAAGGAGGAGGAGTGATATGGGTGTGCTGACTCACGCTGACCCTTCTCCCTTCTTCACCAGCGGCATTGTGGGTATTTATACATTGGTGTAGGATGTTCAGCCCCCTTATATAAGCCCTCACACACACACACACACACACACACACACACACACACACACACACACACACACACACACACACACACACACACACTGGGAGGTGCCCGAGTTGAATGGCATGTTTTGTTTAGATTATCGACTTTCTTCTAGCCTTTTCTTCTTCATCATCTCGCTCTTCTCCTTCTTCTGGTCTTCCTCGTGTTGCATGTGCTTGTTCTTTGAGTCGTCCACCCCACTCATCAGGACATTTCCTCTCCGCTGAGATAGTAGGAAGAGCACAAAACGGGAGCTGTAGTCTGGCTCGCCGAGACCTCTCTCCACGCTGTTTAAACACCGTGCCAGGTCTGCAAGGCTGGAGTCAGGGAAAATATCTGGTAGCGTTTTGTCAGACGAGTCAGACGAGAAGTAATTTTATTCTCCTAGTCGAAGTGAAAGTCCAAACGTTCGTGTAGTTAGGTTGGTAAGCATTCGACTTATCCAGTTAGCTGGATAAAAAATGTGCAAAGTCCAAATCCATTGTTCCTACGTTATCAATAATAATAATAAGTTATTAAGGACACAAACGGGTCCATAGTAAAAACAAACAAAACCCAAACAGTAACACCAGTACATCAAGTCAAAGTCCTTTATGCACAGAGGCTAAAGCGCCAGTGGTTCCACATACGTCAATACATATACAAGACTAGGATAAAATATATAGAAATAAAAATGCTATATACATGCATAGAGGCTAAAGCGCCAGTTGGATGACTGTGGATTAGTTAGTAGGGCGGTAACCTATGAACCCTGGGCTGGTGCTTTGACTCCTAGTTAGACAGCTGTTTCTTAGCCTATGTCCGTCTGTGCATGTAATACAAGTAATTTACTACTAAAGCTGTACATTAATAAACGTCTAACTAGAGAGCTCCGACACTCTGTCTGATGTAGCGTTGAACCTGGGCTCTGAATCTGACGGCGTCTAAATCTGGGACATCATTGTACAACATGTCAGTGCATCTCTGATGCACATGCACACACACATCCTCATGCACAAGCACACACATATTGGCAGCTCATTAGAGGAAAAGGCTGAGCACAACATCAGTGTTCTGCCAGCATTTCATAAACAGGAATATACTGGAACGGAGGGGAGGGGAGGGTGAGAAAAGATGGTAGCTGAGTGAAAGAAAAAGGAAATCTAATGTTGTGTTGTGTTTTTTATTTTAGATTAGTTTGACCTTTTTGATTAAATTGACCATGTCTTTAGTTTGGGATCATGTAGATGATGCTGGTATAATACTGTAGTTGAGAGCCTAATGGGATGGTATAGCTTGACAACCAGCGGTTACATAATGATATCATGTGACTGCTGGGGTAACATGGGAGGGTTCAATAAACCTGGCAGCTCTGCACGTGTATCAGTTCTTACTAGAGAACATCCTTAAGAGCAATGATGTTCAAGTAGAACTGTTTGTCTTCTTGAATTATTGGTGGGTGGGCTATAGCAGCCTGACTCAGCCTCCTCCGTCTGACGCCGCCGCAGAAAGAGCTCGGAGTGCTAACTGCCGCATGTAATGAAACCTAATGCTCCGATGGTGTTACAGGTGCGCTTCAAAGCCGCTTACTTCTGCAGTAACCTAACTCCAGGTCAGATAAGATGACAGAGCTCCTTCCATCATGTGGTCCACGTGTAAAAATAAACAGTTTATGTGTTACTGTGTGTGTGTGTGTGTGTGTGTGTGAGAGAGAGGCATGGATGTTTAATGTACCTAATTAATAATGAAGATGCACGGGCAGGATGGCACCAGTGTCAGACTGGAATCAGTACAAATGGATACGGGAAGAGAATGACGTGATTTTTTTTTTCTTCCTTCTATCTTGATTTTAACTGTCGAGGACCATCTGAGACAGAAGTGTAATTGTTTCTAGGATGTGAACTCGATTAGTGACTCGCAGATGGTAATGGAGGAGCACGGCCACAGAGTGAGAAAAGGCTTCTACCAAGACGTATCGCAGCTTCTTGGCGCTGCTGACCCTGAGGGGACACTATGAGAGATGAGATTTGCATACAGCATGAGATGGGAATATTTATAGATATGAAGAGGGAGGGGAGATGGGACACGTATAGGAGAGGATCGCAGGAAATGCAGTGTGCTGTTTTGTTCGTCAGAAAGGCTTTTGCTTGGGTTTGATCCTACTCCTGAACTTTGGCTAAAAGTAGCCAGACGACCGGGCCCGGCCACCCAATCCCCCCTCAACCCGCTGGAGTCCCCCGTATCATAATAGCAGCTCCTTTGTCTGTGGCCTTTGCAATAAGAAAAGCAGCAGCGTGGTCAAACAGAAGCCACAGCGTGAGTTGTGTTCAGGGACAGTACAAAGTGTGGGTCGTATGTGTTGTGAGGCGTTCTGGAAACAAAGTTTATCGAGATATGAACCAAACGGTGACGAATAGATTTTTAAATGCACCCTGCTTTAAATAATGTCGTACCCCTAACTCTACTTGTTTTTATGGAGACCAAAAAGAGTGGCAATGATTCAAATTGTAATAAAATAAAATGAAATGAGCATCACAAAGGTTTCAGACTGGGGTGCATTGGTTTGTGCATCAAACACACAAATGCAACAAAAAGCTAATACATTAGATATGTAAGTAATAAAGAAGTAAACAATGAATTCAGACTTCCACGGCAGATGTTGGAGAATGTGCAGTTCTCCTTTAGTGACAGATCTGTGTGTGTGTGTGTGTGTGTGTGTGTGTGTTGGCAGTAGCAATCCATCCAAAAGAGCAGTTGTCTTGAAGCAATATGTGCACACAGCTCTCACCATTTCTATCTCTCTTTCTCTCTCTCCCTCCCTCCATCCTCACTCTGAGTATTCAATCTGCAATATCATTGTAATGTGTGGGTGGTCTTTCTGTATGTGTGGTATTATCACTATGAGTGGGTGGTGTGACCAAAGAGAAGATATCGCGTGGGAGTGAAGTAATGTTGAGGTGCTCATGCTGTGTGTGTGTGTAATAGAATAATTAAATACAAATTGATGGAATATCTGACCTACAAATATGTAAATGATCCAGTATTTTATTAGTCAGTACTATTTAAGTGAAAATATGTTAAAATATAATATTTTTTGATATGGTGAACCCAGCTGTTTTGTTGGGGTACGTATATATATCTATAGAGATCTATATTTCCCTAACCATGAGAAAATTGGCTGTAATATGTGGAATTTATGATGCAAACATGACAACTGCAGTTCCTTCCTCTGATTATCAGCCTGGTGATAGTGCGAACACTCTGACAGGGGGTGGGGGGGGGGGGGGTGAACGTCCTGCTCAAGTGTACAAATGATTTTGAGCGCACAGTATGCAATACAAGCATCCTTGTTATTAGGTTAGGTTAGTTATTAGGAAGGGTGAGCCCTCGCTGAGTCTCGTGTTAGCAGTAGGTGATTAGTAGTAGTTTACACCCAGTCCGTCATTTAAAATTATTCAAAAAAGAGAAGAATTGTTGTATTCGTGTACTATTCTCACACTGTAGCTGTTAGTGAGGCTAGCATGAACTTTGGGTTTTGGAGAGTAGAATTTTTAGGTAACATGTGTAAAAAGATGACCTAATATCGTAGTAAGTAAGTAGAAAAGACATGACGGAACAGAAAAACCAGAGCATGCTTCCTCACTGACACGTTTTGATTTATTGTTCTAGCTCTTCTTTATTTGAGTTAGAAGAGAGAAATTTAATGTTTGTGCATGAGAAAAGCTTTATTATTTTTAGTAGTAGCTTCATGACTGTCATTAAAATCTACATGCAGTGCACTTACAGCACTTTTCTGGATCCGTTACCTAGACACACAAACTATCTAAGTGTGTGTGTGTGTGTGTGTGTGGATGCGAGGTATTTTTAGCCTCGTCTGTTCGCCTCGCCTGTCAGTGGACCGGACAGTGATCGGGGCGGAGACGACGGTTCGCTTACCCACCAAAGCCTTCATGTTTCTGCACCGCTGATTGTTACCAACCTGAAAAATGGAGCCACGTTACGCTCCTCACCTCATTTACATTCTGATTGTACAGACTGTCTTTGATGTGTCGCGTGCGTTGATGCGGGTGCATATTTCTTTTTTTTGAATCTGTGTCTGGGGAGAAAAACAGTCGGCCTTGAATATGTGGCAAATGTAGTTGTTTCCTTTAGTTGACGGGAAACTTAAGCACAGGGAATTGTGTTAATTAGAAATATTTCTGGTACATACTGTAACGGTACAGTACAGTGCGTTTATCCAGAGTGGCTGACAATGAGTCAACGATGCAGGAGTGACAACAAGAGAGTGTGGGTGTTGAGACAGAAGCAGAGCATTTCTCTGTACATTTATCGCTGCTTCTGAAACATCTCGCCCAAATGTAACGTATCTAAATCATAAGGACAAAAAACTTTGATTTAAAAACTCAAGCTCAGCTGAGAAAAACCTGCTGCTGATGGATGTCGGCGCGCTCGGCTGTGTGCGGGCACTGCCGAGCCAAATGTGACTCTGGCTCTCTCTTGCAAACCTACGAGATTTTGGTTTGAGGCTGGGTCCAGCTAGAATGAGCCCAGTGGCAACACTTGACCCGTGGACCTTGTCAGCTATGCGTGGATCATTTAACACGATGGTGTGACAAGTCTGAAATGCTTTGAACACATGTGTCTTTTATTTGAGTGTCTCAGATGTCATAATTTGAGCTAAACTCTGAACCATATTAACCAACTGAATCTCTCTTTCTCCTTCTATGCAGTGTGTTGTTTCGTGGTTCACAAACGTTGCCATGAGTTTGTCACTTTCTCCTGTCCAGGAGCGGATAAAGGACCTGCGTCAGATGTAAGTACAAATGAATCCCTCATCTTAAACCGATTGCCTCGCTGTGCGAGAGTGAGAATAGGTAGTGAGAGACGGATAGAAGGAGACAAACTAAGTGATCGCACGTTTCCAGTTCACGAGTCCCACCATCGCTTCATAGCCCCAGTGTCACGGCCAAGCGGTCTCCACCTTTTTCTCTCTTCTCGTTTTCCTTTTCCTGTCTTAACAGTGCTTGCACCATCAAACCCTCACATGCATACATTTCTAGTGCAAACATTTGATTCATTTCAGCTCCTTAGAGTTTCATATTCATTCATATTATATGAATATTTGATACAAATAATTAGAGGTATTCTGGGAAAAAAGACATAAGATGTCTACAAATAAATAAATGCCCCAAAAGGGATGTTGCAGAGTGTAGTGGCACTCGGTCTCAGCGCTACCGCAAAGATTTGGCCCATCTTTTGTTTAGAAGACAGAAACAGCCGCACTCCAAAACAATATCACGACTCTGTGGACTCGGTGCGTCATAAAAGGCACATCACCGTTCACATCAGTGACATGAGATCAAGAGCATCTGTGTCCTGTAAACTACTTTTTGTGCATACACATGTTGTTCTAGGTTTAAGGTCGCTGCTGACGTTAATTATATAATTAATTCCCTTTCAACATCCTCTCAGGAAGTGCCTTTGAGTGGCACTTTTATCACACGCCCTCTAAAGAAGTCTAGTGTCTTCTCATTTGATTTATATTCTCAAAAAACACAAAACACTATTTTCTGAGCTGTTCGTTCACGAGCCCGAAAGGAGCCGGCTTCTTTCTCTTAAGAGCATTCTCAGGATCTCCATCCTCTCAAAAACCCAAAGGTCTTTAAGTTCCTCCGCGAGGTACTTACCTCCCTCTGGAGTGCCCTTTCAGTCTGACAAGAACACTTAGTGAGCCGCCCCCAGAGGAAACGCTGTTCGCTTCTCGGCTTCCTGTGGCACATTCTGTGTAACTGGTAATTCTCTGCAGTTTTCCCTCTCGCGTTAATATAGATCCGTCCGTCTAGCAACCGCCTTGCTCCTTTATAGGTCCTCTTTCACCTCACTTGTTCTTTTAAATGGCTTCTTATAATAGGTCGGCGCTAGGGTCATAAATTACCGAGGCTTGATACCTGAATACACGGTGGAGCTTTAGCCAACCCATTTTACTTCTGTGGGATCTGCAGGCTGGAAGAATGTCTGGAGAAGTAGTAGTAGTAGTAGTATCACTCGCTGTAGTAGTTTCACAACAATGTAGTGAACCATCATGCAAAGGTTGGACCTGTTTGAGTTGTATTTGGGTTTAAAGCGTTGTTTTTCTTCCCTTTTTAACCGTCTTCAGGAGCCTTTTTATTTGACATTTGAAACCCATTAGTCACATCTCATGCCTTTGCTTTTCCTCAGAATCCTCTTTTTGTAACAGCTCTTTTTCTATATTTGGCATACACTTAACTTTCCCACCGTCTCCACACAATCCCGCCCTTCATTCTGTACAACATCTATTTAAATACCACACCACCTAGGGGGGGTCCCTGCTCTTAATTACGGGGCCTCGCCACCCCCGACGTGTCATTCCCTTAATGAGTTTCTGGCCTTGCGACCTTAGTTCCTGCACGGTAGGAACATAGGTAGTGCTGCTCATTTAAATATAGGCGCGATGAGGACAGGTAGCCTCGTCTTACGATTACAGGTGGAGGGAGGCATTAACTTTTAGCACCGAACATATTTGAGACAGAAATAAAACGGGGGATTGACTTCATTTTCCACACAAGTCAGGGGAGGCTTTGCATTTTCACCCACCACCCACGAAATCAAGACAAAGTGTCCTCGGTTGATTAGAAAGGTGCTCGGAAACCTTATGGAACACCTGGGTAAAGATTTTCTAATAGCAACTGTCAGCGTTATGCAGCTTGACACAAAGTTTTCGCCCACGCACACCTGCACCTAAGTGGCTTTTCGAACTTGGAACGCCGAGAACAGTGATCAGCAGTCATTTCATTTATTTTCAGCCTGATTACGCAACATCTCAGAACGTCTTGGACAGTTTTTCCTCCTCCCCCTGAAAGGTGCTTTCTCTTACTGTGGCGTTAGAGTTTAGCAAGTGAGGATGCGCTGAACCAGGAGCTGTTCTTGAAGGAGGAAGCGGGCGCTGTGAGCCGAATGAAGATGTATTATGCAGCATGTAATCAGTCATTTTTTCTTAACGTCTTCAGCAATCAGCCCACCGCCACCACTCTGCCTCCTGCCAATCTCTCTGTTAGCGATGTATGTTTAAAAGAAGAAGTCAATTATAGATCTGGGTTAATAGAATGGGTTCCCAGTGGGAGAGGTCGAGGGATGAGATCCTCTAATGAAGCCTACATTTCAGGCCCACAACCTGCTAACGGTATAGACTTCAGTTTGTGTGTGGTGAGTGTTTGTCCGTGTGAATATGAGAGGCTGAAATGCATGGGATGCTCCCAACTAATTAACAAGACGCTGCCATTCGTTTATACTTTTACAGGAGAGGTTTTCAACCGTGATGTGTCCCGAACTCCAAACATAAAAGCTGTGTTTGCTGGTAACATAGCGAGGTTTGCAGCTGTGCATCAAGTTTTTAAATATCTTCCCAGCATCCAGACGCTGTAATATTTAACGGCATGTATGACCAGATGGTTGAAACTGAGCTGGAACCGCACGGTAACATTTTAGGAAGGAGAAGGGCTGACACAGTGATGGAGAGATTGTGATTAGCATATGCAGTGAGAGAGGGTGTGAAGATGAAATCGCCACCGTGGCCTCCATGTCGTTCTTCACCATCTTTTTAACGGTCTTTGATTTTTTACCGCTCTGCTGATATTAGTCGTCTGTTTGGTCTTTAGCCACACACAAACGCTTCAACAATCCCGGAGGAAGAATTAAAAGTCTGAGCAGGATAAACCCAATGGCACTGCGTTTGTCTTATTGATCAGGACAGAAAAGGCTGCTGCTGCTGCTGCAGCTTTTGTTGTGCCGTGGCTGACATTTCACGCGCGCTCTTTTCTGTAGAAGAGAGAATAATTGAACGACAGTGGGTGGAAGGACTTTTATAGATAAGTTGAAAAGCATGTGTGCTTATTTATTGCGGTCGCTACAGGCCCACGAGTAGTGCAGCACACTTTGTTCTTAAATCAGGTTGCATGTAGAGGAAATAGCGTTGCCTACGTTGTCTTTTGTTGGTTTCGTCTCTTTTCACTTGTTAATCAGTTAGTAGACCTCGTCTGTTCGAAGTAGTTGAGTCAGATGATGCTGCTTTTTCTGAAAAGTGTGAGGAAAGAAAAACTCTTATCTGGGTGTCACATTTTTGCTAAAAAGCTAAATAGGATTCAGGAATATTCAGTTCAGTTTTATTTATGGTCATATCCCAACGACTGTGGTTTGTTTTAGTCATTATTTATATCTTTCTTTTAATGAGGATTTACTTGACTAACAAAACAATGTTGGTGATAATGTTTCAGCCATTAAAGAACCGCTGGCATAACCTTTAACGGGAGAGGCACCGACTATATTGATAACTTTAATGTATACTATGGATAATTATAACGTCTTCTTTGCCTTATGGCATGTTTTGCCTTATTATATTTTTGTTGTGGTTAATGTTAAAGCTCATATTATTATTAATATTATTATTAACTTTATTTTAACTTTTACCTATTGATGTTGTAAAATTTTATGTGATTAGTTTCATTATTTTTTTAACTTTTTACCTGTTGATGTTGTGGAATTTTTATGTGATTTGTTTTATCCTTGCAAAATTGTTCAGCACCTCGATCAACCTCGGTTGTTTTAAATGTGCTATAAAACTAAATTTAGATTCATGTTTTATTAAATTAATAGTACAATAAGTAAAGCATTTATTCTTGTTCTTGTATGAAATTGCTAACCTATATTAAGGTTGATTGTATAAAGTATTATTATTATTACCTATTATTTTTTTATTATCTCAGAAAGTCAGTAAGAATTCTCAAAGGAAAAGAATTGCCAGAAGATAAAATCAATAAAAAGTTAGTGTGTCAGTGACTGGAGTATCGGAGCTTTTGCACTCTCAGACAGTAACGTGTGTGTGTGTGTGTGTGCGCGCTGTGGGCCTATGCGCATGCGTGTGTTTTGGAAGTTGACTGATGATATTCGCTTGGAAAATGATAGTCTTCGACCAAAACAAAAGCAGAAGCAGGAAGGGAAAGAAAGCACAATGACGAGAAGACAAAAGAAACAGTGTGTGTGTGTGTGTGTGTGTGTGTGTGTGTGCGTGTGTGCGTGTGTGTGTTAGCACTGACTAACAGGTACACAGTCGCTGTTCTGGCATGCTGTATTTTCTGTTCTGAACGGATGCTTGGTGACCATGTTTAGATGCTCTCCAACACAGCATATGCCATGAATTACTCTCATTTGTCCAGGAACGCCACACTGCACCATCTGATTGGAAAAAGAGCGGCAAGTACAGTTCAGCAAAGCAGCAGGATGACCGTGTTGCAGATATACTCGGTGTATACGCGGTGTGTGATAATGATGATGATAAAAAGAAATGTATGTCGCACCTTTCAGGAGCAGACACTGCCTCACATTATTCTTACATCGAACAGCCTCCTGTTGCTAAAGTGTGCGCTGCATGGATGGCTGCAAAATGTAACACTTCTATGGTTCCCCTCAGGATAGCGTCACTTTAAGATCACCTTAACTATTAATTCATCTGTTTTTCATACTTATTCACTAACAAGATGCACTTTTCGTTTAATGCTAATTAGCAAATGTTCGTACGCTGACTTGCAGGTTGCTAAGCGTTAGCATATTAGCATTGTAGTAGTATTGGGGCACGTGGATGGTTGCTCTGCTGCCTCTTAAAGAGCATTAATCTGTCAATCCATCGTCATATTGACTCAGCTTGGAAAGTTTGAACCAATAAATGCAGAACAACTTTCTCCTTTCAATTACAACCTTAATGGAACGCTTCATTTTTACGCTAAAACTGACTGACGTATTGAGATCTTCACGTATATTTACTCTGGTTTGACGGATTAATCATCAACAACAAAATAACACACGTTCTAAATTATAAAAGAGGAGCAGACAAGTGATTTTATGTTTTTTTTCTCTGCCTTTTCTCCTGGTTTGTTTTTTTGTTTCTTATCTTTGAGTTTCAAAGACGGTTGGAATTTAACGATGTTGAGTTTTCTAAAGAAGCTGGCATCCTCTTTCATCAGCCCTCATATCATTGCCTGTCTGATGTGGCTGATCACGGGATCTTCAGTAGTTCCCTTGTTTTTGTGGAACAAAAGCAAGCAGAAGGTGGTCTTGTCCTTGAGAAAGACGAGAACCAGCACAGAAACAAACACACGCACGCAGCTGTGCAGAGTAAACCCACACCCATACAAATATTCAGGCTTAACGAGCGCACACACACACACACACACACACACACGAACACACACACATTTCTGAAGACACCTTGGGGGAAACTGCGCATAATTCAGGCCTAAATGAAACGTTATTTTCCAGGACAGGTTTGGAGGAGAGTAAGAAATCGGTCGCGTTTTTCTGGCTCGTGTGACCAAATGATCACACGCCTCAAGTGTACTGTTTACACATAGTCGTACTTGTGGTCGTTGCCTAGACTGAAATGAAAAATGTTTCCTTTGGCAGTAAATGCTTCTATATTTGTTACCATCAACCGACCTTGGACATGAGGAAATTAGCAGAAATTAATTTTACAGTGTTTGATAACTGTGTTGGATGCCTTGGCAGAAATCGCCGAAGTGTCCCCACTTCACCACACAACCCTGGATCTGAAGTGGTATTGGATGTTCTCACTGCCTGTGGGCTTTGCAGGGTGTGTGTGCGTATGTGCGTGAATAAGTACTATCTCAGCGACAATTGCGTGCATACGAGTAAACCACTGAAACCAGCGTTTGCAGTAGATGCAGGTGTGTGTGTGTGTGTGCGTGCGCGTGTGTGTGTGTGTGTGTGTGTGTGCGTGCGCGTGCCCGTGCCCACTGAGCCGCGGGTGCAGGTGTCACTCGTACCCCCCACACAAATGTACAATTCGCTGGAGACAAAAATAGCTCCAGTTCTGAATGTTTGTCGAAGAGTTAGACAAGCTTCCTTCCCTCCATCTAAAACAATCAAGAGGAAAGGAAATTAAATTAGTGAGCTAAATGTTTTTTTGCTTTCGGTTTGTGCAGTGATATTCATAGACATTTGTGGTAGAGTCTGCAGAAAAGAGTTTGAACTACTGCCCCGGAACAAAAGAACGCGTAACCAAACGACACCGCCCAGTGTGTTCGCGTGTGTGATTTAAAAGTCGCTGCAGACAGAGAGACGCTGAAGTTTTTCAGAGTCTCGATATTAAATCTAACCTACCTGGAGGACTAAACAAGGCTTCTGTAGGCTGTCCATTACTGCCTCTTACCTTTTTTGGTTGCAGACAGTGTCCCTCCGTTTGTTTAGAGCTACCAGCAAATAGATAATCACCACAGTAACCCAGACGGTCAGTGGTGCATCATTAATCTGCAGGTCTGGTTTCTATGACACATGGGAACGCTTCTGATTGGACCGTATTTATGTTATAAACCACTGTGTTAACCTGTCTTGAACATTACAGCTTCGTCACTCCGTTGTGACCCAATATACTCGTCTGCAGCAGGTGTCTGACTGATGTTCTCTTAATAAAATTCACCTTCTGCTTTCACAACGAACGATCGTTTGTCTTTTCTCAAGCGGCAGCATTGGTGACCCATCTGTAACAAAAATACTAACGCTGTAGCTGTCAGGTGAGGTTTCATCCTGGCAGCAGTGTCATATGCGGACATTGCCAAAACAAGCTCTGGCATGGATTACGTATTTTAGTGTCTAAAATATTGTGGTGGGTGCTGCTGAGAGACTGGAAGTGTGAAAAACTTAGGTTGTTCTCATATCTTACGTGTCTTAAACAGGGTTAGATCACGGTTGCTGTTTTCGCTTGACTGAAAACTGTGTATGCTAAAGTCATGCATGTAGCCGCTGATGTGAACAAAGATAATTCTAGTGATCAGATAACACACGCGCACGCATGCTATATGTTGCATATAGTTTCAGGACGTTCTGTTTGACTGTAATTTTTAATGTGCAAAGAAGTGGAAGCTGGGAATTGGGATAAATGTTCTCTTGGTTGTGAAATATGAAAGAGGAGAAGAATTTGCTCAATGTCTTTTACAAATGTCTTTAAACTCTTCCTGTTTAATAAACTGAATAAAACACATCTGATCTGAGCTTTTGCACTCTCCAGGACCCGAGGGCAAAGCATAAATTTAAGATTCACACCTACTCCAGCCCGACCTTCTGCGACCACTGTGGCTCTCTGCTCTATGGCCTCATACACCAGGGCATGAGATGCGACCGTATGTACACTTCTCTCATGTCTGCCTTCTTCCAATTGATTGTGTTGCTCACACTTAATTTGCACAATTCAATAGTCTTATGATGATATTCTCCTCTGCCATAGATTTGTTATATTTGTAGTACAAACATATTGACATCAGGATTGTTTTCATTGCCATTAAAAAAAATACACAGTAATATAAGACACAGTGTTTGTATGAACACATATGTGTGTGTGTGTGTGTTTCCCAGATTGTATGATGAACATCCATAAGCGCTGTGTGGCCAATGTGCCGAGCCTGTGCGGGACAGACCACACCGAAAGGAGAGGTCGTATCCAGATCACTGCTGAGGTCAAGACTAATGTGCTCACCGTCACCAGTAAGTGCATCACAGACTCACACGTGCTCACACAGTCGTGCGCCGCGTCGCCGTAAAATACCCGTCATCTGTCTCCATCTGCTGGTGGACCTGCAAACACGATGCAGCCAGGTGAAATAGATATAATACATGTTCAGTCTGTGTCGTATTGGTGTGAATATGATAAATATACACTGATTTTATTATGTAAATGAAAAGAAATCACTACCACTACTGTACTTTTTGATTCCGTTTGAAGCTGTATGTATGTGTAATAGCAGTGACACGTAAGTCAGTGCAAAACACCTGCACTGCACAGACATCTTTGCATGCTGCTGTAGACTGCATCCAGAGCTAGCATTCAAAATATGCTTACGTACAAGCACGTCCATTAGAATCCTTTGAACAGTGATGTCGTTAACGTGTGGACTATCAGACTTTAATTAAAAAGCTTTAACAAAAATATCCAATGACCGTTTAAGAATTGCAGCTCTTTTCATTGCACAACCACACAACAGCCAATAATCAAATTGTCACTTGGACTCCAATCATACTCTTCCTGAGCATACTTCCAGCATTACCAGTGGACCGGACAAAGCACTTTCTTAACCTCCGCCTCACGACAAATAAGCAAACGATGGTTGTGGTGTTCACCATGGCGTTCTCATGTACTGTGTTATTATTAAGCTGGTAGCCAAGTAAAGTGAGACCAGTGGATAAGGTGCACGTGGGCAATGATGTTTAGGATGTTTGGATTAATTCAGGAAATGACTTAAGGGTGCTAAAATCCAACTAGGCTTCTTTTTTTTTTGCTGTCTATGATTTCTCTCTGTGTGGGTATCATCCTAAATAGAGAAATGATTCATTTTATTATGGCAGATCTATTCTTTGTGTGATCTTTCATCGTTTTGCACGATTAAACAACACTCCACGCTTTCTCTGTGTGTTCAGTTCATGTGTTGGTGAATTCGCGTTGGGTAATGATTCTCTGCATGATCATCAGACTAAACTCTTTTTTTTTACTCTATAGTTAATTTGCCTAATGTTTAAACTAACTCCTAAAAAGAAAAGGAAAAGGAAGTGTCACCGCTTTGTTGCAGCCTCGCAGTGCTTTGTGTTGCCTCTAGGTGGCAGCAGATAGCTTCTGAGAATATCCAACTTCTGTTTTAAAGATAATAATCTTCATTGTATGTGAAATAAAAACCTGTTTGTGCCAAGTTAACTTAGGTGAAATAAAAACTGGAATAGCAGGCATACACAACTAAGCCCATATCCCTGGTTTGTTTTGTATATCTGCTTTGCTTTTAGCAATGACTAAACTATTTAAAATGTTGTTTTGCTCCATCCTTTACTCTGATAAAGGAAATATGGGCTAATTTGCTAACCACCAGTACCTGTATTAATTTAGCTGTGATTGTTTATTTCCATCTGCTATCAGTTTGCACTCATTTTCCACACAAACACAATAACTGTAAAGTAAATTCACTGACGGTGCGTTACACTACTGTCACGGAGTAGTTATGACATAATTGTTCAGGTGGTTGTAACTTAGTGAGGTGCAGATGCCGTGCAGTACTCTCTTGCGTCTACAGGGGTCAGTGTGCAGCCATCAGTGTGTGACTGGCTTCCTCGTCGTCCCACAGAGGCAGGAAAAAAAGCAACACAGAATGAATTGTAAAACCACTGGGAACTATGCTACAGCTTAGCACAGCGAGAGCTGGAGGAAATGGCTGCTACACTCGAGACGCATCTGTGCTGCGGACTGCAAACGACGTGGGTACAAATGACCCTTCACTGATCGCTTTCTGCTACCCCCAGCCCCCCACAGCCCGAGGGTCAGTGGCAGAATAGCACCCATGGATTTAGAGGATCAGCGTCTAGTTCAAGGGCGGTATTGGGGCTTTTGAAGGTGTCCTCTCTTTCAAGCTGTGAGTGTGCTGGCTCAAAACCCAAATAAGCTTCCAAACAACATAAAACACGAGAGTGAACTGTCCCATCATTTCATGTGCAGCCAGTGAGGCAACTGTGACATGTGCAGCCACTCAGGGCTTCACTGGACCCCAAGAGCAGAATCACTGTGTCCAGTTTTAGACTTGAAATATATTATGGATGAGGCACTAGGAATTTGATCACTTGTGTTCTTGTCACTTGTCTCTTGTCACTTGTCTCTTGTCACTTGTCACTTGTCAACTGTGAACACTTTTCTATTCTATGTTTTTAACTATGATTAACTATGAACGTTTGAAACGTGTGCACAATAGACGTTAAACGATGTCTCGTCTGATGCAGCATCTTTGGGTTCAGAGTAGATGTTCATCTCAAAAGCCGTAGCTCGAGTTTGCATTGTTCTCATCTCTGGATAAGCCAAACTGAAAGCCTGGTGTAGAAATGCTCCCCAGAAATGCCCATAACCTTTCACCATCCTCAACGGTATCCTCTTAAAAGACGAGCAGCAGTGTTTTTTGATTGGACACAACATACGAATCCTACTTAGACGGAGACGAGGCTGCTTCGCGTGGGAAAAGCCGACACCCATGCTTCTGTGCAAATACAGTTATCTGCCGTTACTGCACTCTTATCTCAGCTCGCCCTCGCCGCAGAATACGCGCATTATCTGGGGCGGCTGTGGTTCAGGAGTTAGATTGGTGGTTCGATTCCCTGCCTCCTTCAGTCATATGTCATATGTCGAAGTGTCCTTGGGCAAGACACTGAACCCCAAGTTGCCCCCAGTGTGTCAAGTCAGCATAGCAGCTCTGCCATCGTTGTATGAGTGTGTGCGCGCGTGTGTGTGTGTGTGTGTG
>JAUMHF010000025.1:14468289-14499173 GCA_032359275.1 Microctenopoma steveboyesi | reverse complement strand
CCCCAGTGTGTCAAGTCAGCATAGCAGCTCTGCCATCGTTGTATGAGTGTGTGCGCGCGTGTGTGTGTGTGTGTGTGTTTGAATGGGTGAATGAAAAGTAGTGTAAAGCACTTTGAGTATCGGTCTTGGTCGAAAAGCGCTATATAAGTGCAGACCATTTACCATCTCTCTCTCTCTCTCTCGCTCGCACGCACACGCGCGCGCACACACACACACACACACACACACACACAGTATTCAAAGACTTGTTGTTTGTATGCAAGCAAGAATTTCAAAGGGAGCATCCGCGGCCTCATGTACAGACGCATCCATTCACTCACTTAAAAACAAATACACACAAACTGCTCTATTTACTTCCCTAAGTGCCCTGGGAGACTATTTGACATGCTACCCCCTTTATAGCATTTGATGGTCACTTTAACGGGCATCATCTAATATTTATTGACCTGCTCCGCTGAGGGTTTAATGCTGGCCATTGGGTCTGTGCTGTGGTTAACCTCCCTGAGTTCTTTAACGGCGGGGGAAAACCTAATTTCTCATGACATCGTGTGGTTTTCAAACGCTACAAGCTCAACGGGCAGCTCTCGTTCCGGTTTGAGGGAGCGTGTGCCACTCGGTTCTAGGAGATGTGTAGATGTTAGTGGTGTATACAACAGTATGTGCTGTCTGTCAGAAACAGCACGTATGTGCTGGATGTGTCGTCATCCTGTTTATCAGAGAGAACCTGAAATGTTTCAGTCCAGTCTAACCCTGACCCGTCAAGAAAGGTCATCTTTAGTATTCACAGAAATGCTACATAAAATTCACTATTATGCTAAAGCTGCTGAGTATTTCTATTATAAACGGGGGGTGAGGAAGGTTTGTGTGTTCTTAAATACTTCCCCAGCTGCCTGAGACACAGCACCAACAGCCCTGTTTCTGGTAATTGGATGTGACCTCACAAATTGACCAGCAACTATAAATGCGCGCACACACACACACGCACGCATCTACACTGTATGAACACATACACCCAAAGTTCAATCACTGGGGACTTTACGCCACTAGAATACAATTACGTCCCACAAACGAAGGATTAGTGCTGGAATTGGCAACCTCCATTTGTCTACATGGTCATTAAAGATAGATTTGGAAACCTTAAGGCTTTTAACCCCCATTACCACCCCAGGGGTTCTAACATCTGTGTTTGTGCGCCTGATTCAATTAGTTGGTTTCAGAGGAGAAATGTGTTGTTTAAATCGCTAACTCGCGGAAGAACTGACAAAATTACTGTCGCATACATTCAGCCTCGAAGTTAAGACCTGCTGGTGTTTTATTATTGGACATTTTTAATACTAACCCAAACATTGTCATGGAATCCAAAGGGCTTTACAGTTAAGACCTTTCAGAATACAACATTAAAACCATAAATTATATCTTATTCTATAACCTCAGAATTCGCGCTGTGCCATCACACGCACCAACACGTCACATTTTCCTCTACACAAATATGTTTGCTAATGCTATCTTGAAATCTGTTTCATATCAGTTAAATAATTTAGGCCTGTCTCTCATCCGTTCACGCTCTTTCTTTCCTTTTTCCAACCAGTCAAAGAGGCCAGGAATCTGGTTCCTATGGACCCCAATGGTCTGTCAGACCCCTATGTGAAACTCAAACTGATCCCAGATCCCCGCAGCGAGAGTAAACAGAAGACCAAGACCATAAAGTGCTGCCTCAACCCTGTTTGGAACGAGACCTTTAAATTGTGAGACTCCATTACAGCACATATTGTATAAGTGGAAGTTGAAATGTGAACAGTTTGATTATCAGAGGATTCATACTGAAGTGCTTTAAATGGTGCAAATGTTTAGGAAGGACACAAACTAACCTCTCAAGAGTGAAAGAGGTAAAGGTAAACACTTTTTAAATTCCAGTGGTCCTCCGCCAGCTGTTGATTTTCCATGTTTCTCTCTCAGCCACCTGAAGGAGTACGATAAGGACCGCCGTCTGTCGGTGGAGGTGTGGGACTGGGACCTGACCAGCCGCAACGACTTCATGGGATCGTTGTCCTTTGGCATCTCGGAGCTCCAGAAACTGGGAGTGGATGGATGGTGAGATGAGAGGAAGTGGAGCAGCACAGGTAGAGGAGGAGGTGGAGGAGTGAAGGTGACCTTGTTCATTACTGCGCTGTCGGAGATATACTTCAGTTGGAGTTCTTTTTCTTTTTAATCTCGGTGATACTCGGTTCTGAAGAATCTCTTCCCTGTCTCTTTATCTCTGCTTCCTTATCTCACCACCACCACCACCACCACCCCCCCCTCTCTCTAGCTCGGTCTCTGTATCTCTGTATCTCCTCTTTCTGCTGATGCTGCCCTGTCTGGGATTTTAATGAGATGCCAGCGTTTGAGGCGCAGTGGTGGAGGTGGAGAGATGCCATTAAAATACCTCACTTTCAAAACGGAGGGCCATGAGTTTGTGTTTTTTTTTCCATCTGCGTCGACAGAACGTGCAGCTCTAAAGTCCCAACACCTGCTGGAGCCGAGCATGACATCTGAGGGTCGGAGCTAAAATTTGGCACGACTCTATGCATCATTGCTCTCTATTGAAAGTCATTGAAATGAGGTTCAAACATCTCGCGAGTGAGGCACACGGCAACAAATGGCTGAGTGAGCGACATCGTTGCAGAAAGAGTGCAGTAATAACGAGATTAGGGAACATTAGTTAATGGTAAAGTTTTTCATGCTGATTTGACGTGAAGCACGTTGTCTGTTGTTGAGAGTTGCACCTTGCTCCGAAGCCTCCTCCTAGATCACCACACGGGCAGAGTGCAAATGATCAGTCACTAACATATTATTACCTTTGACTCTCCTCAGGTTTAAGCTGCTCTCCCAGGAAGAAGGGGAGTACTTTAACGTCCCCGTCGCTCCAGAGGGTGAAGAAGGCAACGAGGAGCTACGGCAGAAATTTGAGGTCTGTGTGTCTGTTGTTGTTTTGTTTGTTTTAATGTGGTAGTGTATCTGTGCCTGCATATGTTGGAATGTGTCTGCACGGTAGGCTTGTGAACGCGTGTGTGCGCGTGTGCGCTACGCCTCTTTGTGTGTCTGACTGAGAGCCTCTCTGGGAGAGCTGTTAGCACTTGGCAGGCACACTTATAGTACCATCCGGTCTGGCACACTGCAGGTCCAGACGTTGGCGCGTGTGTGTGTGTGTGAGTGTGAGGCTGACCAGTAGGCCCACTCATCAACACATTTGGCAGAGTAGAGGATAACCCTGCTCTTTTTTTTCCCTCCATTCTGTCTTGCTGACACAAAGCCACAAAACATTAGGGACTCGCTCTAAAAGTTGCTGATAACACTGTCGGGGGGATCGTTCACTTTTGTGTTCGCATCTGTCGCTGCCTTAGATCGTATTGTGACTTAAGGAGCAGCTATGAGCTACAGCTCAGAAACGGGTTTGATCCGAGAAAAGTCTGGATGTTAGCTTCCTCCATTTCTGTCCTTTCTTCCAGATCTCTTACTTTGTTCAGCTTCCCTCTCTCTCCTTCCGTTTTCTGTTTTGCCCTCTGTCACCTTCACTCCCCCCCCCGTGTGTGTCTCTCTTTGTCTGTTTTTCATTCCTTCCATCTTCTCAAGGTCACGGTCCTCAGACGTTCCCCGAGACACATTCTCAGCGGTGGGGTGGTGGGGGGTGCTAGTCCCCACACACCCACTCGCACACATGTGCACACAGGCACAGAGACGCACTTTAGGGTGAAGTTCTCAGAGAGATGGTGGAGAGAGAGGGACAAACAGATTTCAGTTTGGTAACATGACCTGCATGCCTTCGTTTCAGTATATCCAGAATCACACACGCAACACTCCCAAAAGACACTCTCAGCAACAAATAATGCATGTCATGGGCATGAATTTGTAAATGACCAGATTAGGGTAGTGTTTCAGATAGAAACACTACCTGTGCAACTCTACCTGACAGCTGTAACTCCTTTCCTTCATTTTATCATGCATGTGTTTTATCTTGTTCTGTTTTTCTCTCTACTTTCTGTCCTGGAGGGAGCTGAAGGAAAGATGGCGCTGGGCTGACACTCGGCGATTAGAAAACGAGACAGATGCACAGACAAAGATGTTAACATCTACTGGAATTACTAAATAAATTATGAGTAAATGGTTCCAAAAGCAGGGTGTTTGTTTCCATAAGCTGTAGCAAACAGGATATGATGCAGTATGTGTCACTTCCAGGTGCCGAGGTGGTCCCAGAGTTACAGCTAGGATATATGGATGCTGAGTCTACATGATGCTGTGAAATGGTTGCTAAGGGAGATGCATCAGTGCCTACTGTAGGTCCTGCTGGTTTTTAAATTGGTTTGAGGACATTTCATCAGGTTTTTGTACAGAAACACTCGAAGATGACAGACGGGCAGAGAAACCAACAATAATCTCTCAAGGCTTTAAGAGTGTCGCCTTGAGCGTGCTCCGTAGCTCGCAAATGCCTCGGCTGCTCCTCACCGCGTGCACACATCTGTGTTTGTGTCACAACAGATGGAGACGGGGCCTTTCATCCAACTGATGAGCCAAGAACCGAACGGGTTGCATCACACACCCGTGCGCAGAAAGCAGCGTCGTAGTCGTAGTCGGCGCTTGACTCAAGTTCAGAGACTCTTAACGGGGATTAACAATTTAAGATGAGACTTGATGAGACCACGTTTAGACATTCTGTGCATCTGTTTTTTGAAGCATAGCACATCAGAAAACGGTGACGGGACAAAGAGATGGCTGTGACAAAAGGACTGTTCGAGAGGAAAGGAGAGGGAAGCGTTAAGTGACATGAATAAAAGAAATCCCGAGCTGAGATAAAGTTATGAAAATGAGCCAGAAATGGGTTCAGAGAGTGTGAGAGAGTGGTTGAAGGACAGGAACGAGGGAAGTGATAGAGCAGAGTGGCAGACTCACAGGGAGGCCGTGTTTGTTATGGAAAGTGTGAAACGGGCTGTAAAGTGCCTGCACAGAATAGAAACAATTAAATGAGAGAAATATTTTCTGCTTCCTTTAACCGAAATGTTTTCTCTGTGCTAATAAAATACAAGAAAAAGACCTTGCCCAACAAAAGGCTCCACGTTTATTATTGTTAATAAATAAATAAAGTTTCTTGTTAGACCTAATGTCTGCTGTCCTCAGAGTTCCCCTTTGCTCTCAGGTATTTATTTATTGTATAAACTAGTAAAATGCAACTTGTTTAAAACTGTGGCAGAATCTGCATGAATAATTATCGGGTAAAGATAATAGTAGCATGTGATTTTCTGTCAACGGCGTCAGATTAAGTTTTGTTTTTATCCGTTAACATATACTTATTGTCCATTTTTTCCATGACCAATACTCATCGTCTGTCTTTGAGAATCGATCTATACCTGTGATTATTATGCTGATGCATCAAAACATTATTTAAGGATAATAAAGTGGTACAGATAAAACCACTGAAAGAACCAGTGGGTTTGACTAAATCTTTCTTCAGCGAATGCTGTTGAGAGCTCTGCGAGCTTTTTTTTTATTGTTAGCAGGTTTCAATACTGCATATTAAGTTAAGTGCCAGCTCAACCCTCTGGTTGCTTTAACGTTGTCCCCTGTTCTGTCTCTCTCCCGTCTAGAGGGCTAAAATTGGTCCAGGCAAGAACACAGAAGGAAAATCTGCCAATGCTGCGTCCCGGTTCGACTCCAATGGGAATCAAGATCGCATGAAACTGTCTGACTTTAACTTCCTGATGGTGCTGGGAAAGGGCAGCTTCGGCAAGGTGAGGACTGTTTCTGTGATTCTGTATGTGACGTGGAAACCAGCATGTCTGATGTTGGTGGCATGGCCACATATGGAAGGATCAAACCGCACATCCACTTGGCAGCAGACACGGGATGAATCATCCGAGGCTGGTGATGGGATTTCTTCTATGAAAATTTAAAATAGAACATGCTGGCTTCAGTGAGAAGGTTCCTGTGTTGATATTGTTAAACCGGGCTCCTGTGTGTGTGTCTTTAGCTGCTGACTACAGAATAATTGTGAGTACAGAAATGTATTCCAACAGTAGCACGGAGTTAGTCACCAAAAGGTCCTGGTCGTTCCACACAAACCCAGAGTGTGTGGAACTGAACTGATGTGTTTTAATACAGTCTCATTTTTAGGAGCACAGCACAGAGGGCAGCTATATAATCAGGAGTTATGTCACATGGCGATCATTGTCCCCACCGTTCAATACTTCCAGTCACTATTCCAGCCTGTCCTTCCCATGGTCAGGCTGTAACAGTGGTGACACATCTTTCATCCCCAGATTCACACCTACAGCAATACAGAGTTGCCAATTAACATGATTTCCATGTCTTTAAACCGGGAGGATAGGGCTGATTAAATATGCCCGGACGCATACGGCAGTTATTTCTGTGGTGAAAACATCTGTGTGTTTTTGTGCACTGGAGCACTCCGTGTTTAGAGATTACCAGAGAATCCCGCATAGAGATGGCAAGAAATAAAAGCGATGAGGCACAGGTAGACGGAGACGGATGAAGGGAAAGAGACACGTGACGACGCGAGAGAGACACACAGCTGCGAGGTTGACATGAATGAATTTAGACAGAGGTAAAAATGTCCCAACTGAATGAGAAGCAGAGAATGAGAAAGGGGTGGTGGAGGGGGGTGGACCTTGGCGACGGGAAAACTGACAAGAATGAATGAAAATCAAGGCAAGAAGCAGAAGGAACGAAAGGATGTGACGAGAGAGAAAATTGGTAAACGATCGGTAGAGCAGCAGGGAGGAGGGAGAGAAAACGACGAGGAATGACAGAGTGAGATAAAAAAAAGAGAGAGAGAGAGACCGTTGTCTGTGTACGAGACTTGTGTGCCGGCCACCTGTTTCCATGGTAACGGGCATTTAAAGCTACACTCATGCATCAGCGTGGAGCTACTGAGTCGAGCCTGGATCATTACTGGAATACCCGACGCACACACGTGCACAGACTCCTGAGACGTGCACGAGCACACGCCGCGCAGGCACGCATGTGCACAGACGCTATTCCTTTAGGCCTACACATGCGCCGGCAACTTCTGCTCAGTTCCATCTACCTGAGCTGTGTGCGAATGCTGGCCGGTCTCAGAGACGAACACTTGATGTTGACACGTGATGATGCTGGTGCTTGAGATTGCGTGGGAGGGCTGGTGCGTTCAGAGCTGCCGGGGACGCCTCAGTGTCTGAGGGCAGCGGACTCTCCGTGGACGTCTTTACACTGTCTCACATACAGGCACTTAACATTTTGTATAAGATATGAGTACGTGGTTCTGTCTTTGCTCCATTCTCTTCTTTCCTGTGACAGTCCATGTGCACACACGTATCTTCACTCAGCCAGCCCCTCGTTGCTTTGACTCTCTAGGACCAGGGTTGCCTGCCCCTGTCCTAGTCCGAGCGTTCTAGCTTTTCTGCTTATGTACCTGCTTTTAATCCGTCACAGGATTCATCACCCTGCGGACTTTGTGTATGGATCTTTATTAAGTGGTCACACCTCCCTGTCGTTCTGCATTTGGGTCAGTGCAAACCTGTGCTCTTAGACAGAAACAGAAATGTGTCTCTGCTTCCGGTGGAGGTCGCCTCACTTAACCAGTTTGTCATGACGGATATGTTATGAGCAAGATTCAGCATTAATGGGGGAAAAAAAGCAACTGAAATCATTGTTAATCAGAAAATGTCACAGTACTAAAGCAACTGATTAAATAATTAACGAGTGGCGTATAGCTTGGCAAATTATTTTGGGAACCATGGAAACCAAAAGATTGGTCTGATCCGCCAGAGCAAGCGAGAAACGCATATACGAGAAGCTGGTTAATAGTATGGCGCAGCAGTTCAGTAAAGTGCCGCGTGACCTGTTGTCATGTCGCCGTGATTTGATGCAGATCTATTCTGTGCTGATGATGCAGGATGACTTCACTGAAACTGTCCAACCTGTCAGTCCGCATGACTTCATGTTAGCGTTCCACCTATAACCTGCTGTAACACAACTCAGCTGAAAGGGCGCAGAGAAATATGAACGGTAAGTAACACATTTGGCTTTTAGACCTATGGAAATAATGGCCGCCCTATTCAGAACAGTATCTATGCGGTTTGGAATAGCACGACATATCCCACGGTAACACAACAATGCACTATCATGAAGTGCAGCAGAGTGTGGTTTAATTTATTTCCACTCTGCAAGGTCAGCGAAGAAAACACAATGGCATCATTTACGGCACATGACAGTTGATATCCTCAGGACTGCTTTGCTGTCAAATGACCCTGAACAACTTTGCTGGACATAAAGACATTGCCAGCGGCGACACATGCCACAATTCGCACTGTGGTACAATAGCCCGTTTATGAATGACATTGAGTAAGACGGTAAATCTCAATGAGACTGTGAAACTCTGAAGCTGCCTGCTTCAAATTACAAGTAACATGGATGATAAGAGAATGCGTGCCTCCTAAATGTCCCTCATGTCATGTGTTCAAAAGCTCCTGTTGGTGCTTTGTGTCCTGGATGTCCGTGTTCTGCGGAGGCATTTTCAGTTTTGATGAAACCTGGTACTTTTGTCTTCTTTTGTGTGTCCTCGTCCTTGTGATTGCATAAAATGAGCTTCGGGCCAGATGGTGCCCTTCCTCTTTGTTTTAACCTATCAGAGTTTGTATTCGCACAGTCACAAAGCTGCCGTGTGGGATGAGTCCACGCATGCACAAACGGGCATATGTCGGCTTTTGTCTAATGATACCAACAGCATGCATCCACATTCAAAAGGTGTCTCGAGTCTGACGCTGAATTGAGCTGAACTCTCTGTGCAAACACACATTTACAACCTCACACAGACACTCGAACTGTGTCTTCGCCCATCTGCGCTGCTCTCCCCGTAGCATCCCAAACTTAACAACCTATATTAACATTCCTGAATATGCATAAGACATGAAGAGCAGAGCTGCAAAGTAACTGATCTCATGGAGTTAAAAATGTATAAAGTAGACATAAGGTCACTCCTTTTCTACTCTTGGGTCTGGAGAGATATGATGAGAGATATGTCTCTCTGTTCTTCATATAATAGCAGATAGTGGTTCTGCTAGCGGTTACTTAGCCGCACATGTTGGTGTTTGCAGACATACCGTCTGTCAGACGGGCTGCAGATTAAGATGCCTTGATTTGGTTACTCAGCGGTCTATCTCGCCGCGCCAGATAAACACTGTATTAAATACATAAATCAACTTGGGAAGCCTAATTAGCATAAGGCATGTTTGAAATACATTTGGCTGAAAGATGCTTTGTTGAGATCACAAAACTCAATTAGCCCAGTGGAAACTACAAACGCGCCATGCTAACATGCAATGGAACGTCTTCTGCCTTATTCCTGCCTGTTCACAGACTTGTTTAAGATAAAATGTGAGACTATGCATGTGTTACAGCAGGGACATCTGGCATGTGGAAAATAGATTATATATATATGTGCTTATTATAGATATTATATATACTGTCTACAAATCATACAAGACTTTAAAACAGATGGAAACAAGTAACAAAGCACTAATTAGAGGGGTGTTTTTACCTGTATTAGTGATGGGAACATGCCAGGATGCTGGAGGCCCATGAAGTGAAATATTTTGGTTACTTTTGGACAGATGACAAAACGAGGCTAGAGATTGTAGTAATTACCGTCTTTCATTGAGCAGACAGATATGCACGGCCACGAGAAATGACGTCACCCGAAATGTTGAACTTCTGCTCTGAAGCTCCTCTTTGTCGGCGTGGTTTCAGCACGGACACCTTCGGTTTCAGAGCTCCCGTTATTCCCACATATGGGATTCAGTGCAGAGAATTGAACTTTTCTGACCAACTTTTCTGAGATGACCTGTGAGCTGAGGCTTGACCCACATTTGGCCTGATACTCACGGCAGTTACTGGAGTCTGCAGAAAAGGAGAGGACAAGTGGGAAGGAAAACGGGGGGGGTGGAGGTGAGCGGGGGCACTAAGAAACGAGGACAAAAAATGGATGAAGAAGGAGAGGACGGAAGATGAGACACAAATCAAACACACATGTGGTTCATCCTGGAGCAATGCAAGAGGCATCAGTCTGGTGAATGACCACTCATATGAAACCACCTCCTGCGCTGTGTATTGATCCGTGCTGGATGTCTGTCTAAGCGTCTCACAGATGCGACTACAAGCAGATGTGTTCCAGATGTGTCCTCGACATCGCAATTAAAACAAATGGGATTCAGAACTGCTTGACTGCCGCCAATCTTTTTTGATTTTCAGAGTCTGTCCTCTCCTCTCTGCCCTTCAAACACCCTCCCACTTTAATATTAATCCCACTGTCTTCAGCCGTCCTGCTTTCTTTATCTGCACACAGCCGTCCAACCGCGTGCCCTAAAATCCTGAAACGAGTGAAATAAATTCTGCTCCCACTTTTTACTTTCTCCCCGCTAACGTCGTTGAAGGGTGAAGAAAAGTACAAAAATCACAGAGAAATAAAGCTTTTATATTTTCTATTATAGATAAAATCTACTCAGTGTTTTGTTATAATACTAATTTTGATATATTACGATTTAACCACCTGGTAGTAAACAGAGTCCCTCTCTCTTGCCTCACTTTCTTTTCAGGTTTCATTGCGTTCTTCTTTCCTCTGAGGTGATGTTGAAATAAAGGCATGAGAGGAGCTATGTGCCGGGAAGGTTTTGAATATTGATAAAGTTATCTTTTCATGTCTCTTTAGGTGATGCTGGCAGAACGTAAAGGAACAGAGGACCTGTATGCCATAAAGATCCTAAAGAAGGACGTCGTGATCCAGGATGATGATGTAGAGTGCACCATGGTGGAGAAGAGAGTGTTGGCGTTATCTGGAAAGCCCCCGTTCTTGACACAGCTGCATTCTACCTTCCAGACTATGGTGGGTGTCCCCATCTACAGCGTCCTCACAACAGCATCTCTGTTTGTCTGTGCTGTTGCCTCATGTAAGGTTATCAAATAAAATAAAAAAGCAATCATTATCCCAACCGCTTTTCTCACAGAGGCGTTGGAGCTAACGGTACACCAACTTGCCACTAGTTCTAAATATTAATGGAGGAAATTGTGTCTGTTATAGTAAAGACACACTTACACACTGTTATGTTACTTGCCTTTGCGTGCTGCACAAACGCACTAATGTGTGCATGTTTCTCATGATTAGTGAACGTAACGCGCTGCAAATCCAGCGGCGGTTGTGTTCGCAGCCTCGGCAGATGCACGCGCGCACATAAGCGAGAAGCGAGTTTGTTAATCCTCAGCTCTAATTCTCTGACCAGAGGAGGACTTCTGTGCACATGGGGCTAAGCAGGCAGTTCTATACATAATCAATTATATCGGGCAAGTATATAGACACGCGTGCACACCATATATGATGTGATGCAGTGCTCGCGCAAAGTACGTCGACATCTCTGAACACATTTTGTGAACAACTCCTCGCAGGACTTATCCGGCAGTGCAGGCAAGAATGCTTGCACACACACACACACACACACACACACACACACACACACACACACACACACACACACACACACACACACACACACTCGCTCGCAGAGACACATTAAAAGCCCAAACGCGCTCCGCAGCTTCACAATATTCCCTCCCAACACACAGCAACCACTAGCCATACATCTCCTCGCTCCCTCATAAACTGTGCCTTATTGGCAATTTCTGCAGATAATAGAGGTGAATGTGGCTCTTAAATGGATGCTGCTGTTTTCTCACAGTTGAAGACTGAACACAGAAGCAACAACCCAATCACCTCTTTCTCTTTTCTCATCCTCCATCTCTGTCTTTTATCCCTCCATTTTCATTTACTATGTCATTTCGTCCAGATCTCTGCTTTTTGCTTCTTTCACTTGATCCCTCGCTCTGTGTGTGTCTCTGAACAGTCTCTTACAGCATCACACTCTCTTTTCCGCACTGTCATTACTTTGTGACCTCTGGCGAACATGTGTATTTGACCTTTCTTTCTCTGTTATTTCTCTCTAGGACCGTTTGTATTTTGTCATGGAGTACATAAATGGCGGAGATCTCATGTATCAGATTCAGCAGGTTGGCAAGTTCAAAGAGCCCCATGCTGTGTGAGTGTACACACACACACACACACACACACACACAGACACACGGGCAAAAAGCAGAATTTGTAGATGAGAGCTAAGATACAAAGTCTTAATCCTCTGCTTATAGGTGTTTATATTATTATTGAATGAGCCATCAGCAGTTTGTCTGGCTCAGGTGATGGATGAGCGATCCAGGCAGAGCCTGAGGGGAGGATATTGTTGTTCACATCGATGCACGCTGCTCCTCTGAAGAACCTCTAGGAAAAGTAATCCAAGACTTCTGAGATTTTTCAGAGCGTGGAGAGCCTCCAAAACTGCAGGATATAATTAAGGTACCTGGTGAGATCACTCGTGTCAAGCAGAACCAGCGAGCTGACATATTTGACAAGCGGGCTGTCGGGGAAGCGGGAGCCATGGAGGAGTTTGCCCTTCACCTGCCTTAAAGGGAATTAGTTTCTTCACTCTAGCAGAAGGTTCAGAGCACTGAAGATCAAGTCAAGCAGGCCGAGGAACTCTTTCATCAAAGGCCACCAACTTGTTTCACACTTTTTGTCAGGCAGTAGTCTGTTACCTTGTAAATCTGATGATGATCGCTCCGTGAACTTTACCCTCAGTGTCTGAAGTCCAGCAGGATCGGAATAGCCTCTGCATGTTCCGCACTGTTCTCCGCGCACTCAGAATGCTTCTTGACATCTTTTCCGTGCACTTTACAAACAGACGCTGATTGTGAATCCCCATGAAAACACAGCTGACTGCGTGGTCAGTGTGTCCAGACTCCTCCTGCTGATCTTATCAGATGCTGTGTGGTTACGGAGAGAGACAACACTGACCTTTATGCCGCCCCTCACATAGGCGCATATGCACACAGACTATCCGTCTGTCCTTTCCGTCAGCCTCGTCGTGGTAATTAATGATGTTGTTTATCTCCGTGTGTAGGTTCTATGCTGCAGAGATAGCCATTGGCCTGTTCTTCCTACATTTGAAGGGCATCATCTACAGGTAACCTCCGCACCACATCACACCGAATGTAATGTACAGAGCAACATTTTATACCAAACCGCGTCTGTGCAGCCTAGATCAAGGTCAGACCAGTCTAACGAAGCGCACGGTACCACGTTCTGATAAAATGATCGTCCAGTACAGGCTCGTGTTACAGGCGTAGACAGAGAGCGTCGGTTTGACGCAGTCATGACATAATATTTGTTTTGGCCTCATTGAAATAGTGAAAAAGTAGGTTTTCAGGCTTCTGACCTAAATGAATTTGTTACTGGTGTTTATAATACCTGCTGTAGCCGACGAATGATGCAGAAGCAGAACCACATCTGTCTTCTGGTTTGGCCCTGGCATAGAAAGATACATTTTTTTGTCCCCGTTGAGTCCTAACTTGAGCGTCATCTCTTTGTTTTGTCTCTTGTGTAGAGACCTGAAGCTGGACAATGTGATGCTGGACTGCGAGGGCCACATCAAGATAGCCGACTTTGGCATGTGTAAAGAAAATATGAATGACGGAGTCACCACCAAGACCTTCTGTGGAACACCAGACTACATAGCTCCTGAGGTAAAGAAAGTGTTGGTCGTGTTCATCCTACAGCTGCTGAGTAGCACAGCGTGGTGCTGGAACATAACCAGGAACATCTCAACGTCTTTTTCAGATCATAGCCTACCAGCCGTACGGTAGATCTGTGGACTGGTGGGCCTTTGGAGTATTGCTGTATGAGATGCTCGCCGGACAGGTTAGTGTGTGTGTGTGTGTGTACTTCTTTCACCACTCCGGATGGTAGCATTACAGTTTGACATTGTGTAATGAAAGGTTAGCTATTAAACGATGTCCCTTAATGAGTTTTTCTTTTGTGACATTAATAATTGTTAAGAGAGATGTGGCATTTTTTAAATCCCGATATCTCATTAGAAGGGGGTAGTGTAAATTTGTGAGGCTTGCGGGCCCGTGGGATTTAGAATTTTAATAATTAAGTTTAGACATCCTCTATTTGTCCTGTGTGTCCCTCTCCTCCACTCTGCAGCCTCCGTTTGACGGTGAAGACGAGGATGAGTTATTTCAGTCAATCATGGAGCATCACGTCTCCTATCCCAAATCACTGTCCAAGGAAGCTGTCGCTATCTGTAAAGGGGTGAGTGCACACGCACACACACACACACAGTCTTTGTCCGTCTTGCGAGCTCAACCTTGCTCCCTCTCTTCTTAAAACAATTCCTCCCCTTCACACAACACCAAAGGAGGAATTGAGAGTGTCAGACTTGGAAAAAAAGGAAGCAGGAACTAGAAATGTGAGGCGGGAGGAGGAAAATAAGGAGGCAGAGAGGGACATCGGAATTATCTGCATAATTAAAACCATTGTGTGAGAACGTATATTTGGACTGAAACAACATTGTTTGCCTCTGCTATCGGCCGTGCTTCCATCTCTTTCTCCCTCGCTCTCCTTCCCTCTTTCTGCTCTGCTCTCCTGTCCTTTCTCTGCAGTGTTTATTTTTCACTTTCTTATTATATGCATACTCTCTCTCTCCCTCTGTCCCCTTCATTCTCTTTCTCACACACACACACACACACACACACACACACACACACACACACACACACACGCGGTGGTGCTCTAATAGCCTAAGCCTGTGCAGTGTGCTCAGCTGACTGTGGAAACTCTTCTTCAGAATAGACCATCCAGTTCCAAACAATGCCATGACACCTCCCAGCTGAACTGATGTGCGTGTCTGGTTGGGTGGACACATTTCATATCGACCCTATCGTTGTCGGGACATTTTTGTCGGACACAACTGCTAAATGCACTTTTGCATTCTGAGAATAAGGACTGAAGACGAGCACTTAGCTGTGTTGTTGTGGTCGGGGTGTAGCTGTACAGCTATAAAAAGATAAATGTGTTTGTGTATGAGCTGATTACTGCCATAAACAGAGTGGGTTGTCTCTGCAAAATCACCACTGCACCTCTCCATGTCATCTCCTAACTGTAACACCTTGCTGACTAGGGCACACACACACACGCACACAGCTTAAGTGTATTTTCTAGTGTACTGTATATCATACATGCACAAATAAATAAATAAAACATTTTGAAATTTTCTTATTTTGAGTTGTTCCACAGCGGTGGTTATTCAGATTGTGTGGTTGTTTTAGAGGCTGTGGCTCGTGCCTGCTGGACACAGAAAGCTGTCTCTTGTTATTTAGCTTGGCCTCCCTCATCTAGCCCCGTCGGTATAATGCCGTTCAATTCACCAGCACACACCTAATCTTCCCAAACGATCATAAAGTTGATTAAACCCCTCTCCACAGCACAACATTATAATAACTGAACATTCTAACTTTCACGATGGAGGATTTATTGCAGTACTGTTGGATTAGAGCGTATTAGTTCCAGCTAGGTGTACCTGATGAACTGTCAACACACGGGTGAGTTTAGTCATGCTTTACGTCCTCGCACTAAATTTAAAGGCAAAGGCGCTGATAAGCAACTTGATGACGCGCGCGTTCGCACACACACGGGCCGTGTGACGTGTCGGTGATGATTACTCTGTGGCGCCGCTTCGACAGTGGTTCCTCAGTGGAGCATGGACGATTGCTTCTGTCCACCCCCACGATTCCCACAGCGCGCTGCCGGCGGTGCCAGGGTTAACCGCACACAGGCTGTGTGTCTGTGCACGTGAAGACTATATGAAGCTTTCCCTCACGAGCGATACATGAGATTTCCATTTAGAAAATAGCGTCGGGATCGTGTTGAGTTACATTTTCAGTACTATTCTAATCTATGTGAACATGATGGCGGTGCACACGATTTTAACCTTTAATAACCTTTTGTCTTTTAAAAAGACATTGTTCCCTTTTAGATTTAACAATGTTTTTTGTAAAAGGTAGATGTGGCTGTTTTAAAAAAAATCTAATCAGGAATAAGCTGCAAGTTATTTAACAAAATCCTTTGTTGTCATCTGTGTTGCATTGTGGGAAGTATATTTAGTATAATTGGGGATATAAGTAGAAGTGTATGAAATGTGAAAAGGGGGTGATTTCCTATATTTCCACTCCGCTGCTTCTGTGCTAAGCGACATTTATATTTCATAGACGTCACTCTCCCCACACACTCGCACAACTCCAGCTGTCCACTGCTGGAGCATTACGGCATTCTGCATTCCAAGAACCACGGAGAGCATCCAAGGTTGCGTCAGCTGAAGCCATTTGTTCTGTTGCTCTTCCTTTAACAGATCGTTCCAAAGGAAGCTGCCAGTGTAAAAGATGAGGGTGAAGTCTGTGGTAGCCCCAGAAAAGTCAAACAAAAATGTATTAAAACGACTCCTTTAAGGTTTCAACCTTTCACATTAGTCACATTAAGGAGTCCGGTCCCAACGTTACAGCCTTTTAAAATATACAGCAAGTCCCTTTATGGCTTCAAGGTGCCTGAGCCCCATTTTGGCTTTGTGCAGTTTATACATTTAAACACATCTTTGCACTGAACAAGGACTGGAGTTTGAAGACTTGGGAAATCACCCCCCAAAAAAACTCTGATGATGTTCATCAAGGCACGCGACTAATTCATATAATAATATAATATAATAGTGGTAGTAGTTTAGAAAGGGTCATGTTGACTTTCTCAGCAGGGTGATATCTGAGCATTAGGTGGTGTATTTTAAGAATGAGGTAATAATTAAAAAAAAAACACAACTAAAACATTACCGTAGTTACTAAAGGATCTAGATGGGAAGCCATCAACACTAAAGACTCAGCTTCACACACCGCACTTGTTGGACAGAAAGAGTTTGTTTGCCATCTTTGGAAAAGGTTATAAGAACCTATCGTTGAAACTTCCTCTGCCAGCTTTGATCCTGTCAGGCCTAAAAGTAAAAAGAAAAACTTTGAAAGTGTAAGTCAGAACACCTGTTTTGCTAGATAGAGTCTTCAGATAGTTGGTGACCAGCTATTTTTACATATCCCATAAATACCCTGCAATCCGTGCCCTGTTTCGGGGCCTGCTGCTTTGTGTTGGACAGAATGTGCTGCTCTCTTGTCTCAGCCACAACGAGGACGACTCTCTTCCTGTCTTCACATTATCATTGTTCTATCAAATCAAGTTGCTGAAGGAGTTTTAAAGGGGAACATTGGAGTGGGACTGGATCACTGCATGCACGTTTTACTTACGTAGAACACGTAGAACTCCTCCAGAGCTTTTTGAGGATTTGACGCCGACCTGCACTCTGAAGAACGCTCTGAGTAGTAATGCACACTTGAGGCACGACGTTGCCACAGTTCCAGCTCGTCCGTTCTATTTTTGGTCGAAACGTGCAGATCTTGGTTTGTGAACGAGAGCTGAAGCAGTTTTTCTGTTGGTTGAGAAGCACGCTGAGTGACGGAGAGAAATGTATACAGGAGATGTTATCTGTGCTTCCAAACTGGGGAAAAAAAGATACTTTTCATCCAAGAAATTTTAATGAACAATTGACATTTCGTTATAGTGTATGTGGTCGACTGAGCGTCACCATGTCCACGCACATCTCCATGAGCAGCCATTGTGTTTGTGTGCGTGTGTGCAGTGTGAGGTTGACTGACCCTTTAAAAACATTATTTAAGTTCTAATGTTCTAATGAGTTATGACTGCTGCTCCTGAGGGAGGCATGCCCCACCCACCCACACACAACCACACCCATCATAACCCGTCATAAACTGTCCCTGATCACGCCTGTGGACAAACAGACGTGGTAAAAGAGTAAGAGTAAAAATGTTGATTCGTCTGCAGGCAGCGACTCGCTGGTGAACATCTGGTCCTCGGGGAGAAGCGTCGAACATGATGGTAGAATGGATGGATGGATGGTTGGTAGATTAAAAGGCTAATTCCTGAAACGTACGTGAATGAAGGCGGGATGGTGGCTGGAAACGCTGAGGCACAGACAGGCATAAATGAGATGAAATTTTAATGTTTCCGGAGGGGAAGTGTGGGGCATCGCAGCAGCACGCCGACTGTAGATCAGATACACATCTGTCATGTCGTTTAGGATTACGCCTACAGCTTGTATAAATGTTACAACTTAAGACACCACACATCATTAAAAAATGATAATTAAAGGCATTGAGTCAATAATTGTTGTCCTGAAACAGTTCTTGTTGTTTGTAGGGACACTGAGCAGCTATTGAAGGATTGAAAGTAGGCAAACACACGCGTCATATTCAGATGTAGTGTAAATATTTCAGCTTTGTCAGGTTTTTGGGTTTGTGACCAGATCCCTTCAAAACAGATTATATCGGCGCAAGTACTACTCCTAGCACAGCTGTAGCGGAAGCTAAGGGTAGGTAAAAAATAAAAAGGAGGCAATGAAAGAAAGGCGGCAAAGAGGACGACACCGTAGGAACGTTTGCTGCTAGAAATACAGGAAGTAGATCACGCTCTCTTCTCTCTGCTTTTCCAGCTGATGACCAAGCATCCGGCCAAACGACTGGGCTGCGGTCCGGAGGGGGAGAGAGACATCAGGGAGCACAGCTTCTTCCGCTACATGGACTGGGAGAAACTGGAGAATAAGGAGGTGCAGCCGCCATTCAAACCAAGAGCTGTAAGTGTGGCGCAACTGAAAATACGTGCAGTTCACAGGCAAAGTAGTCGTCCGCCGCGGCAGAGACGAGGAGTTGAGCTCCTGGTGAAGATGCTGATTGAAAAAGACAAGTCCTATCTCTGGTCTATCTCTTCTTCATGCTTCACTTTCATTGTGGTCTTTGTCTCTTTTTCCCTGCTCTTTATGGGACATTGCACACAGGTAAGTCAGGAGGCGGTGGCGTGGTGACGACGGCGGGGGGGTGATTAGTCCATAAGAACGTTGCGGTGAAGTTTGTGGTTGGTTGAGGATGATGCAGCATGCGGTGGTGACGGCGCTGTTTACCTGTTTTCTGGTCGCGTTGAGGCATCACGGCACGTGGTTAACGTTGTGGGCGGGTCTGTGGCGGGACAGACCCGCACCGTCTATGCCCTTCATCAACCCGAACCACCTCCCTATGACCCGTCTTTCACATGAATCATCCCTTGTGCTACAGCGTGTTTTTGGGAGACGGCGTTGCCCCAGTTTGCTGCAGAGGCTTCTTCTTCGTTGGGGTTAAACTAAGTTTAGAGTAAACCTCCGGGGAGTAAACATACGTCCATGCTGTGTGACCTGAAACAACTGTGTTTTGTTTTTTTCCTCCCTTACGGCAAAATGAGTTTGATCACAACTACAGTCAGAATGATGTCATCCTCAACTAAGAGAGACACACACACACACGTAAAAGGTACGCACACTCACACAGCCTTAGGCCACGCTGCCTTTCATGCAGCTGTCTGTGTCTGCGCTCCAAGCTGAGTCGGGAAACGGGAATGAAGCCATGGTACAGAGATGGCTCGAGTGAGGTTTATACAATCGCGCGCTAGAGCTCACCACGAGATTCCGCCGGTCCGGTTGTCTCTGCAGAACCCTCCGGTGTGACATATGTACGTCTGATCTCTCCTCCAGTATCTCCTCTTTCCGTTTGATCTCATCTTTCGTCTTTCACCTCTGCACTGTCACTTGCCATCTTCCTCTTCCTCTCCCTCCTAATACAGAGCAGAATCAGATGTCTTTGGTTCTGCGGTTCAGCTTGGCACATGAAGCCTTACTGCTAACTTTTTCTACAGATCATTGTTTGCTAAGGACGTTGGAGACTTACTGCGGCGTGACTACGGTCTGTTTGTGATCTTATACACTGCGAAATCCTTTGAAGAGTCTGTTCGAGGCTCGAGCGGAAGAGCTTCCGAGCGCGCGATTGGCCGACTGCCGTGCAGGTTTCATTTGAACATATATCTGTGCAACTGTCTTCATCCATCTCTCCGTCTCTTCAGCGATCCTCCTCAGGAATCGCATCCATTCATCTTCCCACCAATCCATCTGCTCACTGTTGCCATGCATTAACCCACCTGTCCTCGCAGTCACACATTTTTATTTGTCCTCTATGTGTCCTCGATTTTCTTACGTTTGATTCCGTTTATTTGCATGCTCTAGAGCTCGGTCTCAAACTCAACCTGGGTAGTGCACTACTTTAAGACGAGCCCCAAATGCAGTGTAATTCCTGTAATTAAAAATAAAAGCACGTAACCTTAGATTAGTGATGGGACACGCTCGAGACGTCAGCTGACGCTGTCTTAGCTCGGAGTTTAGTACTGAACGGATACTTCTAAACTTTTGCTGCATTCATTTCAATTCCCAATGTGGAAAAAATATTGTCATCTACTTCCCCAAACAGGTTAAAACAAACGCGAGTAATTAGCTGGAAATACCATTTGACCCTGGTGCATTTCTCATTTCACATATTTCCCCAAACTCTAAACAGTCTGGCTTAATTTCATTTGGTTTTCAGAGTTACAGAGATTTAATGAGTTTGTAGTTTTCCTTTGGGTGATGTTGTCAGAGGACACTGAATCCTTGTTGTGTTAATTAAAGCTTGGTGCAGTTATGGAGATGGGGGGGGGGGGGTGTAGCTTAGCTGTGAGGTGCACTGCACTGTCAGAGAAATCTAGTCAAGTTAATAATTAGGACTTGGATAGATGCACATCGCGTGGGTGTATAAGATCTTTTTAGGGTCCTGCTGGTCAGAAAGAGAAAATGAATTTTACAATTTAACTTAAAACTGAGCAACACATTTTATCTGTCACTTAAGATTAGACAGTGACACTGAGCTGCCTCTGAACACTACACAAGCCAGAACTGGTGTCGGTGGCTTTAATTAATAATGTCATCGACACAGTATCTTCAAAATATAAGACAGGCTTTGACGAACTGAAGCACGTAAAGAGCTTTTTGAGTTGTTCTCTGTGCTCTTTTGCATATTAGCTGATTATCTGATTTGTTTTATCATATCTCAGCAGGTCTCCGCAGCTGCAGAATATAATTAACCCACAATTACACATAATTATCTCACTGCTTTGAGCCTCGTCTTGTAGGACTGTTTAGAAATTCCGAGGAAATTCAAATATTACAACCCCAAAATCAAGATGGATTTTCAGTGGAAATGGTTTTTACTTACAGCTGCTGTGAGTAAAATGCTCATTACCCAGCCTCAGCGGTGCCGTGCATCGCGGCTGCTAATTCAGCGTACTGCACTGCCACAGGATGTTTGAGACTTCAGTGACCTTGTTCTGTTTTAAAGTGGAGTTGAATATGTTTCAAATATTTGAAAAAGAGAAGCAGAAACCTGAGGTGTCCTTGATTCGTCGTCTCCTGAGGGTGGCGTTTTTTTAATGGTGAATCATGCGCACCCCGAGTCCTGACACTTGTTCTGATATTTGAAACTATGTTCAAATGATGTCATCTCACACCCTGGTTCAACCCGCCATTCCCTTTCTTTTGTTTTCCTTCTCTTCCTCCCAACCCCACCCCAATCCGCTCATTCCTCTCCATCCCCACTCTCTCCTCCCCAAACCACCCCTCCCCCATGTTCACCACTCTTCCCCGCCCTCCTCAACAGTGTGGACGGGATGCTGAGAACTTTGACCGTTTTTTCACGCGCCACCCGCCCGTGCTGACCCCTCCTGACGAGGAAGTGATTCAAAACCTGGACCAGGACGAGTTCCAGGGATTCTCCTTTATCAACGCAGAGTTTCCAGGAACGCCTGCTACCGCCACTGCTGCCGAGCAGGCTTGATTTCAGCTCATGCATAGACACATGAACACACGAGAATACACACATACTTATAATGTCAGTCCCTTAGAAGCGTCGTCCTAAACAGATCCACAGACATATGAGCATTAAATGCGTACACACACTTTGTTCACACTGCTGCAACCCTAAATATGTTTTGGTCTCTTTTGCATGCACTGAGAAATAAGAACGAAAGAATTAGTTTGACATTTTAGGAAATAGGCTCATTAGCTTTGGTAGCACGGTCGTGTCACCACATTAACCAGGCCTCCCTTCCGACTTGCACTCCTGTCCCATTAATCTGATGGCTTCAGATGTGTCAACGTCATGTCTGAATGAGCACTCTGCTCACTTTTCCGTAAACGCTGTGACAGCTGGTCATACCGGGTCGGACCTAAGTAACGTTACAACGTGGCTCAAGTCTGAACTGCATGCATTCGCAGTAATGAACATGCACGCCCGGCACGAGAAGTCTAGGAAGGGAAGTTTTAAAAGCTGCAACCTTCCAACCTGAGGCGGAATGGTTAAGGGAAAAAGTGTAGTAAGAAAACGGGCCTCGTGCATCTTATGTCACTTACTGTACGGCTGTGGATGTGTCCTAAAGAAGCCCCGGGGAACCTTAATGTGAAATGTGACTGAGTAGCAGAAAGCTGTCACCAGACCTGACATGTGTGGCTCACGGTGAGAACAAAGTGTTTATTTTAGGGAACAAAATCAGCAGCAAAACTCAAAAGTTGATGCACAATTAAAGCACATTTTTGCATCGCTGAAGAATCATTTCTGACCCGTTTTCATCACCTCAGCTCCAACGAAGACATAACTGCAAGATTTCACTTGTAAGATAGTTTCAGCTTTTCATTCAATGACATTTATTTCGGTGAAAATTGTGATTTTTATTTCTCTTTCCAATGCATTTTCTATTAGGCCTATAGTTCTGGTGTGCTTTTTATTCCTTGTGTAATACTAATGGTGTCTGTACGTTTATCCTTATCTTAGCCAGCACTGGAATGCTTGACATACTCGTGCATGAGTTTCTTATCAATAATTGCCAGGGACTTTGTCTCCCAGCTGCATTTTAGCATCTACTCTTTGTGCCCCTCCACTGCCATTCTGTGACTCTATTTGATGGCTTTGAGGAAACAGTATTAGAGTGACAGAGCATTATTTGAGCCACTGAAATAATGTAAGATCATATTTGGGCCACAAAGGACCACGAAGATCAGATTTTGCGTATGTATTTATTGTTCGACACTGACATCACGGTGGTAAAATGCTGTTGGTAAATGTAGTCTTTAGCTTTGGGACAGTTAAAAAGATGGGGGAAAAAAAAACGACTTCATATACTCTGATTCTGTTATTTAGTATTTAAACAATGAAAGACATTAGCAGTAAGTTTCTTTTACAACAGCATGATTCCGATACCTGGGCTTTTGTTTACAGTGGACAGTGTTTGTGCACATGTGTTCTTTTTTTTATGTGTGAGAATGAGTGTGTGTATAAAACCGCACATTTTCATTTGAGGTTTTTCTATGTGTGCCTGGCCTGGCTTTTACATGTGTACCCCGCCCCTTTGCTCCCAACTAACTGGATCCACAAGTCGAAAAACACGAGAGACGAGAGAAATAAACGACAAAAGAAAATATTTTACCTAGTAACTTTTGCAGAATGTTGCATCCTTAGCAACAAGTTTGTGTTTCAATCAATATTCAGTACTATAACTTCCACAGAGATGGTACTAGTGGTGTTTGGCATCCACCAAACGCACTGAAACTGTAGGTCAAATACCAGAGCTTCTCAAAGACCCTACTCTCAAAGACCCTACTCTCCTGATCTAGTTGGGACCCGTCTTTTGTATGTGTTTTGTTGTTTCGTATGTAGGAAAGCATTTGCGGTGCGACTCACTGTGACTGGTGTTGTGCGAAAGCACAAAAATAAATTCCTTCCTCACTATAGCATCAGTAAATCTGGATAAAGGTTAAAGCGTGGTCTTCTGAAACAGCAAAGGGTTTGTCTTGTCTCATGTTTTCCCCTGCTGGCAATAATCATCTTGACAGGAAGGCAGAACTGGTACTAAATCAACATTTCGAGGACTCTGATTAGGACTGGAATTGATTTAAAAGCAAAGGCTATGAGCTTATGACGCTCATTGGTGGGCATGTGTGTCTTAGCCAGAGCGAGAACAGACTGTACTTTATCTGAGTGCAGCTAAAATTGTCTGTAAATAATTGGAGTGCTTCCTCAGATCACACTCCTCTTCCTCACAGAGGGACTTTAAAAGAGTCTCTTTCTGCAAAGTGGGCACATTATGAAATGACTTATTCAAATTTGATGCACAGATATTAGATATGTTAGTCTTGGGGGGGGGGGGTTATATTGTTTGGGTAGGTTAACCTATAGATTATGTCAATATCAATTTCAGTTCAGGTCTACCACAAAAACCTCTATGGTAATGCCATAGTTGAAGTTTCTGAAGTATTACTTGAAGTATTAACAGCTAATATCACTCACACAGGTAGATAACTGGTATGTTAAATGTCTGGTTCGGGACCAACCCTCACACTCACACAACAGCCCCCTGTAACGCATGGATTAGCTTGTTCCTGCCCCCGAGTTCAGCAGTGAAGTGCAGCCTTAGTGATTTCATATTTCATCCATGACTGTGAGTGTGAGAGTAAATGTCATTTCTTGTTTTTATGACGTGACAATCTTGAGCTGAATTCATTTCTAATACGTCTCACACCTCCATTGTCTGTGTCCTACAGTCTCTTGTATTATGCCGTTACCAAATATATGCAGGATATACTTATACGTAAATGTAAACATATATAAAACTGTCAAATGTGGACGTTTACATACAATATACACCACGTGGTCAGTATTATAAAGGTGTGTTTGTTTCTCATTCCTTCTTTCTGAAGGAGAAGCGAAATGAACTCTGCATGCGAAACCCTTTTACTAGGCAGGGTTTTCTATACGTCGACGATCCGAGGACGATTCACGTTTTCTGTCAGCAGTGCTTCAAAAGTGTGATCCGAGCTACTGTTGTATGCGCTATGTGTGGCAATAATGAAAAAACGAAATGCTCTTCACAATGCTTTCCATGTGCCAAATCTTTTTCTTGTTTTTCAGGAGAAATGGGCAAACCTAAAATAAAAGACTCAGAACAATGTTGTTTTCATGTGACTAAGAAATGTTTGGTCTGCGGTGGCTGCATTTCTGTTCAGTTCCTCTAATCATATATCTCTGTTTATGTTTATACATTTTTATACCTAACTGATTCCTCTCTCACACACACACACACACACACACACACACACACTCAGCTGCTGTCCACAGAGTGCAGACTGATTGATGGTAGGAGAGAATAATGAAGGTCTGGAGGACTGCGACTAAAGCATCACAAAAAGAAAGGAGGGGCTAGTGAGAGGGGTCGGTGATGAAGAGGTAGGGAGGGCATGAGGAAGCAAAGCAGAGCTCTGTGCAGCAGAGCAGGTGGCTACGACAGGCTGTGCATATTTCATAGCTGCCACTTATCATAAGAGCCTTTCCCTGATAGGGGGGGGCGTAGGTCTGATGACTTCAAGGAAATAACATGCAGAACACGGCCTATATACACACAGCCCTGCTGAGCCAGTCAGCCGCCTCACACTGCCACTCGGCTGTTGTCAAGGAGGTCCCTGCTCCCGCTGTGACTGGCTGCATATTTACTTTTAATTGGGGTTACTGTATCTCTATTGCACCGTTTACTACTCTTTGCACAATATGATATTTACAGCTATGGGCAAACTAACGTATGCAGAACCTGTGAACCATCAATGGCACGATGTGATGCGGAAACAAAGTCTCCAACTCCCATCAACCACCGGGGATGTAATAAAAAAAAGGCATTTCAGTGAAGTTAAACTTTAAAGAAGTTGATGTGCTGAGCATCTTTAGACGTTTTTGCCGATGACTGTATGGTCATCCCATACGAAACGTCTGGCTCAGGTACGTTGCTGAGCTCCTTTGTTGTGCATCTCACACTGATGGTCACTCATCCATCTTCTGACTCACACAGGCGCACGCTGCTCTTCATGCACGTCTGGTTCAGTTTCTCTGTTCCTGGTCACATGCGCTAACCTACTAAGGGGAAACTATAAAACATGGTCATGGATGCTGAGCTGAGTCAAAGCATCGATGCACACTTCCACGGCTGCTTCTGACGTCCACTTAGTGTTTTTCAGGTTCAACGATGGCTCCGTGTCACATTTCAGCACAACCTATGAACACAGCCAAACAACTCGGCACCTTTTGGAGACCAACACGTCTCCCCCTCTACGTCAACCCTATTCTAACGTTGCAGTGCAACTTTATTATAACAGCAACCCAGACTCCTGTGTAACAGTAAGTTCCAGCACATAAGCTGTCTAAAGTTTGTTTTGGAGTGGATGTAATAGCCAGTGTACACAGTAAGCTGCAGCAGTGCTGGACTGCGTGTGATAATTAATTCCAAATGTTGCGGCCCCCAAATTAAAGCCGGTGGCTCCAACACAAAGCAGCCTGCGCTTATCAACCCAAAACAGGTCAGCGTTCGATACTGCCGTTCATTCAGCCTCCTCTCCTCTTCACCTCCCCTTTCCTCTGCGCCTCCCACTCTTCCCACATCCACGGCTGACATCGGCTCGTCTCCTGCTAATCCTCTCGTTACTGAAAAAAAAGAAAGATGGGGCCGAGCGAGGGAAAGAGCGAGCCCGTGTGGGAGAGGGGTGAGGCAGGAAGGCAGCAGAGGGAAGGAAGTGAGAAGGACTCGGTTGTGTTTCTCTATGAAAACCACAGATTGTGACGCGAAAGATGCCGCGTTTGCCTCCATGTTGCCGTAAATTCTAACTTCTCCATCTAGATATCGCTACCAAGGGCAACTGACACTCATCTCGCTTTGCTGCATCTTGTTTTCCTTTCTCTCCGTATCTCTGCCTCTCTGCCTTACAGCGTTAACTGCAATTGAAGCGTGCTGAGGTGGAACACATTACGAGTTGGCCTACATGGCTCGCAGCCCTGTTGTGAGCGAGGATTTATGTGCACACATTTAGTAACTAACTGTGTACGGCTTTTAGCAACAGAGATTGCAGGACTTTCCACACATGTTGTTGGCGTATTCCTTCACGATGTTCTATGGAAACTGTGCACTACTCAGTCTGGCGCTGTATAGGATCTCCTGCTGAAAGAAGGAGGTGAAAGGTGGATGTCTGACAACATAGTCAGAGCTAGCAGTCGATGTTCCGCATGGACGACGCAGGAAGGAGCACTGTACTTTTGTGGTGACGGTCCCAGGATTGTAAGGAGAGTGAAAAAATGCATATCAGGTTGTTATGTTGTTGTAACACGACCCTGTTTGGCTGCACGCTATCGAGGAAAAGTGCTTTAGGATGACACATGACTGAGGTGTCCCAACCTGAAAGTTCATTAGAATCCACACTGCTGTGAGCAATGAATTTAAATTAGATGAAGACAGATAAACAGTAGCATCAGTTTCTTCCTAAAAGCTCCTCAAATGCCAGACCGTGCCGACCGTCTTGTCAGATCTGTTAGCGCAGGACAAATGACATTATAACCCTTCCTGTTAGGTTGTGGAGTTCAGTTGATCCCGTGTAACTGTAGCATAGTTACCTTCAAGTGTGGGCGCGCGGAGCCACAGATCAGAAAATCATCTCACTAAATGCAACGTTGATCTAACAAAATGACATGTTCCTACATCTGGAAAAGATGGTCGTACCAGCCAGTAGCGCAGGCCTCTCGAGATAACTCTAGACAATGTGTCCGGGAACGTGAGGTGGATCCGGGCCGGCTGTGGCAGGTGTGTCCCTGTGGACGGAGGGAGGGAGCTCCTCTCAGGCCACGGCAGAGTTGGCAGAAGGTAGGACACGCCACATTGGCTTTGTGGCTTCCGTGACCTCAGTAGCTCTCCTTCCCCTCACTGTCTCGCTCATCAACGTTTCTCACCCTGCTCCACCTCCTCTTCCTCTTGCTCTTGTCAAATAGTAGTACCAGCAGGAATAGTTTAAGCTTGAATTGATTTTGTGTCAGAAGTGTTCGACTAAGATTCCGTTTAACCTTCGCTTTGCTAGATTCTACTGTTCTTAATCCTGTCTCTTTTTCCCTTATCTTCCTCGCCTTACGAGCTGTTCTGTGTCTGTCACATATTACAAGGTGTCAGCTGCGTCTTGACTTTATGAATCTGCTGACACTGTCTTCACGCAGAAAATATTTATGGTTGTGTATATTAATGTGGCCAGTTTTTATTCTGTTCACTTCTTCCTCCCCTCTCTGTCGCTCTTTACGTACCTGAGTTCATATGACATGGTTTCTATGTAATGTAAAATCCAACTAAATCAAGAAAGGTTAATATTCACGATTCTTAAATGCAAGATGCTGAGAGGATTAATTAATGATCAATTTTTGAAAGTTCAATGGAATACCGATTGGCACACCTTTAGAAAAACTAGAAAAAAACCTTTGAAAACCAGTTTAAATTTCTTTATTTATACGAAAAAAGGACTTAAAAGTGGTTTGTTGACTTGACTTAGTGGTTTGCACTTTGTTGGTGTAGCGCACTGTGGGTTAGGTGGGAACGTGTGTGTGTGTGTGTGTGTGTGTGTGTGTGTGTCTGCACGTGGATGTTACCCAACAATCCTACTGTGAGTTTTATCAATCACATACTCACACACTCCAGGCCATATACTGTGTGGTGCACAGTGATAGGACCACACAGGGATTTCACTCGCCTCCTACACAACGATAAAGTTGTGATTCTCTTTCTTACTGTTCGCGCCTCTGTTTTAATGTTGGCCGCTCCTCTGCACCTTAATTATATTTAATGTGTCTCTGTCTTCTCTGTTCTCTCTGATTTAAGATCTTCCAGCATGAGTTGCCTGCTACTGCCTGATACTTACTTCCAACAACTGGTTTCCGTCTCTTTCTGTTCACGTTCATGCACTTTTTTATTGAAATATCTTTTCTTTCTGTCGCTTGTCATTGTACTTTTAGGTGTTTCTTATAGCATGCTAGAGTGATTAGCTAATTGTTATCACATGGTGGGACAAAGGTGATTTTAAAATAAAGACTGGACGGACAGGGGGTATGCTTGTCACATACGAGCAGCAGCAAAGCAGGAACACAGGATGAACCACTGTCCTCTTTTTCTGTGATGAAACCACAGAAAAGCAGCAGTGTTTTAGATGCAGCAAACCCAGACTACAATATTTCCATCCCATAATCTTTTTTCTGTCACTCTGAACAAAGAGAGGCATATTTCTAGCTATAAAAAAATTCTGCAACCCACAGATCTGGGTCTGATTATGTAAAAAAAAACATTTTAATGGAGAAGTTGAGAGTTTAAGTTATAAATAAAATAAAATATCATCCAAGTGTACCTAAATTATGTCAACTCTTCAAAAGCTCCTCACTTTTGGGGATGACTTGTTGATGATTTGTTTTCTACAAACCCTATAGGGTTGGTGGTTCGATTCCCAGTTCCTCACACACCCTGGCCAGATGTCGACGTGCTCCCAGACATTAACTGTCTGTAGCTGGACTGTATGACAACAGTAGCTCTTAACATGAACAGAGCAACCAAAATAAAATGATTTGTGCTTTTGTGCGGTTGAAAAGCAGCTGAAAGGTATCTGACTGTAATGCTTTTTCTCTCCCAATCATTCTCTACCATCGCACCCTCTCTCTTCACATTCTTTGAATTCGACCCGCAGAGGAGCCGCCGAGACACGTGCAACTTTGACAAGGAGTTCACCAAGATGGCCGTGGATCTGACGCCGACGGACAAGCTCGTCATCATGAACCTGGACCAGGACGAGTTCCTCGGCTTCTCCTACACCAACTCTGAATATGTAGCACCGGCTAATTAACACACACATTGGTGGACTGGCAGAGAAGGAGGTTTCAGAGCAGATAGAGCCGTACAGTTAGGCGTGTGTGTGTGTTTGTGTGTGTGTTCAGTAAATGTCTGCATTCCTTTAAGGCCACACCGAGGCTCATCCAATACTTCAGCACATGAAAGGTATCACAACACTGAACTTGCACAAAACACCAGATACCAAAGATTTTGAAGTATTGCATCAGAAATGTCCCAGTTAAACCTTTTTCTACACACACAGTTTATCTCCAAGTTCATAAGGCTCCACTTTCTTTCTGTTTTATTCCGTTAGCTGCTCTGTTTATAGCGTTGGCCTAGTTTACTAGTGCAACAAATGCTTTACCATTGTCAGTATCTTTGTTGCTGTAGAGCCGTAAACTGTTAAGATCCTATACATTGATTTTCCAGGACAAACCCAACTACATAATTTTACAAAATAACACAAAGAAGGTAACAAAACAGTTCTTTGTGACAGAGTCTTGTTAAACAAACAGGATTCTTTTAAATGCTGCCGTGTCGTTTGCCTTATTGATGCAGTTGGTTTTTTAATTGAAATTATGTCCATACATGAAAAAAAGACGACGTGTGCATGGTATGTGCAGCCATCGTTGTACTGTCGGCGCGTCGGTCACTCTTTCACTCGTAGCCACACTAACATGCATTATGAGGAGCAGTTCCATGTGCACGTGTTAACCATTGTTGCCTGTAGACTGTCATGAGCGGCATGACGCATGCTCAGCCTGAACATCTCACACTGGGCCATCACAGATGCTCCTAATGAGCAAACTTCGCAGCCTGTCAAACTGGTTTTGCTCTTCTTTGGCTCTTTTTTTAAATTTTTTTTGCTTTTTGGTCCTGATCCAAACTCCTGACGAGGCCTCACTGGGAGCCTAGTGTGACGCTGTGTCACAGAGTTGGCAATGCAGCAGTCATCAGTGGCGCGCGCCCGCATGCACACTTAGACGCTCACACATTAAATGAGGCGCCACTCTGACAACCCTCAAGTGAGCGCTTTCACAAACAGCAATAACAGCGGCAGTGCTGCTCATCTCAATCTTTTATTTTCCACTTCTTTCCCCAATCTGTCTGTGCATACGTTTGTTAGTACTGCGCGACTGTGCCTATACTGCAAATGCCCGTATGTTAGAATATATGTGTGTGTGTGTGTTTGTGGTTTATAAGGCTTCAGTGGTTACAACCAATGCCTTCAGATTCTACAAATCTGCCTTCAAACCACATT
>JAUMHF010000025.1:14441173-14462718 GCA_032359275.1 Microctenopoma steveboyesi | reverse complement strand
TCCAAAGTAAAGCGCCCAATGCGGTAAGTTAAGTTTTTGTTGTTTTGTGTTAACGCTGCTCAGCGTTAGCGAACTTCACAAAGTAATTAGTCAGCGTCTAGTGACATATTCGTCCAGTTAGCATCTTATTAGCAGTGGTGCTGCAAGGGTGTCTTGGGGCCCCAGGCCAAAAATTCCATGCGGACCCTCAAACTAGGTTTAATCATACGCAGCTTATAGCATCCAACACTGACAACACTGTGATCATATTTTTAAAATAAAAATTGTTAAGGCCGTCATAATTCTACTTTATGAAATCTTAATTTCTTACAAAAAGATCCAAAACACATAAACATAAAAAATAAAAGCTAATTAAATAAATAAATAGTAATAAGGCCTGAAAAACAATAAGACAATATAACTGAAAAACCACACAATATATTTACCAAATTCCCATCAGCTGTAAAGGGGTTTGTGAGATGTCCTATAATGTTGTTACCCCACGGGCTGGGGGCCCCAGGCTACTGCCTGCCTTGCATGTCCGCTAGCGGCGCCTCTGCTTATAAGTTTACCAAGATCATGTAAGTCGTGTTTGTGTTGGAAATATTTATTTTTACTTATTTATGATTCTCTGTGAGGATGCCTTGTTGTGTTACTGATCAACAATGTTTCCACGTGTATTTTATTGTAGTTCTTCTTACACTTGGTAAAGAAAACGAATGTGCAATAAATGCCCGGGAAAAGAGAACACCTTGTTTAACGTTTAAGTTACAATACACAAATTCACAAACTACCTACTTGTGTTCATATGTGCACAGCAGCCACGGACACACACACACACACACACACACACTCTTCAGTGTGTTAAGTGAGCTGAGTAGCTTGGACCACCTTGTGAGGAAGCCCCGATACTGTGGAATCATTAAAAACGGTCCGTGGCTCTTTAAATGGCGTACTGCTGCTCTCCCGGGCGCGATTCTTTACGCATCACTTGCCTATCTCTCTCTCTCTATCTCTCTCTCTCTCTCTTCCTCTTTCTCTAACTAATCAGTGCGGTGCAGTGGGGAAGAGGGGGGGTGAAGAAAACAGAGGGGAGAGTAACGCCAAGCGTCGACTCAGTACCGAGAACAGCTCCTCCGCGCGTCCCGTGGCACATTCAGAACCATGGACAGCTCTCCAGACGCGGCACGAACTCTTGACGCGAACGCGGCAAACGGCGCGGCAACCGCGTTGCCTAAAGCCTGACGCTTCAAGACTGTAGACGCTGTGAACCAGGAGACGTCACCGTTTATAACACTGTGTCTGTGTTTACACAGAAATAACGTGCTATCATATTACCTCCACCGCTTGGACAACACTAAACGCTGGTGGTCTACTTTTCCAGAATCTGCCAACATAAAAAAAATCATGTTTATGGATTCTTGATCTCTTAAAGTGAGGATCCTTCCTCCCTGAAACTCTAAACATGTTCTTCCTTCTGGACCGGAGCTCCTTGTGCTTTATACTGACAGCGTTGCGGCGGTAGGCGGGACATGCAACAGTGGCGGAGGACGATTGGCTCCTGAAGGGCGCTGTCATCCGCGCACCCAATCCGCGTCGAGCAGTGCGGCCTCGGGCGGAGTTCGGGGAGACGCGCGGTTAGTTTTAGTTTGTGTTGGTTGGACGGAGAGAAGGAGGAGGAAGACGAAGAGGAGGACAAGGAGGAGGAGGAGGAGGCGACGGCCGTCATTTTTTTTTCTATTTCTACCAACGGGCACGTTTCTCGGGAGCAAACCCAGCGTGTGTAAGTGTCCTGCAGGCTCCCTCCGGTTTATCCTGATTGTGGACGAACTTCGGCGACGACAGAAAGGCTGATGCATGAGGGGGGGGGGGGTTTAGATTATGGCGTGTGTGGAGCCCCTTTAAGGCTCCTCTAACTTAAATACCAGCGCTGCGCGTTTCTCAGCTGCAGATAATAAAAAGCATCGACTGCGTCTGTGGACGACTCACCGTAGCCTGTCCCCCGGACACCGAGGACCAAGAAGAAACGACCAGTGACTCAACAGCTGGAGTGGAAACCACATGACGGACCTCGGCCAGCATCCCCTGGCTCTTTGCAGCTGACGCGTAGGCTTTATTCGTTCGCCCATTCTTCCCGTCTTATAGCAGGAGACCGAGGGAAAAACATAAATCGCCTCTGCGCCGCTTTCATTTGGACGGTGCTGTAACAGGGAGTGGAGGAGATCCTCCACCCGTCAGTAGGACCAGCGGAGAGTCAGGAGCGGTTCGCCTAATGAACGATGCTCCGGTACATCCAAACGGAAAACGCTCCGCATGGTTACAGCAGTCAGTAAAACAAACCAACCCCGCTTATTGCTGTTGTTCTTAAGATGGAGTCCCCCTACGCAGGCTGCTAAAGAAGAGTAATAACGGGGCACGCCGACCACCAGCGGCAGAAGTTGAAAGGAGGGAGGCAACGGGGCAGATTACTGGCGACGCTCGCCCCGGGAGAGAAGGAGCGCGAGGCGGGCCTCTGACTGCCTGACTGGGGGCAGCGCCGGGGGAACCGGGAACAACCGGTGGCAGTGGTTAAACCCGCGTGCGTGCGTGCGAAGGTGGTGGTTTTGGATGCGCGAGAGCGACTGACGCGCCGCCCTCCCACCTTCCCGCCCTTTGCGAGCCTCCCCGTTAACTCCGCGGACAAGGCAGCCAAGTACTTGTTATCTCTCGCTCCGCACTTCACGGGAAACTCCACCTCTTACCCGGTTCCTGAATTTATCTCCCTGACGCTCGCGGGACGCAACGGAAGCGCCGGGCTGCGCGGGGAGAAAGCTTAGGACGCATAGGGGTCGCCTATATGAAGATGCTGATGTGTGACCGCGGCGTCCAGATGCTCGTGACAACGGTGGGCGCGTTCGCCGCCTTCAGCCTCATGACCATCGCCGTGGGCACCGACTACTGGCTGTACTCGCGCGGCGTGTGCCGCGTGAAGAGCAGCGGCGACAACGACACGAGCCGCAAGAACGAGGAGGTGATGACGCACTCCGGCCTCTGGCGAACCTGCTGTCTGGAAGGTACGTGATCAGTCTGACTGTGCCTCCGCGTTATCGCTGCCTCTGGTTCTGTGTGTGTGTGTGTGCAGCTGTTTGTTTAACTCTGGCAGACAGTGTGTGTGCGTGTGTGTGTGTGTGTGTGTGTGTGTGTGTGTGTGTGTGCGTGCATGTATGTGCCAGTCTTACACTGTCCCTGCCACTCACACACACACAGAACACACATTTCCCCTATCGCCTGTCTAACGGTGTATATCTACCACCAGATGAGCTTGGTCTGCTCACTCTGTGTGTGTGCGTGTGTGTGTGTGTGTGTGTGTGTGTGTGTGTGTGTGTGACAGCATCCCATAATCCGTGTAACTCAGTGTTTAAGACGCTGCCCTTCCTTGTGCTCACCCTTCCACCCCTTCCTCCGCTGCGCAGCAGAGCAGAGTAAAATAGCTCTCGTTTGGTTGTCATCACACTGTATAGCTTAAGGTACAAATAAAGCCCTAACAGGCACAAACACAGACAGCTGGTGCTGTTATTAGCCAGTCAGCTGCACCACTAACAAGTACCTGAATCTGCACACTGTTGCTGGGACTTGGAGCCTTGTTAGAAATGTGTTCCTGTGAAGCGGTGTCGCCCTGTTGTCGTTAGAAGAGCAAGAATTACAAAGAGTAATTGGCCCAGCGTGGGTGGTGCTGGGATCTGTTCACAAACACCTCAGAGAGACCTGTTGATTGATGCAAACACTCAGTGTAACTCTTAAATCTCATCAGAATAGACTGATGCACAGTAGTCACTAGAAATACTAAGAATGATGAAGAGCGTTAAAATGTGGTGGCTCCAGCGATGTCACTAAATTAATCTCCAGGCCCGTCCAAATCCAAGTTAAACACAAAATAGGATCCAAAAGAATCTTAACTATTGGTAGTGGAAGTGAAAGAACGTTTGCCGTGAAAAAGTGAGCATAAAATAAGACAGAAAGCCCAAAGGGCTGGCAAATGTGTTTGTGGGACATCTTAGAGGGTTGGAGATTGAGGTTGCAGTTGGGGTTTGTCCTTGGCCGCATGTTGTCCTCTATCTCTTCCTAACTGTGTCTTCTCTGTGGAATAGGAAACAAGGCAGAGGTGCTGGGAAACTATTATAAATGTGTGTTTTTGTGTCGCTCCAAATCACAGTGGAAATTTCCCTTAATTTTTTAGAACACTTTTAGCAACTCTCGACAGTTTGGTGGAAGCAGCAGCTGCCCACGGAGACAAAGCCGAACTCGCTCACTGCAACGCCTCAAACATCTCGTCATCATCTCATGTGGTGTCAAACATCAACCTAAGTGCAGGTTATGGATAGTTCATGTTTTTCTATTACTATTGAAAAATACATTGCGTCCAGCGGGAGCTTGCAAATGTGTGTGTGTGTGTGTGTGTGTGTGTGTGTGTGTCTGATGCAGCCAGACATAACCATCTAATTCTGGTGGGCATTGGAGGCTATTACAGGGCCAGATGGTGCAGGTATAAAGCTTTATTGAATGCACATTCTCATTTATACACACACACACGCACACACACACACACACACTTGTAATGATGAAAAAAAAGACAAATTCTGACTAAGGCTACCAAATAAGCATAGCTATGGGAGCAGTGCAGCAACTTAACACAATGTCAGCACAATGTCAGCGCACACATGCACACACACAGACTCGAAGACACGAGTGTGCACATGCTCTTAAGTGTCTGCGCATGCAACAGAATGAAACAGAGTAAGTTCTCTTACGGTATCTCCTCCTTCATTCTGGCCATCTTATATCCACTTCACTTATTCCCGGGTCCCTAGTGGTCATGGTTTTATAATTCATAAAGGCCTCACAAACTGACAGGAAACGAATGTCGCTGAATGGTGAGTGGTGGCTTGTACTTTGCCCGACATTAGAGAGTGAGGGTAGAATGGGTGAAGCGGGTGGAGAAACATGCAGTATATGCTTACATCAAATGTACAAAGCAGTCGAGCAACCCCAGCTGCATGTAGCACCAAGCACATTTTATCAACACAATGGCCACTACAATTTCCTCCGAAGTCAGTAGCTAAGCCAGAATACTGCTCACGCCAATTATGAAACACGTGCTTGCAGTTTATCTGAAGCTGAAGCCTCTGGTTAAACAAAATCTCTTAGTATTTGTCTACAAAATCCTAATTAATATTAATTTATGTATGTATCTGTTCAAAGAGATCCTTATCAAAATCTTAAAGTTATTGTTCTTATAAAATATCATCCAATATATTGCAAACGCTCAGCGCTCTAGTTTGTGTGCGGTCAGATTGGGACTCCTTGCATGGGGTTCATGTTTGTGTCTTTGTAGCGCTACTGAGGTGCGAAGCTTCCACTGTGATAGATGAGCACGAGAAAGTCAGAAAATGAGAAGAGAAAAGCACCATGGAGGGAGGGGGGGGCAGCAGACAGAGCATGAATGAGGAGAGACAAGAATGTGCATGAATGAAGCAGGAGAGAGAGGTGGAGAGGAGCAGTGGGGGGGGGGGGTGATGGATGAGCCGTGCATGGCCTCAGCTTCAGGTGAATCTCAGGAGAGCGTTTGACCCCAGCAGGGATCTAAATGATCACATAGTAATAGAGGGACGGTAGATGGGGATGAAATGACCAGGCGGCAACGGCAGGAAGGAGATGATGAGGAAAGAGTGAGGTGAGGCTAGGGGGCGAAGGACAGAGGGAAAAAGGGAGGTCGCTGCATAGGGAGATAGGCCTTCATTAAATACTGTGTCTGAGATAAAAATAAAACGATCCGCTGACAGAGAGCGACCAAGGTAAGAGACAGGGGCAACAGGAGGGTAACGGAGAGGATAAGTAACAGATACAGGAGAAGAGGGTTGTCTGAACAGAGGTAGCATTTAGTAAATAACTCCTGGAGATTAGGTCAGGAGAGGGATGAGGGTGTTCAGCATGGAACATATGGGATTTTAATTTCAGATTTGTTTAATGATAGTTTTTTTCCTATAAAACATATTTATTGGATGTGACTGTGTTTTATTCTGTTCTTGTTATGTCATGCACATCTCCTATTTCTAGCCCCCATAAAAAAAAACATTTAGCAGATATTTGAACCTGTGTTTTTTGGCTTAATGAAATACGACGATCAGAGCTCCACTCACATCTGTAAGGTACATTTCCAGCCAGTTACTTCGCCTAACTCAAGAGAGCGGAAACAGGGGAACCTTCCAACGCGGCAGCCACTGATGTGAGGATGACTCTTACCTGTTTCAGCAAAACAACGCCTGCTTGTGCTAACACAGGAGCACAAACAAACAAATTTGAAGAATGACCTATAAGGAGTCATTTCAGTAGTGTCAGATGGGAAGAGCTGGAATAACAACTAATGCTCAAGTGGATGGATGAAAGCAAAGCGCACACACGTTTGAAGGGAATGGGAAGAACGAATGTGCGGGGAGTGAGTTACAGTAAGGGAGGGGTGAAAATTTAAAAGAGGAACACAGATATGTTTTAAGAGAACGAAGGAGAAAGAGAACATTGGTGGGTCTGACGAATAAAAAAAGGGGGAAAGAAAAGAGAGAGAGAGAGGGGAGAGGTGTGTAACCAAGCAGAACCTGTCTCGTTTTCTTTCATCAGCCATTGCCGTGGAAACTAGCCTCTTCCCCTCTCTCTCCTTCTTTCCCTCTCTCCCATCTCCTCTCTCCTTCACACTGGAAAGAGGTAATCAGAGAGAGTGAGAAAGGTAGTGGCAAAGAGAGAGAGAGAGAGAGAGAGGAAGAGGCACGGTCACCCACAATGAGCTGTCAGAGGCGTTCTGAGGAAACAAGCAGTCCAATTTGCTCTGCTTTGCAGCTTCCTTTCCTCTCCCATGTTCACTCCCTCCTCTTCTGTTTTCTAGTTGGCATAATCCTTTATAATATAAGTGCATGTGGCAAGTTTGAGGCTGGTCACTCACATGCAGCTTTTAGACTACACACCAACGGCTGCAGGAATTACGGCGACCTCTTGACCTTTTCTGTGCCACCACCATGTTTTAAACAAAGATGCTACTTAAAATGTATTTATATTAAAGTACTGCTGTGTCTACGTAAAGCCTCCCGTCACTGCTAGTTTGGCTGCTGACGATTAATCTTGTTTTAAACCAATGATCATTCCCTAAACTTATCGCACAACACAGCGAAGAATGACATCAATCATTTTAGAAACAGCCGCTGACAAATGATGTCTCTCAGCTTTCAGCTGCGTCATGTATGCAGTCTTCTTAGAAAATAGTGACAAACGACCGGTTTTGTTATTTCGAGGGGAGGACGTGTGGCTGGGAACACGTCTGAGCATTCCTCCTGCAGGTATATTCTGGAAAACCCTAAAAGCCTTTCGTTCTTCACCGGGATTATGTTAGGAAAGCTGTCAGCAGCTGGCCATCAAGGATAGTCTAGACCAAGCCTGGCGCTCAAGGTCCAGTGCCCTGCTTCTTTTTCAGCCTCCCCCCCACCCACTGCTGATTACCTGAGCCAGGTGTGAGAAGCCAGTCAGAAGCTGGAAGATACCATCTCAGAGTGGGTGTTGGAAAAGGTCCATGTCCTGATCAATCTGATCAACACACTCCTCCTGGTCCTTTCTTCTTCCGTAATTCGTTTGATTGCTTTGCAATCGCCTTGTAATTCAGTCTAACTTATGGTGTTTCTGCTCGAACATACTGTACATCAAATGTGCGGTGTAGGAGAGCGATCAAGGACACACAGCTGGCAGCTCGTGACCAGCTTGTCACGATCGTTGACACATCTGGGCACACTGTGCTGTTTGTGTTTATCTCCTTTTTAACCTTGTTTTTTCTAGTGGAATATTTTCTCTGTTTAGCGTGCGAACAGCACTAATCTTCTTCTATGAGCGGGACTAGCCATAGGCAGACATGTAAGAGCGGTTCATCTTTGATGTAATGTTCTGATACTGGGCTACTGATCAACACAGCACTGGATCTGTCAATAAGGATTTTAACACGCGACAATTGTGAAAGCTAAATAAAATTTGATAATTATGTAGATAGATTTAAAAATATCAGCATGAAGCAACAGGGTGAGACATAGATAGCAAATAAGCGTAAACAAGAGGTATGAAAACTGAGAGTAGGATGTGGGGTAGAGCTAAATAATAAAAGTGTGTTTGCAGCTCTGCACTCTCACGAACAGCCAACAGTTAGTCAGGCGTCAGTGAAATGGAAGAGTTTCTCCTCCCCGACTCATCTGTTAGCCCTTGGACGTGCTGTACTACTGTTTTCATGCATACTTTTAAGATGTGCACGTGTGTGTGTGTGTGTGTGAACCTTGTCACAGTCTCAGAGAGCCTCTTTCAAACACCGGGAACACAACTATGCTGGCTTCCACTACTCGGTGCAGACATCTTGGCAGTCAACATTGCTCTGTATGTTGTATGCGCTGTAATATGACAGGCCCGTTCAGCTCACAGTATTTAATTATTATTTTAACTCACAACAGGGTGGTGTACACAGCTTTATAACACACGAGAGGGAATACCCGTGTATATATATATATATATACAGCCACAGTGTATGAGGCCCAGGGGAGAAAGTAGACTACATGACGTGAGATAAAACATACAGACGCACACAGGCAGACAGTCGTGGACACACTAGATTCAATTCCCTATTTGCTGTGTCCCATAATACTTTGCTACCACTGTGGCTGGCGCAGCCCTCAGGCCATGCTGACCTTTGTGAGGCAAATGTCTGCTGAAAGATGCTCCCTCTGTGTGTGGAAAAAAAAGTAGTTCATGTGTACATGCATGCTGTTTTGTTTCCTGTACGTGTGTGTGTGTGTGTGTGTGTGTGTGTGTGTGTGTGTGTGCATTAGTTTGCTGATAATTACACTGAAAAAGAAAAGCAGCCAACAGCAAATTTGTGCTCGCAGCTCTGCACAGAAACACTCACCCACCATGCAGCACGCATAAACCCAGAGAGTCAGGTACACACGGTCTTGAATGTCTACGCACACACACACACACACACACACGCATGACTTCATACGCAGACACGCATCATTAAACACAGAACAAAACAGCGGCGTGCCGCTCGTATTGACGTTACTGCACGTTTAAATGAATGTGCGGTGCTGCTTCAGATTACGGGAAATAAGTTGCGTGTATGGTAAATAAAATGTGTGTGAATGTGACGCACCGACACACAAATTAAGAACAGGCAGTAAGTGTGGGTGGGGGTCAAGCTAACTTCCCTCCGTGTTTCCTGTGATGAAGGAGGGCTGTTAACCTATAACATGATGGTATTAACTCTGACACTGGTCGATAGTGGAGGAAAGGGTATTTTAAAAAGGCATTTATAATATATGCTGTGTATGTATAGATATTAATAGTTCAAGTCATTTGAAGGCAAACAGCTAAAAAAGGTTTTAGAAACACACGCATCTGACACTGTGCAGGAATAATAACAAAACGTTGCTATGATCAAGACAGATAAAATCAACGAGCAGACTTTTCTCGTTCTATTCAAAGGAGCATTATTAAACCTAAATAAATCCTGTGCTGGGTCCAAGTCGGGTTTTACCATACACACTGAACAAGTAGCCCTAATATTGTACATTACCTGTCTGATCAGGCAAGATCATTTTCAAAATGATGACCTCTGAAATAATTTCACTGACATTTCTCATGCTTTATAATGAAAGCTGCTATAATGACCCTTCACTGTAATCAATTATCAGTATGAGGCTGCTTGGTGAAGTCTTGGCCACGGGACCTTAATCACTCCAGTTCTGACTAGCTTGTCAAAATCTACTACTTATGTTTCATCTTGATAAAGAATATTAATTAAATATGGATGTGTGCAAGTTTATTTAAAAACCCTGAGAACTGAAAGACTGTTAAAGTGAACGCGACAAGTAAAGGAAAAACAGAACATTTGAAGGTAAAACTCTGCAAAACCTCACTGAAGGAATGGATGCATGTACAACCATCTTATCTGTAGTCAGACCTGCATCAAAATACGTCATCTAGAGCTGCACAGTCAAAGTTAGTTTTATGTAAGTTTAAAGGGAGAATAATACCATAAAAACTAGATCAGCAACAAAGGTTACAGACTTTTTCCGTACTTGTGTTACGATCAGATTGACCGTCAGACAAACAGGTCTGGAAATCTGACCTCAGTTGTGAAGATACTGCTAAAGAGACGTTGTTAGAAAAGGTCAAAACCAACATTTTGAGTTTGCTTCAGCCGGACTTTCAGTACTCGGTGTCTGTGCTGAAAAATCTGTAAAGAAAGTCAATATCACCAGACACCAGACCTTCAGGGAAAGTTGACCCACGCAGCGACCAACAATTTAAGAAACACTGCCTCTAATCACTGCTGGAGGCTTGATTTAAAAAAACTGTTGTGCAGTCATTAGTCATATTGTGCTGTTTAGCTCACAGGATCCTCACAAGCGGACAATAAGTGCTTCTTCTGAAGGTAATTGTATTCTCGCCAAACTCAAGTTTATACTGCTGGCCACATATATTCATAGTTCTCGTCTTCCCCCCCACGCTGGTGACACGTGTTTGTGTGTGCTGAGGCCTAATAGTTTTAAAGATTCCCAGTGTGCTGTTTGTTACTCATACATCATCTTGATGAGCACGAACTGACCCGGAGGTCCAGGGCACCAGTCTTAATGAGTCTCTCCCTGCCTGCATGTGTGTACGTTTGGATTATTTTTAGCCTTTATTATTTTGTTCGTGTGTCTGTGTGCATATGCATGTTCAGCATGTGTGTGTGTGTGTGTGTGTGTGTGTGTGTGAGAGAGAGAGCTTTTAACTGAGTTGACTCATTACAGCACACGAGGCCGTTTGATGCTCTACAGATCAGAATGGTTCGATATAAATCCTTTCATTTTAGAAGCTGGAAGTATAATTCATTTACTGGCTGCTAGATAGAAGGCAGAGCTCTGACTGAGGGCGATTTACTCCTCGGTGGGTCCAGCAGGAACAGTTGCGTCTCTGCTGCTCACACTACAGGATAAAGACAGCAGCGTTTTTATTTTTATCAACAAATCCCATGCAAAGGCCAAAGCCAAGAATGTATTGATACTAATGACACGACAGTACATGTAAGCATGGGCACTGCAGTTTATTTGAATTAAAATTATTTCAGTTTGGTGGGTCTCATCCTTCCTTTGTCTCACTTCTTTTTAAATGTCTTTCTGAATTTGCCTTTATTCTGTAGCCGGACACACACACAAACACACACAAACACACACCAGCATTTTGTTGTTGTGTTTGGTACTTTTTTATTTCAACATCACCACTGCATAATCGTCAGGAAGGAATATATTTCATAGAGGGAAATCTAATCTCTAATCTCTCTAATTTCCCCTCCCTTTGTGACTTTGGGTAGGAGATATCGTGCCGTACAGCTTTAAATTGGTTGAAAATGAGTTGTGTATCTTTTGGTGCAATAAACTTTGATTCATATGAACATTTGACAGAGTATTATCAAATGTAGATATCAAAGACTTTACAAACATCTTTTTGTCTCTCAGTCAAAGGTTAGTTACTATCCCTGAGCACATGAGCTGGATGAATCAATTTGAGTGATTTTCTGAGTGTGGGTACTGGAAGAAACCTCTTCATATGCAAATAAGCAATTAGGCTGAGTCGTTCATTTGTTCAGCGCCTGCCTCTATACTCCCCGTTCTCTCTAATTCTCCTGTGCCGTTTTACCACCAAGCCTCTTTCAACCAGAACTTCCTCTTTTCATCCTCCTTCCTCCTTCATCTCCCTTTCTCTCCTCTTCCCCTTAATCCCCACCCCCTCCCTCGTCCCTCCCCCCGACTCCCTCCTCTCCCCTGTGGTGTTGACCATGTGTGAATGGCTCTGAATGATGGGTAGGATAGGATGCACACATACAGTAGGGCCGCGCGCACACTCGCGGCAACACTCGCGTAGAGGATGCTGAGAGATGTGTGGTGTGTGTGTGTGTGTGTGTGTGTGTGTGTGTGTGTGTGTGTGTGTGTGTTGGAGAAGGACCTGTACAAAGGAGGATGAGTCACTCTCTGCACATAGGAGACTGCATCCTAGTCAATACAACACACACACACACACACACACACACACTCTCACACACACAAACACCAAGTGACATATACTGATATAAACAACCAACAGAAAGGTTTTACTTACATGATTGATAGTGTTCATGCATCAGTATAATGAGCTTGGTTGATGTGTGTGTGTGTGTGTGTGTGTGTGTGTGTGCACTAGATGTCTGTATTTAACACTAATGTGTGTTTTCGTATTCTACGTGGCAGTTTGTGTGTGTGCTGGGTGTGATAAGGCTTTTCATTAGTGTTTCCCACTCATAGCCTGAAGGCTACAGCTCTGCCCTGCATCATCTGTCATCTCTCCATTTCTCTCTCTCTCTCTCTCTCTCTCAGTGAGCATTTCTTTCTGTGTATAGTTTATGTCTACATGCCGAATGCATACATTCACTCTGCAGAAATGTGATTTGATTGAGCACACACACACACACAAAAAGATGACATTTGTTCATGTGACAAAATTTAAATCCATCCAACTCTAAGACCCGCAACCAAATTCATATTAAATTGACGAATTAAAAAATGATTGTTATGTGACCGGTTAAAGGAAGTAGTTATTACCTTAGTTGCACCCCTAAAGTGGAAATCCAGTGCATTTTCAGTGTTTTTTTCATAAAACAAATGGTGTTTCGCTTGTGCAACAATAAAGATCTGACCTCATTACAACTGATCTGTGTTTCTCCTCTACAGGGACATTCAGAGGAGTTTGTAAGAAGATTGATCACTTTCCAGAGGATGCTGATTATGAGGCAGATGCTGCTGAATACCTCCTCCGTAAGTTTGACATGGACACGGTACACACAGAAACCTTTAATAATAATAATAACAAATAATTTGCAGCTACTCTCTGGTCTCTCTATGGCCTGAGGTGGACATGGACGGTGTGCTCATATTGACCTTGACCTTTGACCACCAAAAGTCTTAGCAGCTCTTCCTAATTATGGACCAAATGTTTGTTTTGTTTTTTTATTTTAATGTCTCAAGAAAATACCCTGAATTTCTTTAAAGGGCAAAATGAAAAATGACCACGTTGTTCTTTTAGCGCCACCCGCAGGGCAAACGCCTACCTCTGCTGAACTTGAATCGGCTGTAATAGGAATGCTCGATGGATAAGAGAGAATGAGTAGATGGTGAGAGGTCCTGCATGTATTGCTCAGCTTTCAGCTGCAGAAACAAGGAGGACGTAGAGGGAGGACACCTAGAATAATGGAGGGGACAAACTAATGTGGTTTTACCAGGAAGCACATTGGACTAATTGGAAAATAAAACATTGTCGTGTTAAAATAGAACTAGAATACACCACGACTGTAATTTACCTGAAAACAGAAAGACACCATCTCTCTTTTTTAACTCCTTACATATTGGGAGTAAATATGTGAGACAGAGCGAGGAAACAGCAGGAACAAAAAAAAAAGCAAACAAAATGGATTCAGCCTGTGCTTCTTTTTCATTGCTCCATTGAACACAGAGTAACATCCCCAGAGGCGGCCAATTAGATCACAGGCGTCAGAGCTGGCCGGCCAATAGGGAGCGAGGACCTAGTGACCGGCATTTCTCAGAGCCCAGGGGTGTGGGCCACACAGGCGAGGCATATGTGCTCAGCCGTAAAACGCCAGTGGTCAGTGCAGCTGTCAGTCATGCTGGATATGTTTTGGACTGTAATAACATTTTTGCAGTATCTACAGATAAGTAACTCTCTTTTTTTTATTAGAAATTAAAAGAGCACACAGCTCCGTTCTGCATGACAAGCTGTTTGCAAACATCACTCAATATGTTACCGCGTCCTGCACACATATGCTTTCTTACTGATATTTCACTACTGCGGCCCTGCTCTCGTATTCTCTATTCTGCCATGTGTATGTGTGAGTGCCATTCTCCATCTGTTGCGGTTTCCGTCCATGTTTTTTCTCTCCCCTCGCCGTCTTTCGCTCTCACAGAGGCTCTGAATGCTTTAACGTGTTCTGGATTCAAAGCCAGTCGAGCGCGAGGCGCTACACTGGCCCAGGTGTTTGTGTGCGCTCCGTGCATGTGCGTGTAAAGTGACACATTAATTCTGTCCTCCAGCACAGTGGGTTTAACATGAAGTAGTGGCTTTGACATTGAAGCGCCAACTTCATCCACATCAGAGAATCGCATAGGATTTTTTTTTTAATATATCCAGTTCATTTTCATTTTCCCCCTAAAACATGTAATGTGATTTTCTTTAGCTGCAAACAACCAGATGCAGTGTTTCAGTTCATCCTAGGGAACAGCTTGATGTTAAAGGAGGCCCTCGTACGTCGCAGCAAACAGATCTAAGCAGTCACGCTTTAAGAGGAAAGTTCATATTTGTGTGTGCAGGGGCTGTGCGCGCCTCCAGTATCTTCCCCATCATGAGCGTGGGTCTGCTGTTCCTGGGCGGCCTCTGCGTGGCTGCCAGTGAGTTTTACCGGAGCCGACACAACGTCATCCTCAGCGCAGGGATCTTCTTCGTCTCCGCAGGTAAACGTGTGTGTGAATTACTGTCTCCCTTTTAGAGTGAAAGAAGACGTGTCTGTTATTGTAGCGCGTAGGCATAAGGACCAGGCGAGCAATTTGCAGTGCCCCTTTGCAGGGCAGGGCGGCGAGCAGCAAGGGTCTACGTGTGTGCGCCGTATGTGTGTATGAGTGTGTGTACTGTACTCGTGGAGCCGCGGAGCCACTTTAAACAGGGGAACACTCAAATATTTGTCCAAGGAGCCGGTGAGCCAACAGAAGAGCCTGTGCGAGGAGCCACTGTGAACACAGCAGCTGATTAATCAGTCTGCAAGAACACTATGGTGTTGCTGTGAGGGTGTGAGAGTGTAAACACACACACACACATGTAATCTAACACATGGACGACACTTAGAGCCTCATAAACGCACACACTTGTGATCTAACCCCCTGACACAAAGGGCTGTAATTACTGTACAGTGGGATGAGTATGGAACCACTGCGGTACATTCACGAAGCCCAATTGGTAATTATTTACCACGACAGTGTGGCGCCGATTCTGGTTAATTACAGCTGGCTAATTGTCCTCATTCTGTGCGTTCCACCACACTGTATTCTGACTAATGATATGGAATAGGAGAGCCCAGCTGTGGGAAACGTTCCGTCAGGCTCCACTCTCACACAGGAATGTTCCCGTGTTTGTTTTATTTATTTATTTAATTCAGCTCGTCTCACATTTTTACTTCACTTTTACGATTCTTCTTTTCTCCCTTTGTGATATGCAGTTTATGCAACATGATATTGCAAATTGTACATGCTAGTCTACCACCTGACTAAAGTGCTAGAGTGCAAGAGACACAATAGACAATGAACTGTATTAAATTAACAAATGAAAACTTTATATATATGATGTGGAGTAATTACAATAAATAGATACAGTTTGTAATAAATAGTAATGAATAGATGGATGGTGGCGGCACTTATAGTGGCCAGGGGTTGATTTTTCTTTCTTCCCCTTCCAGGCCTCAGTAACATCATTGGGATTATTGTCTACATCTCCGCTAACTCTGGCGACCCAGGCCAGAGTGACAGTAAGAAGTCCTACTCCTACGGCTGGTCCTTCTACTTTGGGGCCCTCTCCTTCATAATGGCGGAAATGGTGGGTGTCCTGGCGGTGCACATGTTCATCGAGAAGCATCGCAAGCTACGAGCCAAGTCCCGCACGGAGCTCATTAAGAAATCCGCCTTCAGCCGCATCCCTTCCTATCGCTACCGCTTCCGGCGCCGCTCCAGTGTGCGCTCGTCCGAGGCCCCCAGCCGCGACGCCTCGCCCCTGGGGAAGGGCGGCTACACGGGGCCTGCTGCATCCGAGATGCCCATGTACACGCTGAACCCACGTGAGCCCGCCAACGCTGGCACCAAACCCGGCAGCGGCATGGGCGGGCTGCTCAACTCAGAGAGGGATTTCCTCCAGAGCAGCACGCTCACTAAAGACTACAGCAAGGACCCCAACCGCAGGACCACGCCTGTCTGAGAGGTGCCGGCTGCAGTTCGCTGCCCAATCAGAGTATTAAAGAGGATGGCGACGAGAAAGCAGGGCACACACACACACACAGGGTCATGGGTGGGAACTGGGGGTTTGATAAACTTCGACTGTGAACTGTGAACTTTTAGCCTTTGAACTGTGAATCCTGAGCCCTGTGAAAGATTCAGTGTGTGTAGCAGGGTCAGTCTCGATGGAGAAGTTGCTCCCAACTCCGCTCTACCGCACGTCACTGTAGTTATATGTGTAAGTCCTCCCATAGGAAGGGCACCTGCAGTTTATGCTCATGACATGAAGCTGTGCTCATAAATTGACTTTCTGGCTTTTTCACAGCGTCAAAAAACAAATTGACCTTAACGTAAAGAGTGAAAGCGTATCGTATGTGGTTTACTGTGAGGGGCAACTTCTCCTGAACACTGGAAATAATGTGAACCTAAGGAGACGAGGCAAGAGGTGACAGACGGTGCAATCTTTTGCCTTTTCACCTCTCTCCGCAGCAGAATTAGATCAGCGCAGGGAACAGCCGCAGAGCTTTGAGCTGTCTGATTACAACGTTATTTTAATGTGAGAAGGTTGACACCTCAGGACAGGGGTTGATTCATTTCCAGTTCAGACGAATTCTAAACATAAATTAAAGATGCTGTTTGCACGTTTGTGGAACTAGTTATTCTTTTCTATACAAACTGTGTATATACTCCTCATTTGAGTTTTTATTTAACCATCGTAGCCGACTGAACTGAAACTGAATCGAGCTCATTCCCTCATCTCTGATCCCAAGTCAGTTGTTGGATCCAGACAGTTGGTTTTGATGGGGATAAATGGGCACGCTGACAGTACATCAGCCGTTGTTGGGGAGAATGTGGGTCAAATTAATCTGTTTTAGACGGAAACATTGGATCATTGGTGCTTCCCTTTACTCTTGTTTTCAGCCACATGAGTTTTCTCGTGCTTCTTTACGTGAAACCTAAAGAGATTGTTACGTATTTGTCTGTCTGCCTTCACGTGTCACCGTCATCTTCCACATCTTTTCTGTGTAGCTCCATAACTCACCTTACTGCCACTCTGTACACGCCTCCCCTCTCCCTCTCTGTCCTGTCCTCGGAGGGACACTTGATTAGGTTTAGGTCCTGTGTTCTGTCGGTGTCGTTCGTAGACTAGTTACGTTACCTGGAGGCTGTTGGTTCAGGATACTGTGGAGACGAGACCACTGAGCTGTGAATATGCTTTAAGGCAGAGCAAAAAAAAAAAAAGAAAATACACTAAACAAACACAATGTTGACTTTTTGAACGCCCACTACCTCTTGGTGAAAATCTTTCAGATCAAATTGACATAAAGGTAATTCCTACTTGCCAGAGCAGTTTCAACTGCAGACAAAAAAAAAGAGAAGCTTCTCGTTTTCATTTCAGACTGAAGTCTCTCTTCTCTCGGGGTGGATCGGCGGAAAACATTTTTTTTTTCTGTGGCGCACAATTTACAGATAGAATGATGGAACTGCATTGTTCAGAGCATTTGTGCTCCGTTCATTCAACTGTCACTCACGGCCTCTTCTCGTTTTAATCTCACTTACGTACACACGCCCACCAGTCTAAACAGATCTCTCACACGTCTCCCGACGGTGGCACGCACAGAAAGCTGTGGTCCTATCATGGCTCAAACATTTTTACCATACCTGTTTACATCCTGCTCTCTTTTAAACACAGAAACATCAAGTGCTACGATTTTTGCAGACAATCATTCTTGTGCGTGTCCCAGCCATTGGCTACCTCCTGCCAGTGTGACCACTGTCACAAGATTAGGTTGAACGCGCCCAAAAAGTTTCAAAAAGACGGAAACAATGTACAGTACAGTATGCTCATACACACATCAGCATGTGCGGTACGTGCACACACCAGAGGAGGGGTTGTGACTGAGCGAGAAGCAGGCTTAAAAGCAGAAAGAGGACGACTTACGTAGGGAGTATGAGTGTTCAGAGCATTTTTCCCAAACTTTTTCTGAGACTGTGAATAACAAGTAAGTGTAAAACTCAAGGAGGAAAAAAAAAAAAACAAACAAACTTTTGTTTCCCTCTTTACCTCCCTAAGCCACCATTTATGCACTGTTTTGTACAAACTAAACGTGAGACAACACCGAGCTGTTACCGTCGCACCACGACTCTGACAGTTATTACCCTGACAATAAAAGATGTTTCAAAGCTCAGTCATACTGTTTAATTTATGACGCTGCTGTTTTATCTCCTGTCTGTTATGCCATGAAGGGAGCTTAAAGGGACAAACGTGCATCACCGCAGTCTTGCTTTTCGCTGTCCTCCACATGTAAATATTAATTTTGCAAGCCAACTACAACATCAGCAGTTGTCATGGGCTGTGAAAGTGGGGAAAGAATAACGTTTCCAAGAAAGGGCTTTTAATTTTTAAAGGACGGGAGAACACAAGGGCTTTTTTCTGCTCGGCGCTGCGGAGACGTGGCGTCGGGGGAGGGGGGGGGGTTGTGGGAGTGCGGTAGGAACTGGCAAAGTACATTTGCGCAAGGACAGCCATTTTAAAACCAGTTGAATAGCTAACTAACCAACGATATAACACCCGTCATGTAAAAGAGAACAGAAGTAGAGAGAAGGCGGCGACTGTGTTCCTCTACTCATCAGGCCATGTTAGCTGCAGCTGCAGCTCTTTAGGTTAGACCACATCTCTCAAAATAATAATAAACAAAAAATATTGTGTTAAGCTAAAGTAGAATAACAATCAAGAATTATCTGAGTTAGCTTAAGAATCCAACATGTTATTGTTAATATTACTTGGTGCCAAATATTAATCCAAACCTTTGCTGTATATCATGGCCTCCAGGTTAGCTTTAGATCATAGGTTTGCTGTTCTAAGTAAAGATTCTCCAGCAGTATAATGACTCAGCCATAGTAGTAATGTAGCTCAGCACATCAAGGGCCCCGGGGAACCTGAGGGTCTGTCAGGAGTCCGTGTTAAGAACTGCCATCCATGAGCCATGTCAGCATTGACCTTTCAAACCATGCATGCCATATCCATCTGCTTCCAGTGCTTAGATTTGCTTTAACTCTAATCGAGTCTCAAATTGCACCCTAGTCTCTACGACTTCTACATGTACGGCGCCTTACAGTTCATGGATGTGTGGGCCTGTAAGTCATTTGTTTAACGATGTTTACTCCAACAGAGCACAGGGTGCTTTTTGAGACTAGACCTCTGTCTATCTCTTCTTACCGCCATACACCTTTGATACTCTGCTATCAACAACAAATAATTGTATTATTAGTAAAATATATATATATATATTCTCTTCCTAAGGTGCCATTGTGCAGAGGATGACACACTCTGTCACATACTATAGTTATTAATGTATTATTGGGGGGGGGGGGTGTTGAGCAGAGTTGGGAAGCAGGGGTTGTAGTCTTTGTAATATTATATTATTCTATTCTAGTTTCATTTTCTATTTTACTGTGGTTTGTGAGACTGTGTTGTTTTGATCAAAGCTGAAGCCTCTGAAGGAGGAACGGAGAAGATGGAGCGCTCCGATGATCTCTTACGGACGTATAACCTCACCTCCCTGGTGCCAGAGGACACACTCAACACTGCAAGAGGCAACACACACACACACACACACACACCTACACGCATTCAATGTTAGGCCACTATACCTGCTACGGGGCCTGCCACTGCCATTCTGCAAACAATTGCTCCGTCTTGGTCTTCTGTTGGCACTTTCAAAATAAAACGTTATGTTTTGTGTAACATATTGAGACAATCTGACGCTTTGGTTACTCTGCCAGGAAAACAGCTGTTGTCTTTCAGCAAATTCATATTACGTGAGGAAATGATTATAACATCACAACTCAAATTTCTATAATTTGATGATAATAATAATAATTAGTGTAGTTCTGAATTATGGCCACTCAAAGCAAACTGCTGCTACATTAATTCATTCAATATTGGAATGTTTTCCTAACATGTAGTAAGTGTCGGCCCTCGTAGGTATAGAACACACACACGCTCACGTGCACAGGAGTCCCTACATGCAGAAACATGAACAGAGAACACACACACACACACACACACATACCTACTCACAGCTTTAGCTTTGCCCAGTGTGGCGAGGAGAGGAGAGCGTCCTGCGACGAGAAAAACAACTGTGTCACGTTTAAGGAAAAATCACGAGTGTTTCTTCTGGAGAGAAAAGAACTGACTGTTCCTGCTGCTGATGTGTCAATCCTCAAGGGGACTAATCAAACACTGAGGACCAGGAGCTCTAAGACAAACACACACTATAAGCACTCTACACTTTGCACTTGCCAACAACACGCACACAAGGTTACAGTGTGAGGAGGGCTTACAGGTGGAGTTTAGTGCCTGCATGTTTGTGTGTGTTGATATTCACGTGTGTGTGTTTGTGCGTGTACAGTACGTGTGCGTGCAGTTAGCTTCTCTGAACCCACGCACCCAGTGCCTGCCTCTCCTGCCTTCAGACAGCTCCCAGATCAGCCATGGGGCTTCCTGTATAAACCTCCACTGCATTCCCGCAGCCTTTACCGGCTGCACTGGGATCAGTTTTAGAGCTCACTGCCCCGATCATTCCTCAGCAGATGCAGCCATGCAAACTACAAGGACTGTTTTGACTTCTGTTATTTTGAGGGGTTTTCAGGATTTGAGTTGTGTTCTGACCTTGTTGTCTGATGTAGGATTGGCAGAGGGGACTTAGCAGGGTAGACTATGATCTAGTAAGTCGCTCGTGACAGATCTGTTGTACTTTACTGTTCCACTTGTTATAAAACTTCACAAAGTAAGAAGAGACAAAACAAGGACAGCTTACTCGTCCAAACCATTGTGTTGTTGAGGATTTATCTATAGGAGCTTTCATGTGTTTCTCTTCTCTCTGATAACACAGGAGCTTTTCCCACTGCCAATTAGATACTAAACATCTCTTGTTAAAGTGAGACAATAGAAGGAGAGATTAAAGACAGGTAAATTACAGGTTTTCAACACAGGCTCCCTAAATAGAATCTAATCGAATTTATTCTGGCCAGGGTGCCTATTAAGACATTTTCCTCTTTTACGTTCTATCAAAGAAAATGCATTTTGTGCCTGTCTTTGCATTTTAGAAGACGTTATTTGACAGGGAGTGAGTAAACCTCGAGCTCCACATTAAGACAGTGTTGTTTACACGCACAACATATCTGAGGCTGACATGGTTGACTGACTGAGGGTGTACGCCTCAAAATGGCACGAAGTTTAACTAGGCTTGGGGGGTTTTGCTTTGCATCGCCCTTGTTGCATAAATTACACGCGCAAACTAGCAACTTTTTCCACAGACGAGTTGCCGTTTTAAAGATCCCGCCGAGATCAGATTTTGTAGAAGTGCTGCAATGTCAAACTCTCATCTGAGAATGAGAGTTTGACATTGCCGGGGGGGGGGGGGGGGGGGGCGAAAACCACCA